>JAIVFI010000039.1:0-485554 GCA_025558095.1 Hyaloraphidium curvatum | reverse complement strand
ACCTACCCTAACCTAACCTAACCTAACCTAACCTAACCTAACCTAACCTAACCTAACCTAACCTAACCTAACCTAACCTAACCTAACCTAACCTAACCTAACTAACCTAACCTACCTAAACCCTAACTAAACCCTAACCTAACCTAACCTAACCTAACCTAACCCTGGTTTACCGTGCCCCAAGAGTCCGGAAACGCGTTGCTTCAGGTTCCACTGGCAAACTGCTCCATAGAAAAGATAAAATCATCGGTTAACCGTGTTTCCAGGAGGACTGCAGCCCGCGAGGCGACTCCGCGCAAGGTCCGGGAAGAGCACCATGTCCTGGACCCCGGCGCCGCAGAACTCCACATCGAGCACCAGGGAGGCAATCGGGAGGTCTCGAGACGCGCCAGGAGAGCCGGGAACGGGCCAGAATCGCGCAAAATGGCGTGGAAACGGGCTCCGGATTCGGGTCAGTAAACATTATTTTCCTTAATAGATTGTTCAATCTCCAGGTAATCAAAAACAAAAATCGCCCGAGCTGCGCCAGTTCCCGCGGTTCTCCGCGATCCCCCACGTCCTAATCTCGGTCCCATGGCGCGATGCGCGCTCGGGGGGCCGTCCTCACCTTCCTTCCCCTCGTGCTCGCCGCTTCCGCCGCGGCCACGAACGCCCCCACCAACCCGGGTTACCCCCGCGGCGTGTGCGACCCGCGGTGCGCCCTCGACCCGCCGCCCTGCCCCGGCCGGCTGTGCGCCGCCTCGCGCGGCTGCCCGCGCTATCTGGCGCCGACGACGGACCCAGACAGCGACGCCCGGCCGTGGACGTACTGCCAGCCGGACTTCGACGCGCCCTGCACCGACGCCCGCCTCGGCTGCCCGCGCTGCGTCCTCCGCCTCATCGCCACGCGGAAGTGCACCCCTGCCGAGCGGTGCGAGCCGCGGCCGTCCAAGGGCTACGCGGTGATGAGGAGCAGGGAGGAAGACCCGCGTTCCCCCGGCCGGGGGTGCTTCACGCGGGACCACTTCATGCTGGTGCCCACGCGGCCGTGCACGGGCATCGAGTCGCCGGACCCGCTTTGCGCGGGAGCGCAGGGAGAGAAGTACTGGGGATACGCGTTTGACGAAGCCAGGGCACGAGGGTTCGGTGTTCCCGGCGGGGCGCACCCCGCGAAGTGGTGGGTCGCGCGTTCCCTGGCGTTCGTCCGTATCGTCCTGACCTTGCCCTCGCTTCTCCTCCGTCACCTCGTCCTCGCTCCACTGGCACCGCCCTTCTCTTGTGCGACAGGGGCATTCTGCTGAACCCCAAGAACGGCCGCAGCCAGCACCAGGCGCACTTCCGCTTTGCCCCCCTCAAGCTCGCCAACGGCACCGGCCGGGCGAGCAACATCGTCGTCGACCGCTTCGCCGCCCTTGCCTTCCACAGCACCTTCCCCTCCCGCCCTACCTTCACCTGGGGCCAGCGCTCGGCGCTGATCGCCAGCGCCTTTGTCACCCTCCCCTCCCAGACCGGCTCCGCGCTGGCCTCCGTCGCCCGCCCCCTTGCCCTCGCCGCCACCATCGCACGTGCCGCGATGCCTCTGACGATGTACGGCGTCCTCGTTATCCCCCAGCGGCAGGGCAACGCGTCGGGGGTCGTCGTGGGGGCGTTCTTCAACGCCCGGGGGAGCGTGTTGCTCGACGAGACGGTGGCGGACTACTCGAACGGCAACTGCGCTGGTGCGTGCGATGTTTGGGGAACGCGGGGAGGGGCGGTCGCTCCCCAGAGGTCGGGCGGGCCGCCGGCGGCGGATCCGAAGTCGGACTCGGTGCTGTTCGGCCTCCACGAATGAAGTGTTGGACCGATGCGCGATCGTTTGGCAGTGAGTACGCGTCCACTGGTCAAGATCGATGGATTCGACGCCTCCCGGCGCGTTTGGACTACGAGGTGCTGCTGCAGTCCCCCGGCCATCTCTCCTCCGCTGCGCGGCCGATGTCGCTGCTCGGCATTCCCTACGAGCTTCAGCTCGCGATTTTCTCGCTGCTGCCACCCGCCGAGGCGCACGCCCTCCGCTTCGTCTGCCGACGCGTCCTGCCCGCGGCGACCACCGCGTTCGTCGCGTCGGCCCGGACGATGCTGGTGGAGGAAAAGGCACCCGCCCGCTTTGCGCGCGAGATGCTGCGCGCTCAGCTCTTGGAAGGCTCCCCAATGGACGCCGCGGGCGTGGGCGGCCTGCTGCGCGCGGTTGGCGTGCCCGGCGAGAGCTGCGTCGTCGCGCAGCTCGGGCGGCACCTCCGCCTGTCGCTGGCCGGCCTTGCGCAGGTCTTCACGAGCCTGCAGCTGTCCCGTGCCGAATTGCGGTGCCAGCTTGACGCCGGGGTGTCGCTGGGCCGCACGTTGGACTCGAAGGGGCCGCACCACGCCGTGCGGTTCCTCGAGCTGGCCGGCGTCCCGAGGGCCGAGCAGCGGGACTTGATCCTGGAGCTGGAGTCCCTGTCGACCAGGCAACGGTGGAGGATGGTTGCGGAGCTGGAAGACTGGCGCAGCCGGTTCGAGGCCAGGGACTTTGCCTGCGGTCTCGGGTACATGCGGTAACTGTCGTTCGGGATCCCACACCTGCACATGGAGTTGCTGAAGCGGCTTGGCGGCGCGTTCGTGGAGCGGCTCGGGGGGACCGCGGCCTGCTCGCCGAGTTCGTAGGCGGCATCGCGGCGGTCCTTTCCGTCCTGCTGGACGACATACCCCCCCAAGACAAGGCCGACTCGTGGCAGGTCTGGTACCCCTTGCATGGCGGATGCCCCTTGGCCGACAGAGCCGGCATGCTCGGCGCCCTCCTGTACGATGATTCCGGCTCCGTGCTCCCCCCGGATGCCATCCGCGAGGTGCTCTCGGTTGACACCGCCGCCCGGGGGCTCTTCCGCACCCGCGGCGACGTCCTGCGCTTCCTCGTTGCCTACCTCGTCGAAGCCCGCCGCCGGATGCCCGATGCCCGGTTTCTGAGCCGCCGGGACAGCGATGATGCAAGCACTAGGCTCGGGATCACCACCATCTACGAGGGCTGGCAGCTTATCGGGGCGGCCGTCGGCGGAACGAACGACGGCGGAGCGAACGACGAGCCCCTGGACGACGCCGAGCGGGACCGGCTGCTGGACGGAATCGCGTTCCTGGTGATCGTGAACTCGGATGAGGACGACTCGTTCAAGCTTGCCGATCTCGGGGGGTGCGGCGACCGCGGCCGGATCGGGGGCTGGTCCGTCGCCCGGCTTGCGGGAGCGCGGGGAGGGGAATCGATCACCGACGAGGAATCGAGGATCAGGGACACCGAGAGCGCGGAAGACGACCTGTCAGGAGGTGAGAACGGCGGGTGGAGCACGGTACCGTCGAACGTGTAGAAGTGGCCAGGACGATCAGCATCCCGCACGTTCGCGAAAGCTCTGCAAGTCGCATCGGTCAGCAGGATTGTCAGGGTTCGAAGCTGAGTGGTTCGGCAGGCCCCGGGCTCGGAGGGCGCGGACGCCAGGAAGGCCGCTTTGGACCGCGTCCCGAGGCCGAGGCGGTCGACTACGTGGATACAACGGCGGAAGCTTCCGGCCCGGAGCCGCCGGACAAGGTAGCGCTCTTCGTGTTCCGCGCCGCGTGGGCGCTCTGCTCTCCCTGTTGCGCGGCGAAGAAACTGGTCGGGAAGGCGGTGTGGCAAAGTCGGGTCGGGCCTTGCAGGTGCGTCAGAACCACCGGCTGCCGCAGCGGCTGCCACAGCGGCAACCCCGCGATGCGCCCCCGGCGGCCGGCGGCCCTCCTCATCCTCCTCTCTGCGGCCGCCGCGTCTGCGCAGACGCTCGCCGACTTTGACGGCGCGGCGCCGCTCGACGGGTGGGACTTTACCGAGGGCCCCGAGTTCCCGGGCGCCGCGGGGTCCATCGGCATCGGGCAGGGCCGCACCGGCAGCGGCCTGCTCATCAGCTACGAGACGTGTGCGGCGCCGCCCGTGTGCGGCAACTATGTCGCCGCGCTGTTCTCGCCCGCGGCGCCGGTCGCCGTGCCGCCGCGCGGCGGCCTCCGGCTGTGGGCGAAAGCCGACCCCATGTCTTTAATGGTGCTGCGGATGGTGGACTCGCGCGATCAAACGTTCCAGACCGCCGCCGCGCTGGGGACCGTGGCGCTCGAGACCGGCGCCGTGCAAAAGTGGGTGCGCGTCGAGGCGCCGCTCGCGCTCTTCACGGACCACTGGGGCGGCGACGGCTCGGGCAACTTCTCGGGCGCATTCACGCTGCTGTTCGTCATCGTCGAGCCGCGCTACGCCGGGTCCACCGACGGCGGGGCGTTCGGCAGGGGCGAGGTCGCCATCGACGATGTGGCCGTGGTCGCGGACATGAGCGGCCCCGTCAACCTGCCTGCGGGAGGCCTGGTCGCGGCCTCCAGGCCGCCCCCGCTGCAGTCCATCCTGGGCGTCGCCGCCAACCCGCGCACGCCCGCTTCCCTGCTGAACATGGCCAAGGCTGCCGGCTTCTCGTTCGTGCGCACGGACCTGTACTGGCCAGACGTCGAGCGCGCAAAGGGCGTGTTCGACTTCTCGACCTACGACGCCTGGGCCGCCAAGCTGGCCCGGGCCGGCCTGTCCCCGCTCTGGATCCTCGACTACGGCAACGACCTGTACGGTGGGTACCCGGAGACTGCGGCCCAGCGCGCGGCGTTCGTGCGCTACGCAGCCGCCGCCGCGAAACGCTACGGCACCCGTGCGCGCTACGAGGTCTGGAACGAGCCCGGCGGTCCCTTCTTCCTCTCCCCCGCCTCGTTCGCCCAGCTCGCCGCCGACGCCGCGGCCGCCGTCGTCCGCGCCGCGCCGGGCGCCGTCGTCTGCACGGGCGGCATCACCGGGATCGCATCGCACGAGGGTCTCGGATACGCGGGCGACGTCGCCTACCGCGGCGCGGCCAACTCCTCGGCCGCGTTCGGCGTGCACCCGTACCGCGGCGATGCCCCCGAGTCCGCCGCCGCGGACGCCATGTTCCTCCGCTCCCTCCGCCCGTACGGCCGCCCCCTCCCCCCGCTCTGGAACACCGAGTGGGGCTACCCCTCCTTCGGCTACTTTTCCGCCGAGGAGTACGGCGACGGCCGCTCCCCCGCGGCGCGCAGACGGCAGGCGGTCCTCGCCTCCCGCACCCTGCTCACCTCGTGGCTGCTCGGTTTCCGCATGGCCGTGTGGTATGACCTGCTCGACGACACGGGGTGCGCCGGCGGGGACGCCACGGACGCCGAGTGCAACTTCGGCCTGCTCGAGGCGTCGGGGAGGCCCAAGCCCGCCTACACCGCCGTCAAGACGCTGTTCCTCGCCGCGCGCCCGGCGGTGCCCGCGGGGATGCTGGCGGGGTTGCCGCCGGGCCTGCATGCGCTGCGGCTCGACGGGCCCGGGCGCGTGCGCACGCTGGTGGTCTGGGCCGAGGCGGCATGGCGATCGTTCGACGTGGTGCTCCCGAAAAAGGTGTCCAACGTGACGGACTTCCTGGGGGTCAGGGTGGCGCCGGTGGGGACGGCGAGGTGGAGGGTGCGGGAGGCGGACGGGCCCGTCTTTGTTAGGTACACCGCATGAGGAGCTGGGCGGGGTTGAGGCTCTGGGGACGGCGACAAGGACGTGGTTCCTAAACGCAAGCCGTTGATTGACAGCGAAACTCGCAAAACATTCTAGCGTCCAATGCAAACATGGCGTGGCGCGACGCTTCGTCGCCGCGCTGCCGCGGGATCGCGCGCCCCCCGGTATCCGGCCCCCAGTCACCTTCCCCCACGATCACCGCTTCACGACCTTGGTCGTCGTCTTGAACCTGGTCGTCGTCTTGGTCCGCACGATAGTCTTGGTGCACTTGCTGAAGGTGGACGTGGCCAGCCGCGTGCTCACCGAGGTCCGGAGCTGCGTGACCGTGACCTGGGACGTCGACGTGGAGACCACCGTGAACGGTACGACAGAGACGGAGACGCTGACGATGGTCTGGGTCTGTGTGACGAAGCTGGGGGCCCCGGGCAGCGTGAGGGTGGAGACCGAGGTCGTCGTCGAGGTGATCAAGGAAGGCGCCCCGGGCAGCGTGAGGGTCGTCGTTGAGGTGATGAAGGAAGGCGCCCCGGGCAGCGTGAGGGTCGTCGTCGAGGTGATGAAGGAAGGCGCCCCGGGCAGCGTGAGCGTAGAGATCGAGATGCTGACGAGGGTCTGGGAGACGAAGGGAGGCGCCCGGCAATGAAACGCAGCGTTGTGATGACGGTCGCGGGCATCGAGACCTACCGAGGTGACGGTCGGCCCCTGCTGCACGAGAGTCGATGTGCGCGAGACCGTGGCTGTGGTGGCGGGCAGCGTGATCGTCGACACCAGGGTCGACGTGTGCGAAACCGTGCTGACCACGGTGGCCGTGCGGGTCGCCGCGGAGCAGGTGGTGGAGCTCGGGACCGCCGATCGCGGGGTAAAGACGATGCACCAGGCGACGAGCGTCGCCACCACATCGGAAGTGTCCCCTCCTGAGTCATGGTTGTTCCTCACCCATAGTTGCCACGACCTGTTTGGATCATCCAGGCGTCCCCCGTCCCGGTAGATTCTCCGGAAACTCCTTCCCGAGTTCTTGTACCGGCCTCCGTCGCAGTTTTCGTACCCGGTCCAACTCTCCTAGCCCGGCGGATACTCCGCGGAATCATCAAAGACCAACGGCAGCGGTCGCTGGCCCAGGATGCCACTGCACCCGCCGCCGAAGGAGCTCAGGAGGTACACCTCCGCGACCTGGTCGATCGGGGTCCCGTACTCGCTTTCCAGGGGCATCGATCCAATCCCCATAGAAAGCAGCTGCGCCTCTTCGGTCCTTATGCTGAGCTCGACCTGCATGTCCGCCGCGGGGCCCAGACCCGAGGGCGAGATGACCGTGTAGGCGGTCTCGCCCGCGTGGATTTCTACGGGCACTTCGTCGCAAACGCGTACGCGGCCTGGCGCGCGGGTGGGCGTGGCCTGGGGGTCGGAACCGTGAGACCGAGCCCGGGGCGAGGCCGGGGCGAGGCCGGACCATGCTGCGCTCACCCTAGTTGCCCAGGACCCGGGATCGGTCGTCCGCGTCACCGATGTGGTCCTCGTCATCGAACCGTTCTGCAGCGCCAGCACCCTGTCGATCCAGCCGAGGAGGGGCGCCACGCGCGTGAAGACGCTGGTGCTGCCGAGCTGCGGGTTCCGGCACCCGAAGGGCGCGTAGTTGGCGATGGCGACCTGTTGCCACCCGTCCGGGCCGGCGTTCGTGAGGAGGGGCCCGCCTCTGCGGACCGGGGTTCGGTGAGCTCCCTCCCGGCCGTCCGCAGGCCGCGAGCACCAACGAATCTCCGTAGCATATACCGCTCCCCGCAGTTCCGGCGCACAGGGCCGCGCTCTCCGGGTCAAACTCGAGTCGGGGGTCGCAGGCGGCGTTGGCGGTAAGGTCGACCTCCTGGAGCACCTGCGCTCCTGGGTCAGTTCCAGGATCGTGGCGGAAACAAGCGGGGAAACACCAACGCCGGGGTTGACGTAGATCACCGGGGCCTCGGGGGATTCACCATCGAACATGTCGGAGCTGCCCCACCCGAGCGCCCTCACGATCGCGTCCGCCGCGGGCACATACGCGTCCGAGTTCAGCGTAGCGAAAGCCGGGAAATTGTCACCGTAGTTGACCGGGAGGTCCAGGAACAGGATCGCGGCGTCGTTCACGCGGTAACCCGCGGGCGAGTAGCTGTAGTCCGGATGGATGTCGATGCCGAGGACGTCGTAGACGATGGAACCCTCCTCCTCGAAGGTCCTGGAAGCGTTTATGAAGTAGGTCGCGACCTTGAACTCAATGGCGTTCCCGGGATAGACGTTCTTCGATATGCATGAGGCCGACGTCAGGGCGGCCCTCGGCGAGATCATGGTCGCGCCGCACAAGACGTCCGCGGGAACTGGAGGCGCGTCAGAGCCGGACCGCCGCCGGACAGGGGCCCACGCACCTGGGAGCCCGCCGAAGTAATCCACGACCACGCCGACGAACGGGTACGCCGTGGGTCCCGCGGCCGGGTGGCCGCCGAAAATAGCCGGCGGCTGGCGGCCACCGCCTTGTCCGGGCACCGCCGCGCGCGATCGGCGCCCGGGGGAGCCGTAGGCCGAGGCCTCGATCGCCGAGAGCAGGCCGGCGAGAGCGACGAACGCCGCCGCCACCGCACCGCGGGCGCGCGGGGCGCGTTGGCGCGTGGTCGGGTGCATGGGGACGGAGTGCGGGGTCACGATGCACGATGCTGCAGGGCGGCGGGCGGGCGAGTGGAGAGGGCGGCCGGGAAAGCGTCGGGTGAAAGTCAGTCAGGAGTCCGTCAGTCAGTCACGATCCCGGATCGCTTGTCCCGATAAGGCTCAACCTTTCGAGTATCGACCGTCTAGCTCAAGCTTTGCCTCGCGACCGAGCGATCACAGGGGGGACGAGTCCAATCCGCTCAATTGAGGACGCGGCACAGTCGCTTGGGGAACTAGTCCTAGCATTGAATAGTTTGAGTCAAGCACATCGTCGGCGGCGGCCGTCGCCGCACGGCCCGCCCATCAACCCAACAACGGCCCGTTGAATCCTGCAAGCCGCAACCACATCTCCTCCTCCGCCATCACGCCTTCCGAGACCCGACCCGCGGGCACGTCGCGCGAGGACGACCACCCCGCCCCCAGCTTCACCCTCCCAGCGGCGCGATGGCCCAGCTGCAGACCGCCGGCAACCAGCAGGATCTCATCACCTCGGTTCCGCGGGCAGTCTCCGCCTCCCTAGATCTCCTGGGTCCCGCGATGGACGCGCTGGCCGCGGAGGGATATGCGGGCTGCTCCGACTCGGCGGACCCTCCCGCGGCCCAGCAACGGGCCCACGAACTCCTCGGCGGGACTGTGGACCAGCTGGAACTGCTACTCAAGGCACACGAATCTTATCCGGTGCGCAGTCTCCCCATTCTGCCGGACGACGCGCTCGCCCGGGCGGCGCTCAACGTGTTCCGCTATTCGTGGCCGGTTCTCCGGAGGGCGATCTCGGAATTCGTCGGCACCCGGTCCATTGCTCGGCGTGCCGAATGGGGCGCGATCCACCCTGCTGGCGGTGAGCCCTGGATCCCCGCGCTGCCGGCCGACTCGGCCTGGATGGACCCGACACGCGCCTACAACGAACGATTCGGGGACATCGCGGGCTTCGCAGCAAGCGCATTTGGTTTTCTGGCACAGATTTCATGGCCGGTCCGGCGCAGGATCGCCGACGCGCCCGAGTTTCTGGAAGAGCTCGTTCTCTGCCTCCTACACCAGCAGGACCTTTGGGACTATGCGATGCTCGTCGACAACGGGCGGCTCGACGAGGTGGCAACGGACCACTACCTCGGTGCTGCACTGGTGGACCTCGCGCGTCTGTGATCCGCGTTCGAGGTGCCGGCCGTGGAAAACCCGCGGCCGTGGGCATCGCACTGCAAGCATACGATCCGGGGTGGCGGCGAGCCTGCAGCTGCGATCTACGTCCGCGTCATCAAGCGGCTCTGCGCGGGCGCTGCGGGGGGCAACCTGGGCCCGACTTCGCGACAACTTCTGGAACTCGTCAAGAACTCCGCCGTCCTTCCAAAGTTCGTCCGCACAACCCGGCAACATCCCACCCCCACGCTCCAACCATGAGGCCCGCGCCCCTCCTCCTCGGCCTCATGGCCGCCCTCCTCGCCCGTCCCGCGCGCGCGACCGTCTGCGACGACTGCATGAACTTCCTCTTTGACGAGAAGTCCACGTGTCCGCTCTTCAGGAACAAGGACATTCAAATCCGCAACCTCGGCACCATACCGTTCCAGATCGCCTGCACCGCCGTCTGCATCCCGCAGATCGACCTAGTGGACGGGCTCAAGGGCGTGGCGGCCGCCGTCGCCGCGAAGAGGTGCGGGGCCTCGTGGAGGAGGCAGGCGGCGGAGAACCAGTCGCTGATCCTGGAGCCCGAGGAGCGGCTCACGATTGCGGTGCGTCGTGCGGCTCCTACGCTGGGAGGCGCGCTGACCCTCCGGGCAGGCAATCGCGGGTTTGGCGGCCAGGGTGGACACGCTGGAATCCAACTTCAAGGCGTACGTGCCGTGGTGGGCCGTGACGACGGTGGTGCTTTCGGCCCTCGCGGCTGTGCTGGCTGCCGTTGCGGCCGCGGGGGTGTGGCTCAAGCGGCCACCGGCGGTCCGAGAGAACAACACGTGACGAACGGGACTCTGGCCAAGGCAGCCGCAGCCTGAGTGGGCGCCTGGCGGGGAGAAACGACCATTCATCAAACTTGACCTTCCTACGTTGGGCATTATCATTGTCTGCCTGCAAGTCGTCGAAATCGGGTATTCGGGGGGTTTGGCGGAGTGCGATATAGGAGCGCGGTGCCGGCCGGTATATGCCGTTACACCTCTCCCTCGGACCATCGGACAAATCAGCAGCACGGCAATAGGACCAGTTGGTTTTCGAACCGGTGTCCTGCCCCGCGGCCGACCGATCGCGTGGGTTGTCCAGCGCCAGTCTGCGGCGTTGCGGAGCCCCGCCTCGGGCGTTGCGGAGCCTCGCCTCCGCGCCAACCGCGCCTGCAAAACCCGCCCTCGAGTCTCCCACGCCGGCCCCGCCCGGCCGCCGTGCGAGACATGGCGGAGGCGGAAGCAGCGGGCCTTGGCCCGCCGGCGCGGGATGCGCAGTCGGAGGCGACGGTCGCCGCGCCCGACGCGGGGCCGCCCGGCAAAACAGAACTCGGCGGGCTGGGAGAGGAGCCGGCCGCGGACAAGGGGGTCGAGATCGAGGACGCGGAAAAGGAGGTCGCTTTGGAGCACGTCGACGAGAATCCCCCGCCGGAAGGAGGCTACGGCTGGGTTATTGTGGCCATCATGTTCATCATCCAGGTGGGCCGGCGGAGAGCAGTTCGGTCCTTCGAAGCTGACCCGGCCCACCCATCCAGTTCTTTGTCATCGGTATCGCCAACTCCGTTGGCATCTTTACGGGCTACTTCGTCGCAAACGCGACCTTCCCCGGCGCTGCCAACACCCTCCTCTCCTTCTCGGCGACGCTGACCCAGACGGGCATGAACCTGTACGGCCCGCTGACCGGCAACATCGCTGACCGCGTCTCGTACCGCCTCGTCGCCTGCACCGGCGCCGTCCTCCTCGCCGCCGGCGGCGTCATCAACTCGTTCGCCGTATACGTGTGGACGCTCTTCGTCGGGGGCATCGTGCAGGGCCTCGGGTTCTCGTGCCTCATCACGCCGGCCGTTGGCCTGCCCGGACAGTACTTCCGCCGGCGGCTTCCCTTAGCCATCGGGATCGGGATGTCGGGCCTCGGCTTCGGCGGCGTGGTGATCACCCCCGTCTCGCAGGCTCTGCTCGACGCCGTGGGCTGGCAATGGGCAATGAGAGGGATCTCCATCGTCGGCGGAGTCGTTCTGTTCGGTGCGGGACTGCTCATGAAGACGAGGCTCCCTCCACGAAAGGGCTCAATTCGAATCTTTGACCCCGCACTGCTGCGCAACAAGACATACTGGCGCCTGGCTGTCATGTGCTTCTTCTTCCCGGGGAACTACCTGGGTAGGGCCTGTTATACATGCCCAGTATTCTGCCGAGCTCAGGCCATCCCTCCCTCCCCGTTCAGGCACCTTCCTATTCCTCCCGCAGCAGATCCAAGATCTTGGCCCCCTCGCGGCGGGCATTTCCGCCGCCGTCTGCCTCGCTGTCCTCAACGCCTGCACCGGCATCGGCCAGCTCCTATCGGGCTTCGCCATCGGCCGGCTCGGCATCTACAACGTCGGCGTCATCTCGACGCTCTGCGTCCTCCTCTCCTTCATCCCCTTCTACCTCCTCGCCGTCTCGCGCTCGGGGCCGGCCATGCTCGCGTTCTGCATCTTCAACGGGATCCTCGGTGCGCCGTTCCCGGTCCTCGTCAGCAACATCGCTGCGGGCTCCTTCGGGCAGGCCAACTTCGCGGTGACCGTGGGGATGATCTTCTTCTGGTGGGTCTCCATCTCCCCCGCCGCATGTTGGACGGACCAGCTGAACGGCAGCCCAACGCGCAGGTTCGCCCCGGGGATCTTCATCACCGGCCCCATCCTCGGCGCCATCGCCGATTCGCAGAGCACTTTCTCGGCCGACGGCGCAAGGCTCTACACCAACTGGGCGCCGGTCGTCGCATACGGCGGCGCCGCGGAGGCCGTGGTGCTTGCCATGGCGATATGGCTGCGCGTGGAGAAAGCGGGATGGGCTTGGAAGAGGGTTTGAGGGCTGCGAAGGACGGTGGCGAGAAGACACGGATTGGTCATTTGCTCTCCGACATGGATGTCTGTTAGACGGCCTTTCTGGCCCCTAGAAACCGTGTACCCGGGCCAACGCGGCCCCTCAGTACGGGGAGTAGAACGCGATGACGCCCGGCTGCAGCGTGCTGTCCCTCGCGATGAGCTGCGGGATCTTGCTCCGGTACGCCACCTCCTCCACCCATTGCACCATCAGCCCGCGGGTCTCGCGGGGGTCGATCATCTCCTCGGCCTCGAACCGCTCGACCACTGCCGGGCGAACGCCGTCAGCATCGGCAAAGGATCTTGCTTGCGATGACACCCACTCCTGAACGGGTTCGCGATCTCCCTTAGCTCGCCCTCGATCCTCGCCAGCTCCTTCTTCCTCTCCCCCTCGTCCGCGATGTTGCCCAGCTGCCGCTTGAACGCCGCCATCGTCCCCCCCTCGATCGGGATCGAGCCGCTCGAGAGGGAAGGCCAGCAGTACCGCGGGTCGATGCCGGCCGAGTCCTCGGTGTTGCCCTGGCCGCGGGTGGCGAAGATGGAGCCGGCGACGCCGTAGACCTGGGGCGCGGGTCAGGAAACGGGCGCACCGCGGCAGGCAAGGGTGCACCTTGCGGATGAGGATGGTGAACCAGGGGACCTTGGATTCCTGGGCCATGAGGCCGAGCCTGGTTCCCGCGCGGATGGCACCGGTCTTTTCGGCTGTGTGTGTGTGGGGGGGGGGTCGGTGAGAAAAGGAAGGAGCACGGGCGGGCAAGGCCGACGAACCTTTGCTCCCCACGACGAAGCCCTGAGAGGAGACGTCAGCCGAGTAGGCGGGCGATCCCGACAAGGAACCCACCGGGCAATCGACAAAGGACACGATCGGCAGGTGGAAGGTGTTGGCGATGCCGATGATCCTAGAGACCTTCATGGCGGCGTCGTGGGTGATGGCGCCGCCTTCGAAGCGCGGGTCAGAGCTACCGCATGGGGCGGACCGTCATCAGCGACCTGTCCAGCTCAAAGCGGCGGCAGCGGTCCCACGCCAGCACCACAACGGGCTTCCCGTTGACCCGCGCGAGGAAGGTGCGGTGCGAGCGCCCCCAAATAGGCCCGATCTCGAACAGGCTTTCGGGATCCAGCAGCACGTCGAGGTACTCCTTGGGGTCGTACGGTTTCGAGTCCCGCTTGGGGATCACCCGCAGCAGCTTCGCATTGCCCTCGGCCGTCGGCCACTCCCCCACCGGCGGATCCCGGAGCGGCGGCATCAGCCAGCGGTTGGCCGGCAGGTACGACAGGAACCTCTTGCACTGCTCGAACGCGTCCAGCTCGTTCTCGGCCGGGTTGTCCATGACCCCGTTGGTGCAGTGCACGCGGACGCCTCCCAGGGCCTCCTTGCTCAGCTTCTCGCCCGTCGCGGGCTCGACGACGGGGGGACCGGCGGCGTACAGGCTGCCCGTGTCGGCGGACATGACGCTGAAGTGGGTGAGGACGCCCTTGGCGGCGGACCAGCCGGCGGCGCTGCCGACGACGGCCGCGACGACGGGAATTTCGTGGAGCATCTGGGCGAGGCCGAATCAGTCAGGGAGAGTCGTCACGGCCGGGAGCACGATCCCACCTTGACGGCCTGGCCCATGTTGGGGTTCTTGGGTATGTACGTCGAGCCCTTGGCAAAGAGCGCGTTGACGGAGCCCGCGGCGCCGTCGCAGATCCGGATCAGCGGGATCCGATATTCGCGCGCGAGAGATTCGGTGTACTCGAGCTTGGACAGAATCGACCGCTCCGCCGAGCCTCCTCGGACCGAGAAGTCGTCGCCCCCGACCATGACCAGCTGGCCGTCGATCCGGGCCAGGCCCGCGACTGGAGGGGGCACGCGTCGTGAGCCACGGTGGTCCGCGCAACGCGGTACGCGCCACCCACTGAGGTTGCTCCGCTGGTACCCCACTATCCGCCCCTGCGTGTCCCTGACCGCGAACCCCGCCGCGCTCCCGATCTCCTGGAAGCTCCCCGGGTCGACCACCGCCGCGATGCGCTCGCGGACCAGCAGCTTCCCCTGGTCGCGCTGCCGCTTCACGCCGATTTCGTCCTCGGGTGCCACTTTGGCCAGCTTGCGGCGCAGGTGGAGCTCCGCGACTTCCGCCTCCCACGAGTCGTTGTCCGCCGCGCCGGAGGAGGAGAGAGAGGGCGAAAGGGCGGGGCAGCTCTGGACGTGGTGCGCGCCGCGGAGGCACATTTCCGCGGCCGGGTCCAATGAAGCGGCACCGAGCTGCGCGCTCAAGGCCTCGAGACGCGCCCTGCCGCGAGAGGACGCCATCTTGGTGGCGGTGGGGGACGTTCGAGCGTGTGGCAAAGGACGCCCGCCAATCCAGCTCGCGCTTTTGGACAACGCGCCGTTACAGAACCAAAAGTTGTAATCAAGACCACTGCCTGCATATGTCCTTGTGATCTTTCCACGCCGCCCGTTGGCAAGCGGCACCGCAATAGCGCGTGACTTTGCAACCCGAGCACCGGAGCAGCGTATCCGACTCTGCACCGCACCGATCGCAGCTGTCGGCGATGTTGGAAAAGTCGTAGCTGAATCGAAGAAACTCCTTGCGAACCTTATCGTCCGCAGCAGCCTTTGCTTCGAGGAACTTGGGGAGAGCGGAGGTTGCGGCATCGAGGCGATCAAGCTTCTCCAGCGTCCCCGGATCCGGGTCCCGCCTGCGCAGGTGGGAGCAAAAGGCCGACAAGACGTGAACGCACAGGGACGCGGCAGAAGGCTTGCCATCGCACTCGTTCCCGGAGCAATGGGCGTTCCACGGTCTCGGGTTGTCCAGGAGCCGCAGCATCACAGACATGAGCAGCACCTGCATGGCTATGAGGCTCGTACCGAACGTTTCGCCGGGAATTTTGTCCAGAGAGTGTCCGTAGTACACGGCAAGCAAGCCCTGCCAGGCCCGCGGCTCGTTCACCACGCCGATCGCCAGGTCGTCGAGGAAGAGGGGCGCGCGCCGGGCCGACGACTGCGGTCCGACGTATTCCGCGACGGCATTCCTCAAGGCAGGCCAGGAGGCGCGCAAGAGGTCGAGG
This sequence comes from Hyaloraphidium curvatum, assembly GCA_025558095.1. NCBI lineage: Eukaryota > Fungi > Monoblepharomycota > Hyaloraphidiomycetes > Hyaloraphidiales > Hyaloraphidiaceae > Hyaloraphidium > Hyaloraphidium curvatum. The sequence goes on along the minus strand of JAIVFI010000039.1, from coordinate 470,291 downwards.
GCGGCGCGCGCTGCCACGACACCGGGCACCCCGTCCCGACGATCGTCGCCCGCGCCTCTGTTGGCCGCGTTGCACAGAATCTGTGCTTGTTCGAAGATATTCCTGGTGATCTCCATGACGAGCTCGGTCGAATCGAGCATCATTCCCGGTTTCGGCACCCGCTGCCCTTCGGCGCACAACGCCTGCGTCGCGGGTCCCAGAAGCTCGAGCTGGCGGTGAACCTCCTCGGAGTCCGGCCAATGCGCGGTTGACTTGTTGGGGCGCGTGCACGCAACCCCTTGCCCATTCCCATTCACGGGCTTGCCACATCCCGCGATGGAGACGGGTGAGCGGCCGTCGCTGCTGTTCCTGCTGCTGCGGCAACTGGGCGTGCCGGCGCCCGACCGCGGTGCGGCGCGCGCGGGGTTCCTGCTCGCCGGCCTTGTCTCGCTGCCGTTCCTGGCGGCGCTCTCCGTCTTTGCCCTCCCCGCCGCGCTCGCGGCGTTTGCGCTCCTCCAGCTGGCGGCGGCCGGCGTGTACTTGGTGTACGCCGACGCGTCTGCGCTGACGCCGCTCTTCTCGCCGCTGCGCGCACTCCGCGTGGCGCGGTGCGGCGCCGACTACGTGGCCGACTTCCTGTCGGGCCCGCTGCCCGCCGCGCTGCGCTGGATGCTCCGCACGCTCGCCGCACCGCCCGCCCGCGAGAAGCTGCGCGTGTCCCGCGGCGTGCCGTACTCCTCCCACTTCTCGTTCGACGTGTACCCGTGCGCACCCGGCTTCCCGCTGCCCCGCGAGCGCACGAGGTTCCCGCGCCGCGACTCGGAGGACGCGACCCTGGCACCCGTCCTGGTCATCCTGCACGGCGGCTTCTGGCGGTCGGGGGACAAGGCCATCTACGGGCCCGCCGCGAGGTGGTGGCGCGACAAGGGGTTCGTCGTCGTCGTGGGCAACTACGGCATCTACCCCAAGGTGGGCCTCCGTGGGGGCGTGGTGTCTTCCATTCAATCTCACCGCATGCTCCACGTAACCCACAGTCACGCCTGCACGCGCAGCTCCACTCGCTCCGCTCCCTCCTCCTCTCGGTGCACGACTCGATCCGCGCCTACGGCGGCTCCCCCTCCCGCATCTTCCTCCTCGCCCACGACTCCGGCGCCCACCTCGCCCTGCTCTCGCTCCTGCTCGACGCCGAAACCGCGTCGGCCCCCCCGGGCCCCGGATCCCCCCCGCGGAGCGGCACCGAGAGCGGCAGCGAGGCCAGCCGCGGCAGGAGGTCCAGCGTGCTCGCGCGCTCCGGCCCGCGGCTGCCCCCCATCGAGGGGGTCATCCTTGTCGGCGGGGTGTACGACGTGGTGGAGCAGGACCGGTGGGAGCGGAGCAGGGGGTGGGAGCACGTGTCGGCCCTCAACCGCGTCATGGGTAGCTACTCCCCCCCCCCCCCCTTCCTCCTTCCCCCACTCACCATCGTTCGTTCCCGTCGCAACAGGCCCCTCGCTGCCCCAGGCATCCCCCCTGCACCGCCTCTCCTCCCTCCTCCCCTCCCCCCCTCCCCCGACCTTCCCCCGGCGATGGTGGCTCGTCCACGGCTCCCGCGACCCACTGGTCCCCTGCGCCCCCGCGCGGGAATTCGCCGCCCTCCTCGAAAAGTACCTCTCCCTCCCCCCCTCGCCGTCCCCGCTCCCGGGGACGCCCGAGGGCGGCGACGAGGGCAGGGTGCCCGAGGCCGAGGTGCGGACGTGGTTCCCCCCCGCGCGGCACTTCGATCTGGTGGCGGGGACGGTGTTCGACACGAGCCCGTACGCGGCGGGGTTCGAGGAGGGGGTGGAGTGGCTCGTGCACGGCGGAAGGGGGGAGGGGGAGGAGGGATGATCGGACGCGGCGGCGGTGGAAAACGGAGGACCGCTGCGGATCGCGGTGGGACGCTTCGGGCCCGCTGTATTGCGGAGTCGGGTGCCTCGCCTGGCCCGAAGATGCTGCGGAGTGCTTGTCTCGCCTTGCCTTTCGGGCCGGGTCCGCCGTCCGCGAGAAGCCACGTCGTCCTCCGTCGCCACGCGCGCGAAAGAAGCCGCGCGGTTCCCAACGGCCATGGCCGGGGTAACCCGGCGGGAAGCGGTCCGAGACGTCGCCGAAGCCGCCGAAGAGGCGCTCCGCGAGCTCGCGCCCCTCTGGACGCCGCGGGGCGGCACGGTCCCGGCGCGGGAGCGGGCCGCGGCTCCGCCGCCCTCGTCACGGACGCACTGCTGCAAGCTCGGGCTGCAAGCTGACACTGCGGGGTGGATTGGCAGAAGGCGGCGTGGACGGGGCACAAGGAGATCTGTAGGCGTCATAGGCATTGGGCGCGAACATCGAGTGATCGACGGGTGACGTGCGAGTGGTCGTAACGTGGCGCTCAGGATGAACGGACTGCCTGTCGAGTGTGCAATGGCAACGATCTTTCGCACACCTCCCCGCCCGACATCCGCCACGCACACAGACCACCGCTACTCGCCCTCGATCTCCTGCTTCAGGTCCCTCCACAGGTCCTCCACGTCCTCGATCCCCACGCTCAGCCTGAGCATCGACGGCGGAAGGTGCTCCTGCCCCGGCACCGCCTGCCTGCGCTCCATCGTCGACTCGACGGCCCCCAGGCTGGTCGCGTGGCGGACCAGACGCACTCTGCCGCACACGGCGTCCGCGAACCCGGCGTCCCCGGCGAGGTTGAACGAGACGACGGTGCCGAAACCGGCGAGCTGCCTCGCGGCTGCAGCGTGGGTCGGGTGCGAAGGGAGGCCGGGGTAGCGCACCAGGGCGACCTTGGGGTGCTTTTCGAGGCGTGCGGCGAGCACGCCGGCGTTGGCCTGAGCGCGCTCGAGCCGGATGGCCAGGGTGCGGGCGCCGCGCACGGCGAGGTATGCCTCGAGGGTGCCCGGCGTCGCGCCCGACAGCTCGCGGGCCATCTTGAGGGCCTCGTGCAGCGCGGCGTCGGCGGAGACGGCGACGCCGGCGAGCAGGTCCGAGTGGCCGCCGATGAACTTGGTCGCCGAGTGCACGGCGACGGTGGCTCCCAGCTTCAACGGGTGCTGGTTGAGCGGCGTGGCAAAGGTGTTGTCGACGGCGACGATGGTGCCTTGCTTCCGGGGTGCGGCGCAGATGGCATCGAGGTCCGCCACGGCGAGCAGCGGGTTCGACGGCGATTCGAGCCACACGAGGTCCGCCTCGGCACAGGCCGCGACCCACGCGGCCGTGTCCTCGACGGCGATTCGCTGCACCGTCCAGATTCCTCGCTCCTGGCCCCGCATCGCGTGGCCGACGACGCCCTGGTAGCAATCCGCCGGCAGCGCCACCCGGCCCCCGACAGGCACCCGCTCGAACACCGCCGCGATGGCCGCCATTCCCGACGCGAATGCCACGGCGTGCCCGCCCTCCAGCCCGCCAACGACGGCCTCGAGCGCTTCCCAAGTGGGTGTACCGTCGTCGCGAGAGTAGGCGCGGTCGCCGCCGAGCAGGAAGTTGGACGCCGGTACGAGGGGCACGTTGAGCGGGTCGCCGACCGAGGAGCCGCGCCCGGCGGTGACGACGAACGACGCCGGCGCGAGGTCGGAGTGCATCGCGATGATTTGAGTGGCGTCGTCGGGGGATCGAGTGGCGGGAAAGCGGAAACGGGGGACGGGGATCCCCACTTCGAAATGCCGCCGGTCGGGATCGATCAGATGCCAGGGAAACGCGCTCGAACACAGGAAATCCACAGGAAGCGCGGACGTGGCAGGCCGTCGCGATTCCCGCCTTCGGGGCTCCCAGGTGCAACGGATTCCCCGTCGCCGGCCCCGTCGACGTCCTCCACCCCAATCATATCCGCACCGCGCGATCAGTACTCCCCTCCATGCTCCTCGATCCACCCATCCAGCACCTCTTTCAACCCTCTCCCCCCCCTCACCGCGAAGCAGAACACCTCCTCCTCCCTGAACTCGTGTCTGTCCGCCACCGCGAACCCCGGGAACGTCGCGACGATGTAGTCGCAGGGCACGTCCCCCGTCGCGTACGCGTCGATCTCGCCGGCGGACAGGAGGCGCAGCGCATCGCCCTGCGAGCTCGTGTGGACCATCCTCCCCGTCGCGGGCAGCCGCTCGATCGCATCCGCCTCGGCCGTCGAGCCCTTGGTAACAGCCACCGTCCTCCCGCCGACGAAATCGTCCATCGTCCGCAGCGTGCCGGCGTCAGCGGCACGTATCACCAGCGCCCTCTTCACTTTGAAGTACGGACGCGTCCACTCCACTCCGCTCGCCTCGGCCCGGCGCGAGGGGAGCGGCGCGATCCCCCCGCACGCGACATCGCATTCTTCCCTGCCAGGCAACGTCCATATCCCGTCGAACGGCCGCCAGACGACGCGCAGTTCCAGCCCGTGCCGCGAGGCGAACCGCGAGAGGAAGTCCAGGTCGCGGCCGGCGGGCTGCCCGTCGGGAGCCCGGTACGCGACGGGGCGGAACGAATGGTAGGAGGCGACGGTGAGGACGTTGGGGGTGAGGAGAGTGGGAGGCGCGGACATCGCGGGATGGGTAGTACGTGTCGAGGGGAAGGGAGCGCCGCCGCGACGCTTCGCCCGCTCCGGGATCGGCCCGAAAACGGGTATCTATCACAGGCACGGATCAAACGAATGCAATCCTTCAACGATACAGACATCACGGTTCCCCTGGGAAATGCCCCGCCCACACCCTCTTCACCGCCTCGCCCCCCTTCACCAGCTGGAACATCCCCGCGACCCTGGGACACGCCGCCAGCACATCCACCTTCTCCTGCGCCCAGTTGGTGAACATCCACAGGTAGTAATCCAGCGCCCCCACTTCCTGCGAGCCGAGCATGTAGGGCCCGGGCCCGGGGAACGCGTTCTCCTCCAGGACCGACCAGAGGCGAGCGATGCGCTTGCACGCCGCCTGCTTGACGGCCGCAATGGTGTCGTCCGTCGCCGGATCGACGTACGACTCGGGGTGCTCGGCGCGGAGGGTGGTTTCGTAGCAGTTGGAGAGGAGGAACGCGAGCCTGCCGCGGAACGGGGTCAACCTATCCCACCCCTTTGGCCCGTGTGGCGGGAAACGAACCAGCGGTACGCTTCCCCTCTCTTCGGCACCGGGGGCAGCAGACCCGCACCGGGGTTCTCGTCCGCGAGCTGCAGGATGATGGCCGCGGTCTCTGTCGCCTCCGTCAGCCTTCTTTCGCTCCGGGGCGCGGGCGGGGCGCCGCACCGGTCATCACCCGTCCGTCGGGGAAGACGAGCACGGGGACCTGATCCGGAAACGCGTCAGCGCGTGTCTCCCGCCACAAAAGGGGGCAGACCTGGCGCATCGGGCTGATCCGCGTGAACTCGGCGTACGTCTCGTCGTCGACGTCCGGGAGGGAGATGTGGTCGTAGGGCAGGCCGAGGTGCTCGAGGAGCTTTGTGCGCGGGTGGGTGAGCGGGAGTCGCCGCGCGCGAGCCGAGTCGGAAAAGGAGCCCACGAGCTGGACGACGAGGTTGCCGCTGTTGGGGTAGGCCCAGAGCTTGTACTTTTTCTCCGCCATCGGGGTGAGGGGGCGGGAGGGGGCGATGGAGGCCAGGAGGGCGGGGGACTTGCGGGGATTCGGAGTGCGGCCGGCGCGCAAGGGCAGGCGGCGGGGCGCATTCCGTTCCGCGCGTCGCGCGAGGGCGTCAGAGGAGGAGAGTGGCGATGAGCAGAGGTGGATTCGCGGTCGGAGGGTCTTGATGCGGCGCCCTGCCCAGGCGTCTTCCTGCCGGCACACTGGGGACGCGGGTCCCTATCCTCGCCCTCCGGGCCGCGGGACCGAACATCAGCCTCAACGATCACGGCCACCTCTGTCCTTGTGCCCCTTCCAGACCGCCTTCAGGTACTCGGCCCCGCAGTACCTCGTCACCCTGCACCCCGAGCACCTCCGCACCGCCCCTCCTTCCGGCGCGCCGCACCGATCGCACCAGCCGGTTCGCGGGCGGCCCGGAGGGCGCCCGCAAGTTGCCCGTTGTTTGTAAACACCCGGATCCGGATCCTTGGGCGGGAGTTGGGGTCCAAACACAACGCCGGCCAGCCATCCGGACACCCTTCGGAGCGCTGTCATGCAGGCATGGGACGTCCGGCGCTCACCGCCGCCGCCGCCGCGTGCCTCGTGCTCTCCGCCGCGTGGCTGTCGCGCCCGCCGCCCGCCCGGCCGCCCGGCACAGACCCGTCGCTGTTGCCGCCCGTCCACCCGCCCGGCGCACCGCTGCGGCCCAACGCGACCACCGCCATCGTCGCCTCGTTCCGCTACGGCCATCTCGCCGCGCACGCGCTCGAGACCGCGATCGGGCAGTCCCGCCCCTTCGATTTCATCTGGTTCGTGGACGATGGTGCCGGGGACTGCGGCCACCTGCCGGCACTCTACCCCGAGGTGGCCTTCATGATGCGGCCAGAGCGGCTGGGGACCATCGCGAACTGGCAGGACGTCCTGGACCGCGTCGCTACGGAGCGGCTCATCTTCTTGGGCGCGGACAACTGGTTCAGGAGGGACCTCCACGAGCGCACCGCCGCCGTCGACGCCGACGTGGTCAAGTACGACTACATCGTCGTCAACTCCTCCCCCGGCCCGTCCGCGGTCGTAGACCACTTCCGCAGCATCATGCACCCCGTCCCCGAGGGCATGTACTGGAACATCTCGACCATCCACTCGGGCGGAATGCTCCAACGCACCGCCGCCTTGCGCGCCGCGGGGGGCTACATGCGCACCAGCCGCAAGGCCGGCCAGGGACCCGACGCAAAAAAGGCCGAGGAGGATTACGACATGTACAGGGCGCTGCTGGCGCGCAACGCGACGGTGGCCCACGTGCCGGAGGGTCTGCTGTACTACCGCCGGCACCGCACCAACTTCAACACGCCGTGACGATCCATCTCCATCGCAATGCCCATCATCCGCTCCCCCTCGACAGCGCCCCGATCTGCCGCCACAGCGCACCCGCCCTCCTCCCCAGCGCCTCCGCGTCCCCCGCAACCCCTTCCAGGGCCCCCACCAGCGACTCGTACTGCCTCGCCCTGCCCTCGGCCTCCCTCCTGCTTTCCCTCTCCTCCTCCAGCTCGGATTCCAGCGCGGCGATGCGCGAGCGGAGGTGGGAGACGTCGCGCTCCCGGTCGCGGGCAGCCTGGTGACGTGGGCGTCCCGAAGAAGGGCTGCCCCGCGGCGGCATCGATGGCGCCGAACGCCGCCCGCCTTGCCGACGACCTGGGACCCACGAACTCGGCCAGGGCGCGCCTCAGCACCGGCCAGGCGGTGCGGAAGAGTTCCAGCGCCGCGCGGGGTGCCCCGGCCGTGGGCCAAGGCTGCGCGTCCGCGGGCTGACCGAGCAGATGGGCGGCGACGAGGACCGCGCCGAGCGGGCTGCGCTTGCCGGCGGCCTCGTGCGCGGCGGGGGAGGCGGCGCCGGGTCCGCCGGCGGTGCCGGCGACGAGCGCGTCCAGGGCGGCGTCGGCTTCCGCCAATGGTTCCTTCGTGGAAGCCACGAGGTGCACAAGGAACTCGGTCGACCACGGGGAGCTCGCCTGTGCGGCCATGTTGACGGGGAAGAAGTGGAAGAGGTCGATTGGAGGGCTTCTCTTTCGCAGACCGGCACCGCCACATCATGAGCGTGTTCACGGCCGACTCCCAGACCTCGAACCCGCCCAGGTCGCGGACGTCCGGCACGTCGCGCAGCCGGCCAGAGAGGCTGGGCAGCGCGAAGCGGACCCAGAAGTCGCGGTGGTGCAGCACCGCGAGCGCCAGGTCCTCCAGGAAATCCGGCGCCTCGGTGAGCCTGCGCCGCACGGGGCGGGACAGCATCGCCAGCTGGCCCAGCGCGACGGCGGCGGGGAACGCGAGCGGGGAGAAGACGATGGCGTAGGCCGTGGACGCCTGTTCCCACCCCGGGCCGGGCACCCCCGTCCACGGCTGCCCGCGCGCCGCGTCGACCGCGCCCCACGCGGCCCTTCGCGGCGACGCCCGGCGCACGGCCAGGTCGCCCACGGCGCGGCGGAGCACCGGCCACCCCGTGCGGAACATGGCCAGCGCCGCCCTTGCAGCCGACCTCTGCCGCGCGGGCGCCTCCTCGTCGGCCTCGGGGAGCAGCGCGCCGAGGGCCTCCACGGCCGAGCAGAGCGCGTCGGTCGCGGCGTTGCATTCGTCGCGGCCCTCGAGGGATCCGTGCCGCACGACGGCGGCCATGGCATTGAGGGCCCTCTCCGCATCGGCAATATCGTTTGAATTGGGGCACGACCTTGGAGGCCATCGCGGGCAGGGAAGATCGATGGGAGTAGTATCGCTGGCCTGTTTGTTTATTTGCGCGCACTACTTGCCTTCTGCATTCACCGCCTGCTACCGTGTCGCAGGATGGCTGCCAAAATCACCTTCGAGACCTTCCCGGCCATCCCTTCCATAGTGGAGGCCGGGCTGGAGCATCTGGCCCAGTCGGACGCGGGTCTGGACGCCCTCATCGCCGCCACGTCATCCGGGGGCGTGTCGCCGGCCGACGACCGCGCGGCTCTGGCGACGGCGGCATCGTCCGGCCTGATGCTGATGAAGCTCTGCTTGCGCACCGTCGCCGAACCCGACGAGTTCGACCGGGCGCGCGCGGCATCCCGCGGGTTCACGGACCGCGCCGTGCACTGCGCGCTGCCCGTGTTCCGCCGCGCGTGGCCCGTCCTCCGGCGCGCGCTGGCCGAGTTCGTCGGGCCCCGCTCGTTGGCCAGGCGAACCGCGTCCGGTGCGGTCGACCCGACCGCGGGGGAGCCCTACTTGGGAGAGCCGGCCGCGTCTGGATGGCGGGAAGGCTCGGCCGCGTACAACCGGCTTTTCAGCGGCTGGCGGCATACTCGCGTCCCGTGCGGCAGAGGCTCGGCGACTGCCCCGCCATGCTCGACGACCTCGCGCTCGCCGCACTGCAGTTCGAGGAGGTCTGGGACCTGTTCGTGGGGCGCGACAAGGCTACCCCGAATGATGCCGGGGACGAGCAGACACGAAAGGTCCGCGCCTCCTTCTCGGGGACTCTGGACGCGCTCTTGAGGATCGCTGTCGAGAACCCCAAGCCGTGGGCCGCGCACTCGCGGGAGCAGGAGTCCCAGGGGAGGCGATCGGCCGCTTCGGTGCTCGTCGACGTCCTCACCCTCCTGAATCAACCCCACGCAGGCGTGGGCGAGCAGGAACCCCTGGACGAAATCGTCGAGGACCTGGCGTTCTTCGCCGGTTTCTTCGCCACCCGCGTCTGCGGCAGGCTCGCCTCGAAACGGGGCAAGCAGGTGTCGCGCAGGCTCAAGGACATGGAGCAGGTGCGCGCGACACACGTTCCGGACGGGTGCGACGAGTGCGGAAAAGAGGCGACGGAGGCGCAGGTGCTGCAGCGGTGCGCGGGGTGCAGGCTGGCGCGGTACTGCGGGAAGGAGTGCCAGAGGACGGCATGGAAGGAGCACAAGGACGTCTGCAGGCAGTGGTCTTGATGGGCCACGGTGGCAGATCGATCTAATCCGTAAGGCACGCGAGGGTCCGAGTTTGATTGGACGCGGAGACGCTCTCCGAGGCTGGAAAAGATGGGTCCCGCCGATCACACGTCAGATGCACACTGGACGGTCGAATGAATGTTGTGAACTATGGAGCCGACGGCACATCCTCCATGGGCAGCGGGCGGGACGGTCGATGATCCAGCCACCGCCCAAGCCCCGAATCGCCTGAACAACCCACTTTTCGCGACGCCCCGCCGTGCGGCACCATGCGGGTCCCACGCGGCCTTTTTGCGGCCCTCGCGGCGGCGTGCCTCTTTGCCGGCGCGGCGGCGCTCCCCCCGCGGGCGGCGCCGCCCTCCCGACGGACCTCGCGGCCGCCGGCACGCCGCTTTCTCGCCCCCCGCGGCTACTCGGACACAAACGCCACCGCGGAGCTGATCAATGTGCTGACGGGCCCCGGCTCGGGCTACGACGCGTCGACCCGTCCGGGCTTCGGCGGCCCTCGCGACGAAATCACCGTCCGCCTGGACATAAACAACCTCTACGCCGTGGACCCGTTCACGTCGACCTTCACCATGGACCTGTCGATGAAGCTGTGGTGGACCGACCCGCGGCTGGTCGCCCCGCCGGGCGAGTTCCCGCCCTCCAACGGGAGCGAGTACCGCTTCCTGGGCTCGATGGAGCTCGGCAACGGCATCGGCCCCTCGCACACCGTGTGGACCCCCGACATCTACTTCGTCAACGAGGTCACCGTCGAGCTCCTGGACGACATCATCAAGGTGCAGCCCGAGACAGGTGCCGTCTTCTGGGCGCGGCACATGCTCGCGGACCTCACCGATTTGTTCGACCTGGCGAGCTTCCCGTTCGACAGGCAGAACCTGACCATGGACATCGGGAGCTACTCGTACAACGACAGGCAGATCGGCCTCGTGTGGGGGGATCCGCCCGTGTACCCCGAGATCCAGGCTTCGGAGTTCACGCAGGTCTCGTGGGACTACGTCGGCTACTCGGTCGCGGAACTATACTACGAGCCCTTCATGGGCCAGCCCCTCCATGAGATGCTCACGTTTACCCTGACGGTGCAGCGCAAGACGGCCGCGTACTACATCAAGAGTTTCATGCCGATGTGCATCCTCGTTGCCTTGACGACAGTCAGCTACTGGTTCTCCGTCGACGCCGTGCCCGAACGGCTGGGGTTGAGCATTACCTTGGTGCTCACCATCGGTGCGTCTTAGGGGCCGCGGCCCGCGTCCCTTGCTCACGCGTCCCGCTGCCAGTCTCCTTCTACAGCTCCGTCACCCAGGGGCTTCCGATGGTGTCGTACGCTACGACGATGGACTGGTGGGTCCTTTTCGTGGCTCGTTGCTCCCACCGAGTGCTGACCCCCCCCTCCCGCCCAGGTACGTCTTCATGGCCTTCATCGTCTCCTTCTTCTCGCTCTTCGAGATCGCCATCATACACCATCTCGTCAAGCGCGAGAACAACCACATCCTCGGTGGGTTGCGGCTGCGCCGCCGCCAGGCCGACCCGCCTGACTGCCTCCCCTCGTCATGGCAGCCACCGAGCTCGACTTCTTCTGCCGCCGCTTCATCCTGCCATTTTGGATCTTATTCAACGTCGGCATCCTCGTGCAGCTTCCCCCGGGCTCCTTCCCGTGGTTGTGGGTCCTCTGCGGCGTGCTCATGTTCATCTTGCTCGTGGGAAACCTCTGGCTGTTTTTCTACTACGTTTGGAAAAGGTACGCGCTGCGCCTGGAGCTCGAGCGGACCGTCTACGGCCGCGCAAAGTTGGAGGACTACGGCGAAATGCTCGCCGGCAACGCGGACATCGGCGCCCCCGGCTCGCTCAAGCGGCGCGCGCACGACCTCGTGGTGCGGACCACGGACCGCGCCTTCACTGCGCTGCACATCCCCGTGCCGGGGGAGAAGGAGCTCAAGAAGGTGCGGGTGGACGTGGACGGCGACGGCAAACCCGACGACGTCGTGGTTGAGGTGGCCGCGGGGCGGTCGGAGCGGGACAGGATCGACAGGCGGAGCATGGAGTTGGACCTCGCCAAGGCGCGCGAGGCGGCGGCGGAAGCCGCAAGGGCGGGGATCGAACCCCCGGAGACGTGGTCGGGCCTGGGGATCCCGGGGAAGGTGGTGAGCGTGAACGGGAACCCGGTGGAGCCGGATTCGACGCTGGCAAGGAGGCTGTCCAAGGTTTCGGTGCGGTCGGACAGGTCGGGGAACCTGATCTTGGAGGGGACGGGGTTGGGAGGGCGGCCGGACGACGCGGCGTCGACGGCAGGGTCGGTGCGGTCGGCGTGACCCGCGGATTGTTTGTTGATTGGATCCGATTACACTAGAATGGCATGCCAGAGGTTCTTCGCCGGAGGTTCGGGCGGCGGCCGACATTCGAAATGGTCGGGGTCGGAAGCGGACGGCCGACGCTGATGTGGATCCGGCCGGTCCGGCCGACCTTGCAGCTCTTGCAGCGAAACCTGCCCGGCGTCCAAAAGCGAAACGATCTTCCCTGTTGGATGGGCGCCCGCACTGGCCGCTGCATCCCTCGATCCCGCTTGCTGGGAAGACGGCGGGGAATGGGCCGCCGGGAAAACAGGTTGTTTCAATATCCGCCCGGCCGGCCGCCGCACCGGCCAACTCAGCCTCACCCGCAACATTCGGCAGCGGCAGCCCAAGCCACAACTCCGCCCCCTCACGTCGAGAATTCAATTCGGCTCCTCCCCAAACCGCGGATGGAAGCACCAACAATACCTGAGTCGCCGTTCGATCGGGGCAAAACGGTTTAGGCTCCGGAGCGGCGATCGGACGAGGTGGTCCCTAGCGGCGGGCACAGCAATCTGTTTGTTGCGACGATTTGCTGCGAGACGAGACCCGGGCAAACCATCCGGCCAGCATGTCGAATTTTAAACAATCGAGTCTCGGTGCCCCATGGCTCTGATCGTGGCCGGGCGCGGGTGGAGGTTCGGAAGTTGCTAGGGACCAGCGGCGGCGGCTGGTGCGTCGGTCGGCTGTAGGAGCCGGGTCAGCTGAAAGCCGACGCGGCCACAACTCTCTACAACCAACATTCCCCGATGAGGCGACAACAGATCTCGATCGCGGCACTCGCCGCCCTCGCGGCGCTCGCCGCCGCCGCACCGGCCGGCGCCGCGCCGAGCAGCTGCTGGCCGCAGGTCCGGCGGCACAAGCGGCAGCTCGTGGGCACGGTGGACTTCGGCGCCCTCGCCGAGGAGGAGACCTACGCCGGCCGCGCTCTGCCGGCCGATCCCGTAACGACGGTGTCGGCCGGGACGCCGGTGGTCGCGGCTTGCGCAACGCTGGCTGTTTCGGCGGACGGCCGGTGCGGCCGCTTCGCCGGGGGCTCCCGCTGCCCGGACGGAAAGTGCTGCTCTCAATGGGGATTTTGTCAAGATAATGGAGGCGATTCCGGTGGGCCTCGGGGCCTGGCGTCGTGGTCGGCGGGGCGACTCTAACAACAGCACCCTTCCGCAGGCGAAGCCTGGTGCGGCACCGGCTGCCAGTACGGCTACGGCAAATGCTTCATTCCCGAGTGGCCCCGCCGTCTCCCCTCCTCGATCTGCCCGTCACCCACGGAGCCGACCGAGACCTATACCCTCACGACGACCTCCAACTCGGTTCCCGTCTACATGGCCTGCCCCACGCTCGAGGCGACCACGGACGGCCGCTGCGGCGTGCAGGGCGGCGGCAAGAGGTGCCCGAAAGGACTGTGCTGCTCGGAGTGGGGATGGTGTGAGGACGACGGCGACGACTCTGGTACGCTTTTCTCTACCCTCGGGTTTGACCCTCTTGGTTAGGTCCGCCGTGACTCACCGACATTCCCTTGCCAGGTCTCCCGTGGTGCGGAGGCGGGTGCCAGCTCGGCTACGGCAAATGCTTCGTCGGCTGCAAGCCCGTCCAGACCGACTTCGCCTGCCCCACCGCACCCCCCTCGGCCCCGACCCGCGAAGCCGAGACCGACGGCACCGACCCCACCCACACCGTGACCCGCGTGTCCCGCGGCACGCCCGTCTACAACGCCTGCACCAAGATCCCCATTGCGGACGACTACAAGTGCGGCTCCGACGTCGGCAAGCGGTGTCCGCCCGGCCTCTGCTGCTCGCAGTGGGGCGTCTGCCAGGTGCGCTCTTGCTCTGCACTTCCTGCATTCCCGTGCGCCCATCTGACCCTTCGATGCGCAGGATGACGGCGGCAACTCGGGCGAGCCGTGGTGCGGTACCGGCTGCCAGCTGGGCTACGGCAAATGCTTCGTCGGCTCTGGCCCCGTCCGCGAGGACTTCGAGTGCCCCTCGGTCGCCCCCGAGGTGACCACCACGACGTCGCGCACCCGCCGCACCCGCACCACGCGCACCTGGAGCAGGACCACCTACCTCGGCGTGCGCACGACCGTCTCGCGCGGCACCCCCGTGTTCCAGGCCTGCGTGAACAAGGAGATTTCGATCGACGGCTGCTGCGGGTCCAAGAACGGCCGGCGCTGCCGGCCCGGGTACTGCTGCAGCGCCGAGGGTTTCTGCCAGGGTGCGTCGCAGCACATCCGCGTACGTTCGCCGGTTCTGACCTCGATCTCCCCCGCAGACGACGGCCGCAACTCGGGCGAAGCGTGGTGCGGCGTCGGCTGTCAGCTCGGCTTCGGCAAGTGCTTCGTCGACGCCCAGCCCACGGGCACGTACAGCTGCGGCGACGCGACGACAACGGCCACCCCCGTCCCAACCAACACCTGCGCCGAACCCGGCGGCGGCACCGGCTACGCCTGGTCGCCCGGGTCCCCGTACCAGCCAACCGATACGGGCAGCTGGGCCATCATCCTCGGTCCCCTCGACCCGGGCAACTACTCGTCGCTCCTGGCCGTCGGCGCCTCGGCATTCCGCAACGCGGACAACTCGTCGTGCTCCTCCCCGGGCCTGGGCACGGTGAACAGCAAGAACTGCGGCGAGCTCATGGCCAGCGCCTACTTCTCCCTCAGCAGCACCGGCATCGAGGTTACCTTTGCTCCCTTCACCGGCAACGCCATCACCGACGGCCACGTCTTCTACAGCTGCGACCGCCCCAGCGAGCGCGGTGCCCCGGGCAACTACCCGATCGTCTCTTCGGGCTCCGGCTCCTCGCCCTTCACCGTCTCCTCGGGCGCCGGGTTCCCCGTCTGCGCGGAGGGGTACTACATCATGATACACGCGAGCATCACGGGCAACACCTGCTCCCCGCCCCCGGACGTGCCGGCCCCGGCGACCACGGCGACGATGGCGGCCACCGCGACGCAGGACCCCGAGCCGACGACGGATGCGCCCGTGCCCACCTCGACGGCTGCCCCGGAGCCTACGACGACCGCGGCTCCCGAGCCCGAGCCCACGACGACCGAGGCCCCTGCTCCGTCGACGACCGCAGCTCCCGAGCCGGAGCCCACTACGACCGAGGCCCCTGAGCCTACGACCACGGCTGCCCCTGAGCTGGAGCCCACGACGACGGCTGCCCCCGAGCCCGAGCCCACTACCACCGAGGCGCCGGAACCCTCCACCACGGTCGCACCGCAGCCCACGACCACCGAGGAGCCCGAGCCGACGGCCACGCAGACAGTGAGATCTGCTGCGCTGCTCCGTAAGTCGGTCCTGACCCCCTTGTCCTGCAGGAAACCGCTGCTCCGGACGTCAACCCCGAGCCGACAACCACCGTCGCTCCCCCGACGACGACCGCTTCGCAAACTGCGACGGCGACCGCCACCGCCAGCCAGACGGAAACCGCCAGCCAAACGCAAACGGCTTCGCCGACGCGGACGGCCAGTCAAACGCAAACGGCTTCGCAGACGCAAACGGCCAGCCAGACGCAAACCGCCAGCCAAACGCAAACGGCTTCGCAGACGCAGACGGCCAGCCAGACGCAAACCGCCAGCCAAACGCAAACGGCTTCGCAGACCCGCACGGCTTCGCAGACGGCTTCGCAGACCCTCACCCGCACGACGACCGCCGCGGCCGCCGGCACCCCCAGCTGCGTCCCGCAGTCGTGGTGGACCGCGGGCTCGAGCAACAACAAGGCCGGGCTGGACTTCGACCTGGGCTTCGACAACTTCCAGACCATCACTTGGGGCGACTACTACAACACGGTGAGCGCGGTTGCGACCCTCGCTGGATCGGAGTCTCTGACGCCTTTTCCCCTCACCAGGTCGAATCCGAGTCGGCGATCGCCGCCGGCGGCAGCGCCTTCCAGCCCGGCAGCACCAACATCGGCAACGCGCGCTCCGGCCGCCCCCAGTGCTCCTCGCAGGACCAGAACGACATCGACAACTACGCCCTCCTCGCAAGGACCATCGCCTCGGGCGCGAGCATCAAGATCGACGGCAACAACTTCGCTGGCATCACGGGCGGCGACACAAGCAACCTCGTGTTCCAAGGCTCCGGGTGCGGTCCGGCCAAGATCAAGACGGCGGCCTACTTCGACGACCTGTTCGGCAACGCCGAGGCGCGCGCCAAGACGCTCTCCAACGCGCTGTCGGCTTACACCAAGACCGCGACCTGCTCGATCACCTCGCAGGCGGCGCTCAACATCACCGCCATCTCGGGCTTCGGCTCCTCCGACATCGTCATCTGCGACCTGCCGCTGGCCGCCGTCGACGGCTCCACCCAAAACTTCAACAACTTTGCGGTCTCGGGCTTTTCCTCCACTCCCAAGGGCTACATCTTCAACGTGCAGGCGTCGGGCACCGTCGCGCTGGGCGGCAACTCGATGGCCGTGTGGCAGAACAACTTCAAGGGCTCGGCCTTCTTCAACTTCGGCTCGACCGTGACGGCCATCACCTGGACCTCGCAGACCCTGTTCTCCCAGGGCTTCCTGGCACCGTGGGCGGACATAAACGCCAACACGGGGACGCCGGTGGATGCGCAGATCATCGCCAAGAGCTGGAAGAACGTCCAGGCGGCGGAGCGGCACGGGTGAGTTCGCGGTGCGCCCACCCCACAAGCAACTGGTCTCTGACAACGATTCCCTTAGCTTTGATTCCGGTAACAAGCCAGGATTCCAGGGCTGCTTCCCGCAGGTCACCCTCTACTAGAGATCGGACGGAGCGTGTATAGACCGGGGTCTGGAAATGCAAGATGCTTTTGCCCCACCTCCTATCCTCCTTCCCGTACGGTCCGTGTCGTAGGTCGAAATGCTCTCGCGCGCCGCTCCGTTGCCAGCCCGGGTGCCTCTGTCCCCAGCCGCTCCTTGATCGGTCGCCCGCGCTCTGACGATCCAGCTCGGAGGACGGCGAGAGACCGCTGGATGCGCCCTGCCCGATGCTCAACATTGAAGCCTTTTGCTAACGTCAAGCTTGCTTCCCCTTCGATGCGTACACGAAATGATGCTTTGTTTCATCGGCGAGGGTGAGAGAGGCGGCGACAGCAGACGCAGGGAGGCTGCACATCACGGGACGATTGTGGGCGGAGGACTTCGGGGAGCGATGCGGCGGATTCTGTGGGGCAACTGCGTCCTTTTGGTCCAAAAGGTCTGGGCATGCAAAGTTGGTCGCGGGAGCCAATACCCTCGTTTAGAGTCCCTACATTCCGGCCGCTTCGCAAATGGGCGGCCGTGAACATGCACGGTGGATGTCAGGCGCGATCGTGTACCTGCTCTGATGTGCCTCCACGGAATCAGGAGCGTATGATGGCATCATGCATTTCCAGACCCTAGCAGCCCGTACATGATCCGTTCAGGGGCAGAGCTCAACCGGCGGGAAGCAGCCCTGGAACCCCGGCCGGTTCCCGCTGTCGAAACCGTGCCGCTCCGCCGCCTGGACGTTCTTCCAGCTCTTGGCGATGATCTGCGCATCCACCGGCGTCCCCGTGTTGGCGTTTATGTCCGCCCACGGTGCCAGGAAGCCCTGGGAGAACAGGGTCTGCGAGGTCCAGGTGATGGCCGTCACGGTCGAGCCGAAGTTGAAGAAGGCCGAGCCCTTGAAGTTGTTCTGCCACACGGCCATCGAGTTGCCGCCCAGCGCGACGGTGCCCGACGCCTGCACGTTGAAGATGTAGCCCTTGGGAGTGGAGGAAAAGCCCGAGACCGCAAAGTTGTTGAAGTTTTGGGTGGAGCCGTCGACGGCGGCCAGCGGCAGGTCGCAGATGACGATGTCGGAGGAGCCGAAGCCCGAGATGGCGGTGATGTTGAGCGCCGCCTGCGAGGTGATCGAGCAGGTCGCGGTCTTGGTGTACGTTGCCAGCGCGTCCGAGAGCGCCTTGGCCTGCGCCTCGGCCCTCCCGAACAGGTTGTCGAACCACGCCGCCGTCTGCACCTTGGCGGGCCCGCACCCGGAGCCCTGGAACACGAGGTTGCTCGTGTCCCCGCCCGAGATGCCGGCAAAGTTGTTGCCGTCGATCTTGATGCTCGCCCCTGCGGCGATGTTCTTTGCCAGGAGAGCGTAGTTGGCGAGGTCGCTGGCGTTCTGCGACGCACAGGGGGGCCGGCCGGAGCGGGCGTTGCCGATGTTGGTGGCGTCGGGCTGGAACGCGCTGCCGCCCGCCGCGACGGCGGATTCGGATTCGACCTGGGTGGAGCAACGTCAGGGATCCCACCACCGTGCGGATGCGCGCCGATCCCACCAGGTTGGAATAGTCGCCCCACGTGATGGTCTGGAAGCCCGCGAAGCCCACGCACAAACCCAGGCCGGCCTGGTTGCCGGCCGAGCCTCCGGTCCACCACTCCTGGGGGACGCAGGTTGGCACCGCGCCCGCCGTTGTCGTCGGCGATTGGCTCCGCGTCTGCGTCCGGCTCGCGGTTTGCGTCGCCGAGGTGGTGGCCGTCGGGGATCGGGAGGCCGACGTGGTGGCCGTCGCCGAAGCTGAATCGGTGGTCGTGGCGGTTTGGCTCTGCGATTCCGAGGAGGTGGACGTCAAGGTCTGCGAAAACGACGCCGTGACCGTCCCAGAGCTGCTGGTGTGCGTCTCTGAAGCGGTGGTCGTCGAAGAGCTTGTGCTCGGGATCTGCGATGTTGCTGTAGAAGAACCGGTACTGCGAGTCTCCGACGTGGTCGCCGTCAAAGAGCCGGTTCTGGGGGCATCCAAGGTTGTCGCGGTAAGCGAACTGGTGCTGAGTATCTCCAATGCGGTAGCCGTCATAGAACTGCCGCTGGGCGTCTCCGACATCGTGGCCGTCAAGCTCTGTGACTCCGAAGTCGTTACCGTTGCTGAAGCAGATTCGCTGGTTGTCGCAGTCAAGCTCTGCGACGCCGACGTCGTTGTTGTCCGGCTCTGGCTCTCGCTGGTCGTTGCAGTCACGCTCTGCGGCTCTGAAGTCGTTGCTGTCCGGCTCTGGCTTTCGCTGGTCGTGGGCGTCACGCTCTTAGTCTCCGACGTCGTTGCTGTCAAGCTCTGAGTCTCTGACGTCCAACTCGGCGTGGCAGTCTCAGACGACGTGCTCGGCGTATCGGTCACCGAAGTCGGGCTCGGCGTGGCCGTCTCCGAGGTGCTAGTCTGCGTCTCCGAGGTGCTGGACAGAGCGGAACTCGATGCAGTCTGCGAGGTGCTGCTCGATGCCTCCGTGGCGGTTGCCGTCAAAGAAGAAGCGCTTGGCGTGTCCGAAGTCGTCGCAGTCAAAGAACTAGTAGTCGGCATCTCCGACGTGGTCGCCGTCGGCGAGCTCGTGCTGGGGGTCTCCGAGGAGGTCAAGGTCTCGAAAGTGGTCTGCAGAAAGATGAGCTGAATATAGGAATCGTCGGGCACAAGAACCTACAGCCGTCGTAGTCCGCGTCTGGCTTTCCGAGGTCGTTGCGGTCCGGCTTTGCGACTCCGACGTGCTGGCCGTCAAGCTCTGCGATTCCGAAGTCGTCGCGGGACCCGAAGCCGTCTCCCTAGTCGTGGCGGTCAAGCTCTGCGACTCGGATGTCGTCAGGCTGGCCGAAACAGTCTCGCTGGTCGTCGCCGTGAAGCTTCTGGACTCCGATGCGGTGGTCGTCGTGGCTGTCAAGCTCTGTGAGTCCGAGGTCGTGGCCGTCCGGCTCAGGTTCTCCGTGGTGGTACCCGTCAAGCTCTGCGACTCCGAGGTAGTCAGGCTCGCCGAAGCCGTCTCGCTCGTCGTGGACGTTCCGCTTTTCGTTTGCGAAGTCGAGGCCGTTCGGCTTTGCGTCTCCGAACCGGTGGCGGTCGGGCTTTGCGATCGAGAGGTCGTGAAACCCGACGTCGAGCTGGCTTCGGACGTGGAAGTCGCAGCCGTGGTCTCGGATGCCGTCTAGAAAGGACGTCGTTGGTAAACCAGCGGCGCAACGCGGGTTAGGCAGCGCTCACCGCCGAGGAAGTCGCGTCCTTGATTTCCGTCACGGTGTGCGACTCGGAGGCCGTGACCATGCCGGCCGTGGTCGAGCTGGACTTGGCCGTCGGCGTGGCAGAAGAAGTTCCACTCGTCGCGACGCCGGTGGTCGAGCTGACGTCTGAAGTCGATGCCTTCAACGACAGGGACGAGGTCGCGCCCGTTGTGGTAGTGCCCGCCGTCTCTGAAGAAGTGCTCCGCGACTCCGAGGGGGTGCTGGGCACGTTTGTCGTGCTACTGGTCGGCACCGCGGTTTCCGAAGTCGGGGACGGGGTCTGGAAACGAAGGAGTAGATGATTAGCATCGCGCCGTCCGCGGAGACCGCAGCACGGCTTGCCTCGGTCGAGACCGTCCAGGTCCTGGAGGTCGACGTAACATCGGCACTTGCGGTCGTGCTCGGTGTTCCGGACGCGCTGGCGGTGGTTGAACGGGTGGCCGTCGATGAGTTCTCAGAAGCTGAAGGCGGCGGCGTCGTCGCTGTCTGCGAATCAAGTCTGATCAGGCCTCCGACAGCGGCAACACCGAGTCCGCACCCACAAAACCGGGCTGATCGGTCTCGATCGGGATGGTCTGCGTGGTTCTCTGCGCGGGAACTCGATTAGCGCCTTCCGCGGTGGGGTCGGCCCCCGAAACACCCACGGTGGTGCCCAGCGACTTGTCCGAAGGCGGGGGCTGCCTCGTCGTGGTCGGCGGTGCGGGCCTCTTGGTCGTGACCCTCCTTGTGCTCGTCGCCGAAGCGCACCGCGAGGTGACCACCACCGTCGCCGTCCTCGTCCCACTGCCGCCCGTCCTGGTCCGCGTGATCACCTTGGTCCTGACGGTCTTGCGGGCGGTGACGGTGCGGAAGACGGTGCGGAAGGGGCAGCAGAAGTTGGCGCCGCCGCCGGATCCCGTGTTGGCCTTGCCCACGGCGGCGGGGCACGCGGGGCAGATGTGCCTGGCAAAGAGGGCGTGGGGTCCGCGAGTGTCTGAAGGCGCTTGCGAGAATGAATTGCCGTCGCTGTCGGAGAGATCTGATGGCTCCGACGCGGGTTCTCGGTCGGGAGAGCTGGCAACTGTCGAGGTTCCCGGGCCCCCTCCGATCCTCGCGACGTCATGCGGACCCCCGTCAAAGATCTGCTTCAGCAGATCCCGCCCAACCAAGCGCGGGCATCCCCTGGTGAGCGTCACCGTCCTCGTCGTCCACCTCGACGGGCTCGACACCGTGCGCGTCCTCGTGGCCGTCACAGACACCACCGCCGTCCTCGTCCGCGTCAGCGCCCTGCTGCGAGGCGGGCAGCAGCATCCCGAGTCGTACGTGCAACCGGGACAGCTGCGGGCAGGAAAGTCTGTCAGCATTCGGTTGACCTTGCGGGCGGCGTGGCGGCCGGCCGGGACACGGCGGGCCGGGAGCGGCACCCACCATGTGCGGCCAACGCGCCACGCGTCCGCGGGGGAGCGCTCGACGGGAGAACGGTGCAACGCAAGCGACGGAGCAGTCTCGCCGCCGGGCGGCCACGGCGCTGCGGCCGCGGAAGGCGGGGAAGGCGAGGTGCCGACGAAAAGGACCGCGAGCAGGGCGAGCAATGCCGCGAGGCGGGGCGGAGATCCGGAAAGCATTATTTCGGCGGCGGGCGGTTCCGTGACGGATCGGCCGGATTCCCCTTCGGACTGGCGCGGCCGGAGCGGCGGAGCAATGTAGCTGAAGCGACCGGCCACTCAGCAACGGACGACTCGTTCCGGAGTTCCCCACCCCACCGACCACGACCAAGGCACCCCTCTCTGACTAGGACAGAGCGCGTCTATTGGTCCTGAAGCCCGGTCCGCGCTCTGCCTCGCAAGGGAGCGGGGTTCAAAGGGTGGACCCTTCCCGACGGACCCTCCACGAAGTTTAAGCGAGATTCGGAGCAGCCGGCGGGGCGATTCGGTGCATCGAAAACCGTCCCCGTGTAATCGGAAAGAGCGCTCACGCGGGATCCGATCCAGATGTTGTCCGAAGCGAAAGCCCGGGCGCCGGCGCTGCGTAAACTGTGGCTTGGCCGCCGCCGCCCGTTTGACATCGCCGGCCGCTCGCGTTCACAGTTCGCTCCCGCCGTGCAACCGAGGGCACCGCTCCCGGCCGATCCCCATGCGCAATGTACAAGGATGCTCCGGGCCCGGCCCTCGACTTCACTGGCTTCGCGCGGGGCTACCCCGGCCCGGGCCCGGAGAGCGCAGCCGCCTCGGCCAGCACCTCCAGCGGATCCGAGGGCGCGCGCCGCACGTCCCTCCCGTCCACCGATCGACCGTGCGGGGCGTGGAAACCCCCCGGCAGCGCGCAGGTCAGGTCCGGAGGCAGCGGCCTGAAGGAGGGCAGCGGCGGCGGCGGTGGGAGGAACATCAGCCCCCCTCTTGGCGGAGGCACCGCCGTGTCCGGGAGCGGCGGGAGCACCGGCCTGCCCACTTCCATCAACGGCGGCGGCGATGCGGGGGAGCCGACCCCGGAGGGCGGCGTCCCCCAGCGCATGTTCCGCCTCGCCCTCCTGCTCGCCGTCCCCGGATCCGCGTTCCGGTACGCGGTCACCAGCTTCCCCAGCACCTCCCTGCTTTCCTCCGCCAGCCACGGGTTCAGGGCCACCAGCGCCGCTAGCTGCGCGTTGAACTCGCGCTGCCCCGTCGTCAGCACCCGCGGGCCGCGTGCCCCGTTAGCCGCCCGCGGCCGGGGGTCCCCGGCGGCGGCGGTCCAGGCCGGCCGGCCACGACAAACTCACATCGCGTTGCCTGCGCCGCGTCCCGCCCGCCGCGGAATGCGCCGTGAAGATGCCACGGGGGGCGGGGGAGTGGGTCGCCGGTACTTGGCGCCGCACGTGCGCTTCGGACCGGGGTTGCGGCGGCCAGCATGTCAAGCCCGCGGGGTCGGGATTCGGCACCCCCGGTCGCAAGGCGCGAGCAATCCTTGCCTCCCGTCTCGTCTGCCGCGCACTGAGCGCATGTGGTGGGCTCGGACGGGGCGGCCTCCGTCGGCACGGACCCGATCGTCGGACCAGGCGACTCGGGGACGCATGGAGCCATCAGCCGCCCCGGGGAGCGGGGGCGCGGCCGTGCCCGGAGGCAAAATAGGGTTGGCCGATGGGTTTTCGGGCGGCGCCTGGCCGGACGGCGGGGCGGGCCGGCGGGGCGGGCGGATTGGCGGCGC
This sequence comes from Hyaloraphidium curvatum, assembly GCA_025558095.1. Taxonomy (NCBI): domain Eukaryota; kingdom Fungi; phylum Monoblepharomycota; class Hyaloraphidiomycetes; order Hyaloraphidiales; family Hyaloraphidiaceae; genus Hyaloraphidium; species Hyaloraphidium curvatum. The sequence continues at coordinate 447,414 of JAIVFI010000039.1, read as the reverse complement.
GTGGGAGCGGACAGGAAGGTGGTGGCCGACGGCGATCACGGGGGTACGGCGTTCAAGATTGGCGTGGCCGTTCCCAGCCGCCGTGAAACGCGAGACGTGAGACGCGGGCCCGGAACAGGCGCCGACGCGGCGAGCCAAAGCCGTCCCAACGGCCCGTGGCTTCCCCGGTCCCCACCTCCGTCTCCCCCCCCCTCCCCTCCCCATCCCGCGCTCATCACGCCACGGCCATCAGCCAAAACACCGCCGTCCCCAGCACCGCCCTCTGCGCGGCGCCCCACTCCCCCATCCCCCACCCCGCCGCGACCCCCGCGGCCGCCAGCCCCGCGCAGGCCCACGAGAACCCCGCCACCCGCCCGTCCCCGTCCCCCGTGCCGAGCAGGTACATCGCGCCCACGGCGCAGAACGCCGCGCCGTGCGCGCCCAGGGTGTGCAGGGAGGCCTGCCACGCGTGGCCGTCGGGGCGGAAGAAGGACGCCAGCGCTATCGAGCCGGCAAACAGGCGGAGCAGGGAGATGCCGGCGTCCTCGGCGGGGGTGCGCCGCGCGGGCCTGGATTTGCGGTCGCGGGCGACGGCGAGCGCCGCGACGCAGAGCAGCGCGGCGGAGAGCGGGGCGAGGGAGGACATGGGGCCGTCGAAGTACGCGTCCAGCGGCGTGCGCAGCGGGTGCATGTCCTCCCGCGAGCGCAATAAAGTGAGCAGGAGCACGCCGGAGAGCCCGGCGGCGGCCACCGCGGCCGCGCGGAGGGCGACGGGCGGGTCGGCGGCGGCGCGGGGGGGCGGGCCGTGGGCGTGGTCGTGCGTGTGGCCGCCGTCGCCGTCGTGCGAATGCGTGTGGTCGTGGTCGTGCGCCGCGCGGGGGCGGGCGGCGGAGGCCATCGCGGCGGGATGCGGGGCCGGGAAGGATGGGAGAAGGTGGAGTGGCGGAAGGCAGGGGTCCGGGCAGCAGTGAGCCTCGTGCGGAGCGTCGCTCACCGGCGTCGGCCGTCGAAAGCACGGACGACCGGATGGTCAAGAAACCATCATGTATTGGATGTTGGGAGCGCCCCCTGAGGCCGGAAACCGCGGATGGATGGCCGTATGGGCGTCCAGTCGCGACCGACGTGTGACGTGTTTTCTCCGCCCTCGACTTACATATGGTGCGTCCACTGGCCTCCAGCACGGTCTCCGAAAGTCAGTCAGTCAGTCAAGGAACCGCGGCACCAGCCCGCCGCCACTTCCCTCGGCCTCCATGGGCAATGAGTCGGAGTTCCTCCAGGCCTGCGTGGTTGGGGATGTTGCCACTGTGCGCAAACTACTGCGGGACGGCCAGTTGAACGTGAACAAGGAGGGTACGGCGCTCGTCGGCGCTTGCCACATCGGCCACGCGGAAGTCGTTCGGCTGCTGCTGGGGGACCGCAGGGTCGATGTGAACTCGAGGGACGGCGACGGCCGGACGGGTTTCATCTGGTCTTGCCGGGCGGGCAAAGCGGACGTCGTCAGGCTGCTGTTGGCGGATCCCAGGGTCGACGTGAACGCTAGAGACACCGCCGGCCGGACGGGCTTCCTCTACGCGTGTCGGGAAGACATGGTGGACGTCGTCCGGCTGCTGTTGGCGGATCCCAGGATCGATGTGAACCTGAAGGACCGCGACGGTAACACGGCTTTTGCCGTTGGGACCCCGGATACGGAGCTGCTTGTTGGGGCTCGGCTCGACGAGGCGGAGGCTGCGCGGAAGCAGCAGGAAGCCCGTCTTGAGGCGGAGCGGATCGAGCGGCAGCGTCGCGAAGCCAAAGCCGCGGCGGAAGAGACCCGGCAGCGCGTGAGAGGCGGGAGGCCGAGGCGAGAGCTGCGGCCGCAGAGCAGGGGCGGCAGCTCGAGCTTGAGCTGCGGATGAAGGAGCTCGAGCTCAAGGAGCGGGAGCTGGCGCTGAAGGAGAAGCTTGCGGCCGCGGCGCCGATTGGTCCCGGCAGAAACGTGCCATCGCCCAACCCGGACGTCACCTTGATCCCGCAATCTGGGGGCTCGTCGTTATCGAGCATGGGATCGGCCAAGACGGCGGCCTCGGACTCCTCCTTCATCTCGAAGCTTCGGATCTTGAAAATCGATGTCAAGTACGACGAGGACGACGTGCTCGGCGAGGGCGGCTTCGGCAAGGTCTACCGCGGGGTGCTCCGGGGGGCGACGGCGGTGGCGGTCAAGACTATCAAGGGCACCGTGGCGCCGCGGACCATCAAGATGTTCCTCGACGAAATCGCTGTCTGGGAGGGTCTCACGCAGCGGAATGGTGTGTGCCTTCACTCCCCGGTCCAGATTCTGGCGTACTGATAGCCCATCTTTCGCAGTATTGCCCCTGCTTGCGTAATGCGAGAGCCCCCCGATGATGGTATCAGAGTTTTGCACGGACGGCAACCTGCGCGACCGCCTCGAGGACCTGGACTGGGACCAGTGCATGGGGCTACGGTACATCAAGGGCGTTGCCGAGGGCATGGCGTACCCGCACTCGTTCCGCGTGCTGCACGGCGACCTCAAGTCCCTGAACATCATGATCGGTAAGTCCGCGCTGCCGCCTCCCGACGCTCATCCCGCTGACCACCTCCCCGCAGACCACGACGTCCCCAAGATCGCCGACTTCGGCCTCTCGCGCGTCCGCACGCACCTCTCCAACTCGTCCAGCGGCGGCGCTGGCGGCGGCGGTGGCACGCCGCCCTTCATGGCCCCCGAGATCTGGGACGGGGAGAAGCTCAGGGCACCGGCGGACGTGTACGCGTTTGCGATGGTGTGCTACGAGGTGACGAGCGAGGGGATGTACCCGTTCCAGGGGATGAACGCGATGGCTGTGGGTTCCTTAACACCGTGCAGAGCATCGAAGCTCACCTTGCCACTTCCTGACAGATCATGCGCAAGGTGTGCGACGAGCGCAAGCGGCCCTCCCGGCCTGACGCCGCGTCGGACGCCATGTGGGCGCTGATGGAGAGGATGTGGGCGCAGGAGGCGGCCGACCGGCCACCGTTCGTCGAGGTGGCGGCCGAGATGGCAAGGTGGTGACCGGCGGCATTGCCATTGGAGCGCTGGTGTTTGGCACGGGGACGTATTGGAAAGGTCATCGTGGCGAAATGTACGCCCGACCGCGCCGTGCGTCTTCACGATGATACCCCGCCCGACCAGCGAGCCCCCGAAGTCCATCCCACGACCCTGGGATGTAATTGATGCTTGCCACCCAGTCACCCGGGTCCGGGGCCACGAGATCATCCGGCCGTCCGGCCGGGCCGGTGGCCGCCGGCGACCGGGCCTGTCGGGCTGGGGCGACCCCAAACACCGCCGTCACGGCCAGCGGTGCCGGACTCTGCCTTTAGAATCGTCATCGTCTATGTGTTGGCATGCTTAAATTGCCGCTTCGGCCAACACCCGGATAGGACGGTGCTCGGCGGCGGCCTCGGCCGAAATAATCTCGCGACCAGCCACGGGCTTCTCCTCGGCCTCTCCCATCGGCCTCCCGCGGATTCCATTCCACGCCATCCTCCGCGCCCACACCGTCCGCATCCACTGCACTACCGCGCGCCGGGTTTTCTGCGGGGCCGGAAGGAACCGGGGTGGCCGCCGGGCACGGGATCCCTCGCGACATTGCGGGCTGGTTCCGACGCCACCTCAAACGCCCCGGGAAAACCTCCGCAAACGGCCAATCCCGCGCCGCTCGCCACCGGAACGCGCCATGTCGTCCGCGGAAGTGCACAGCGGCGTCGTCCCGGGCGTCGAGGGGGTGCCGCCCCCAGCGCCGCCGAATGGGGCTCCCGACGCCGCGGCCGTGCCAGCGGACGACAAGCTCGCAAAGGAGTCGTACGCCCTCGCCGTCGAGGGAGAGAAGCGGGACGGCTCGCCACCGCCGTCGGAGGAGGACTCCCGTGAGATCTTTTGGACAGCGGAGGAGGAGCGGCGCGTCGTGCGGAGGGTGGACCTGGCCATTGTGGGTCGGCCGTTCGGCGGCGTGCGGAACCGCGGTCGCTGACGAGTTCCCACCCCGGCGCGCTACTCTCCATGACGCCATTTGCAACGGAAAGATCCCCTGGATGACTTTCATCTGTGCGTCCCCTGCCGGGCCGGCCTCCTCGACCTGGACTCACATGCCGACGCCACCCCGCTCTTCCCACCCCCGGCAGACGTATGCTCCCAAATCGACCGCGTGAACCTCGGCAACGCTGCCATCATGAACCTCGGTTAGCTTCCGGCGCCCGCACCACTGCGCAATGCCGTTGACCGCCTCTTCGTACGCAGAGACCCCGGAGAGCACGCTCAAGTACCAGCTCGGCCTGGAGGGCAACCAGTACAATGTCGCGGTGTCGGTGTTCTTCATCGTGGGTGCTTGCTCGCCGGTGCTGCGGGGAGAGGAAGCTGACGTCGGTGGCCGTTCAGGGATACGTGCTCGCGGAGCTGCCGTCCAACCTGACGCTGATGAAAGTGCGGCCGTCGGTGCACATCGCGCGGATCTGCGTCACCTGGGGCATCGTGGGTCTCCCTTGTGTTCGCTTCCAGCGCTGCCATGCTGACGCTGCTCGGGCGCCGGCGGACAGTGCGCGACGCTCATGGCTGCGACCTTCAACTTCGGCTCCCTCGTCGCGTGCCGCTTCTTCCTCGGCCTGTTCGAAGGAGGCCTGGCCCCCGGCATCATCTTCTACCTCGGATTCTGGTGTACGTGCCTCCCTCCTCCGCCGTTGCCCGTCACTCGCATCGTGCTGACCGCTTTTTCACACCGGATGACAGACAAGAAGCACGAGCGCGGCTCTCGCTGGGCCATCATCTACGTCGGCGCCGGGATCGCCGGGTCGCTGGGGGGGATCATCGCCTACGCCGTGGCCAACATGAACGGCGCGCTGGGGCTCGCGGGGTGGAGGTGGCTGTTCATCTTGGAGGGAGTGCCGACGGTGCTGGCCGGGATCGCGTCGTTCTGGGTGGGTTTCGCCCACAGTTCGCGGAGGAAAGGGCCGACGAGCTTATCTCCCCGCCCCGCGCAGCTCATCCCCGACTATCCGACGACCTGCAAGTTCCTCCAGGGCCGGGAGCTCGAGATCCAGCTCGCGAGGCTGCCGCCCAACGCGCCGACGCAGCACACATTGCGGTTCGACAAGAAGCAGCTGTTCGACAGCATGAAGAACGTGCAGATGTGGATCTTCTGCTTCGCGTCGCTGTGCCTGATCTCGGCGCTCTACGCCGGGGTGCGTCCACGCCTCGGTGCTTCCCTCGTCGCCGTCGAGCTGACCCGCACTGCCCACGCCCGGCAGGCCTACTTCATTCCCACCATCATCGCCGCCATGGGCTTTAAATCCTACACCGCGCAGCTGCTCAACGTCGGCCTGCAGCTCACGGGCGCGTGCTACAACCTCGCCATCAACTTTGTCTCGGACAACGTGCGCGAGCGCGGCTGGCTCATCGTCGGCACGCTGGTGCTGCCGATCGTGGGATGGGTGCTGCTGGCCACCATCCAGCAGAACCTGAGTCCGAACACGAACTGTGGGCCCGCTCGTCGCGTTCCGGTTCCTCTGCGGCCGCTCACCTCGTCTCCCGCCCCCCGCCAGACGGCCTCCTCTACCTCACCTGCATCGCTACCGCCGCCGTCCCCATCCTCTTTACCTACGCCGTGCAGAACGTCCAGGGCGCCACCAAGGCCGCCTCGGTCTCGGCCATGGTCGTCTCCTCCGGCAGCATCGGCGGCATCGTCGGCGCGTACATCTACCTCCCGCAGGACGCGCCGCTGTACAAGACGGGGCACGCGGTCAACGCGGCGCTGTACGTGGCGACGGTGGCGAGCGTGCTGGTGATCAAGGCGATGAACAGGTGGGCGCCGCACGCGGCGGTGGAGGCCAACGTGGTCGCGGAGTAGCGGAGGCGCGTACGAACGGACGGCGGGAGGGCATGAGATGCGGGATCTAGATTTTACGGCTACCGAGATACTTTACAATGGAGAATAGCTCGCAGGTCCCGCGGGGTCAACCTCGTGGCGTGGTACTCTCAAAGCGCCCCGCTGCTTGCCATAGCACAGTGGTAGAGGGTCCCCCCCTCGCCCGACTGATCCGCGCCGCGGAACTTTCGTACTGCCGCTCTAAGCCAATGCTTAGCCGCGGAACTTTCGTACTGGCGCTCTAAGCCAATGCTTAGCCGCACCCCGTCACTCGTGACACCCGTTGTGCTCGTGCACCACGCCCCCCGTCCGGGGAAAGGCTCGGGCTCCTTCGCGGACACCCGATAACCTTTTGCCCTTTTGCTCCTGTGGATGAGCCTTGAGATGGTTGAGGGCACGAAGGACGTGGGATCGATTCCCGTCAAGATCGCCTCTTTGATGCTTTTGCGCGGGTTGGTCCGGATCATGGACGTCGGAAGCCATCTGAGGCACCGCGCCCATCGGGTATGTACGACGGCGTGCCGAAAGATCTGCAAGGGGACCAAGAACCCCGTCAGAAGTCGGGGATCAAGCGACAGCTCCCAGTTCGCGGCTCGTGCATCGACAGCAGCCACGCAGGCACGCATCCGCCCAGGGAAACATCGGTAGAGCGCATCCGTGTGCTGTAATGTAGCAGCATCTGCCTGGACGATTTCGGGTTGGCTATGCGCGGTGCTCCCTCGCCGCCTCCGCCGGTGGCGACTCCAACACCTCAGCATCCGAATCTCCCACCCCACTCGGCCCCCCGATGGCCAAGCGCTTCCTCAACAAGATCGCGGTCGTAACCGGCTCCTCCTCCGGCATCGGCGCCGCCATCTCGCGCCTCCTCGTCGCCGAGGGCGGGCGCGTGGTCGGGGGAGACATTTCGGCGAAAGGCAACGAGAAGCTGGCCGCGGAGCTCGGCGGGTCGTTCGTGCCCGTCACGGCGGACGTGACAAAGGAGAAGGATGTAGAGGCGCTTGTGGGCGCGGCGAAGGAGCGGTTCGGCGCGCTGCACCTCGGGTTCAACGCGGCGGGTGCCGCCCGGGGCGGTTCGGTTGCGGACGTCGACATCAAGGACTGGGATTTCACCGTCGACATCTGCCTCAAGGGCACGCTGTTCTCCGTCAAGCACCAGGCGCGCGCCATGGGCCCCGGGTCCGCGATTGTCAACATCGCGTCGCTCAATGCCCACGTTCCTGGCCGCATGATGGCGGCCTACACGGTGGCCAAGGCCGGGGTGGAGATGCTCTCGCGCAACGCAGCGCTGGAGCTCGCCGAGCGCGGGATCAGGGTCAACGCTGTACTGCCTGGCCTCGTGGCATCCCCCATGACCGACTTCATCATGGCCAACAAACCCCTGCTGGACGCGTACCTCGAGCGGATCCCCATCGGGCGACCCGCGACGCCGGAGGATATCGCCAAGCCGTGCCTGTTCCTGGCCAGCGACGACGCTGCGTACGTGACGGGCGCGAGCCTGCTCGTGGATGGGGCGTGGAACACTTCGGGGTACCCGGACTTGAGGAAGTACCTGACGAACCTTGTCTCGGGGGGGCAGGACAAGTAGAAGTGACATAAATGAAAGTAGAGAATCTGTTTGCCACTCCGTACTCTGGATCATGCCTCCCCCCTTCCAACGACACCGAGATAGGCCCAAACGAGCCACGGCATCACATTGTCCATCAACCTCACTATCATCGTCCTGGGCGGTTCGAAGCTGTTCCCCCCGCTCGTCTTCCCGTCCACTAAATCCCGCACGAACTGCTCGTACCTCGTCGGCACCACCCCGAGCTCTGCCAGCGTGTCCGTGGTCTCTTCCATCGCGTGCTCTCGCTGCAGCTTGAAGATCTTGATCACGTGCTCCGAGGGGACGGGGGGCACGCCAAGAAGGTACATGATGGCCTCAAGTTGGGTTTCCGAGCCCTGAATGTAGGTTACGGGCTTGCCGAGGACCTTTTCCAGGATGGCGCATTGCTGGTACCCGGTAAGGACCTCCGGGCCGGTAAGATCTGTTGGTTGAATGTCAGCTATGCAACGAATGAGCACATAAACGAGCGCCGCAATCACCATAGGCGTTGCCGATGTGACCGGGTTCGGTCAGCGCTTTGAATGCCACCTCGGCAACGTCTCGGACATCGACCAGCGGGATCCCCCCGGTGCCCGCAGGCATCGACATCGCCCCGGCCTTTTCTATCATGTTCCACTGGAAGAGCGTGAACGTCTGCATGAACCCGTGCGGCCGGATTATGGTCCAGGGCACCCCCGACGCCCGCAGGGCGAGCTCGATCTCCCCGTGCGAGCGTAAATTCCGCGTCGGCGCGTCCAACCCGGCCCAGAATGCGGAGCATTTGACGATGTGCTTCACTCCGGCCGCTCTCGCCGCCTCGATGAACGCGGTCTCTCGTTCGACGACCTTCTCGTCCGGCGTGCAGACCAGGTACGCCTTTTCGATGCCCTCGAGCGCGCAGAGGAGCGACGCCGGGTCGTCGAAGTCGCCGTGCACCGCGGGGATGCCAAGCGCTTCGAGCTCCGCGCGGCGGGACGCGCTGCGCGCCATGGCGGCGAACGGGATCCCGCGCGATTTCAGGAGGTCCGCGAGCACGCGGCCGGTGTTGCCCGTGGCGCCCGTGAGCAAAATGGTGGGACGTAACATCGGTGCGGGAGATGCGGCGTGCGTTGCGGTGGGTGAAGCTGGGCGGGCCCTCAGGGGATTATCCACCTCCGCCGCAGAGCACAGCAAGCTTCGTCGTCGTTTGCTCCGCACCGATCGCGTGCCGAAAGAGCAGCATATGCATGCAATTCAGCGTCTAGTCAATGGCGATGTGTCCCGGGTCATTCGAACAACCCCCGCATCGTCAACCGTCCTCCCGCGACGTCCTCTCGCCCAAATCCGGATGTCATCACCCGACAAACACCACGCCTTCTTCCCTCTCCTCCCGTAGCGTGCTGCAGACCACCAGCAGCGGCATCATGCCCTCGCACCCCTCCTGCCCCGGCTGCCTCAGCAGCCCCGCCGCCCTCGCCGCGTCCCACGCGCCCCTGGGCGTCCACACCTCGGGATCGTCCGTGACCTGTTGCAGGGTGACCACCGCCATCTCCCAGTCCCCGAACCCGCGCTCAGACACCTCCGTGGGGGCGAACAGCGCCACCCTCGTCGTCCCCGATGCCTTCTTCCCCGCCGCCACCCACCCCGCGCCCGGCAGCTCCCCAACGGGCACCTTTCCCCTCTCGTCCCCAAACTCGGCCGCCGCCATTGCCTCCCTCAGCACGCCCTCGGGCGCGTCCACCCCCGCCCGCTCCGGCGTCCCGTCCGGCACCCTCACCCCCTTGGGCGACCCCAGCAGCACCGCGAAAATGTTGTTCGAATCGTGCCACGGCTCCGGCATCCTGGCGGCCGCGAGCCGGGGCTGCGCACCCGGCACGTTGAGGATGCCGACGAAGACGACGCGTCTCGAGGGGTCGCGCGTCGAGGTGAGCGTGGTGCGCGAGGAGGAGGTGCCCGCGAAGCCGGCAATGACGGGCTGCTGCAGCGCGAGGTTGAATTTCGCGAGGTGCGCGGCGACGCCGGGGTCCGTTTGCCGGGGCGGTTTCGGCGGGGTCGACATGGCGGGCCGTGGGCGGGGGAGCGGAGGGCGGCGCGCGAGACGCGGCTATCGGTGAGAGGAAATGGAAAGACACGCTGGGAGGGGGCGGAAGTCGCGCAAGCTTTGCGAAGCCGTGCTGAGTTGACTGGGAAGGAGGATGGCAGGGCTGTGCCATGGCCCGTTGGGCTTCTGCTACGTACTCGCAAGCGAATTCACATCGATCAACTTTGTTCCAAAGGCCAATCAGTTGCAAGGATACAATCATCCTCTGCGGTTCTTCCCCTTGTGGTAGGAGAGCTTCGACTGGGCTCTTGTTCCCGTCCGTAAGTCTCGGAGTCTCGGCGTAATGGCTGCCAAGATAAGGAATCATTCCACTCGACGGCATCTGCGCTGAGCCTCGGGGTCGCGGAGCGGGATGGCCCCGCGGCCTGATTGCCGGAAGTGTCTCCCGACCGCATGTTTGGCGCTGGGCCGCGTCAGAAAGTTCCACCGCTCCCCCCCGCCCCGCGTCCTCGGCACGCCGGTACGCCCGCAATATGGGCAAGGAAAACGACCTAGACGCTACAACATCGCCCTCCGTCGAGGGAGCGGCCGACGTCGGCGAAGCTGGGCCCGACCTGCTCGGGTTCACGCGCCGAGAATACGCGGCCCTCTTCCCGCGCGCGGGCCCGCACTTCGGCGCGGCGCAGGACCCGGACCCGCCGAGCTATGCGCAGTTTGCCGATGACGACCATGCGGGTTAGGCGTGTGCCCGTGTTAGGACTTCAATGGTCATCGACAAACAGGACGTCGTTGTCTCGATCGGACGCAAGTACACGAGAATGGTGGTATTTCGATCTTTTTTCCGTCGACGAGCCACACGACCATTCAAAGCTTGGCCTGGTCGTCTTCCTTTTTCCACACGATCGGGTGGTCGGGGTGCTTTGTCACGGGTTCCCCCTCCTTCAACCCCTCGTCCCACAAGTTCCTGCACACCGGCCACCTGATCGACGGCGGCAAATCCAACGATTAGATGTGTCCCCTGGGAGCTTGCGAATCACCCACCCCCAGAGCTTGCCCGGGTCCGGCCCCGCCATCGCATGGTCCTCGCCCACGAACCTGAACGCCCACGCCCTCCTCCTGTTGGCCTTCTGGGCGTTCCCCTGGCTCCCGTGCACCGCCATGGCCGAGAAAACCAGCACGTCGCCGGGCTCCATTTCCCATGACAGGAAGGTGTGCTCGCCGCGGGCCTTGGCTGCGTCGATGTCGGGGAGCAGCGGGAGCGGGTAGCCCGGGATCGCCTCCTTGGGATCCGCGAAAGACATGGGGTTGTGCTCGGGCCAGCGGTGGGACCCGGCAACGTATTCCACTGTGGTGTCAAAGTCGCGGTGTCGGAATGTAATAAGCCTCAGCAGACGGGAGGAGATCAGGCGCCTCCAAATCCAACGTACCGCAAATCTCTTTGGGAATGCGATCCAGAGGGATCCAGATGGAGCAGACTTGGTCGCCCTTGACCGCCCAATACGGCCGGTCCTGATGCCACGGCGTCCTGGCCTCGCTACCGGGTTCCTTGACAAACACCTTGGTGACCAACCCGTGACCTCCTCCTCAGGACAATAGGGCACGCAGCCTCCCACCTGATCGTACAGGAACGCCGCATGGCCGCTGCCCATCAGCTTCCCCGCGATCTCCCCCATCGGCCCGTCCTTGATCCACTCGAGCACCTCGGGCATCCTCCGCCACGTATCCTGCTCCTGGTAAAACCCCGGCTGCGCCTCGCCGCCCCTGAGCAGCGGCGCTTCCGGTGCGGTCTTCATGGCCGCGTCGACGAGCCCGCGCAGGCGTGCGATCCATTCCGCGGGGATCACGCCGCGGAGCACGACCGCGCCATCGCGGCGGTACTGCTCCGCCGCATCGGTGGGGATCCGGGGCCGGGAGCGGGACGAGGGGGCGGGGGGGAGCACGGCGGGCGGCGCGTTGCGCGGGACGCGGGCGCTGCGGTCGAACCAGTTCCCGTAGACGTTGGTGACGACGCCGGGAAAGGGCGAGGGAGCCGTGGGAGTTGCTGGCGCTGCCATAGCTCTGAGAAGGGTGCCAGACGAGGACGATTGGCCCTTGGTCTTCGATCAGGTGAAATGCGGAAGATTCTTCGGAACTCTTGGATCCTGAGGACCGTTCGAGAATTCCACGCCCGCTGGGAGACATGAACTTTGCACAGCTCACGTAGTGACATGAAAGGACTGCAAGGATTCGACGCCAGGATGCGCACAATGCATGTCAGCGTCTATAGCGTCTGAAGCACACCCCATCTTCTGGGAGTACTTGGTGAGCACAAGCATCCACCAAAGCTTCCAACAGACCCACCGCAATCGAATGACGTTCCACGAAGCAGGCGGCAACCGCGCCTTCAGGCTGCCGCCCTCTAATCGTGCCCCGCCCTGTGCCCTCGGCCTCACCCTGTCCGGCTCGTGCTCGGTGTTGACCGCCTTGAGGTCGGGGTCCGAAAGCACCGTCCATTCGATGACCTTCGACGTCCCTGCGAAGCCCCGCAGCGCGAGATCGACGTCCACGGCCCGGTCCAGGCTGCGGTTGACGGCGAACAGCTCCGCCGTGCCGTCCGGCTTGGCGACAAAGGTCGCCAGGATCGCCGGCACCTCCCCCTTCCCCGCCCCCGTGACCATCGGCACCTTCCCCCTCGCTGCCAGCCGCAGCACCTCCCCCCCCGTACCTCGCCGCCTGCGCGAACGGGTGGAAGACGGTCTGCCTCCACGCCGGCCCGCCCGTGCGGGTCATGATGGGCCCGATGACATTGACCAGCTGTGCCTGGCACGCGATCCTCACGCGGTCGCAATTATTGAGCAGCACGATGAGCATCCCGCCCACGCAGAGCGCGTCGGCGAGCGTGTACACGTCCTCGAGCAGAGGCGGCGCCGAGGCCCAGGGGCGCACGTCCGAGGCCACGCGGGAGAGATACCACACGTTCCACTCGTCAAAGGAGATGTGTGTACGCTTTTGGCTGCGCCGCCGCGCGGCGACGGCGTCGCAGACGGCAGAAATCTCGCTGATCATCTTGCCCACGGTCTCGGGGAACGCGAGCAGCCCCGGCACGTCCGTCCGCGCGGGATCGACGTACGCGTGCACGGAGATGTAGTCCACGTGGTCGAAGCATTCCTCGAGCACCCCCTGGTCCCAAGCCGCGTAGCTCGGCATCCCGCGGTTGGACGAGCCGCAGGCGACGAACTCGAGCCCGCCTTCGGGCTTTCCGGTGGTTGAGTCCGGCCGCCCGGCGATCATCTTGGCCGCCTCGCGGGCCTTGCGCCCGTACTCGGCCGCGGGCATGCTTCCCATCTGCCAATCGCCGTCCATTTCGTTGCCCAGGCACCACAGCTTCACCCCGTACGGCTCGGCGTGACCGACGTTGGCGATGCGCATGTCGGAGAGCGGGGTGCCGGAGGGGTGGTTGCAGTATTCCGCGAGGTCGCCTGCCTCGGAGGGGCCGCGCGTCCCGAGGTTCACCGCCAGCATGGGCTCGACCCCGGCAGCGCGGCACCAGGAAACGAACTCGTCCGTGCCGAACTGGTTGCTCTCCAGGGACACCCAGGCGAGGTCGCGCCGCACGGGCCGCTTCGAACGCGGTCCGACGCCATCCTCCCACTTGTAGTTCGAAACAAAATTCCCGCCCGGGTACCGCACCAGCGTCACGCCGAGCTCGCGCACGAGCTCCAGCACGTCCCCGCGGAAGCCCTCGGGCGTGGCGGTCGGGTGGCCGGGCTCGTACAGGCCGCCGTAGATGCTGCGACCGAGGTGCTCCGCAAAGGACCCGAAGAGGCGGTCGGGCACCGCGGCGACGGCAAAGTCGCGGTCCACAACTAGAGAGAGCTTGAGCGCCATCGTTCGGAGCCCGATTAGGAGGCGTTGGAGAGCTACCGCAGGACGCGTTCCACACGGAGCTCCACTTGCCACATCTCCTTCGCGGGAGACATCGCTCGAGCCTCTGTCGCCAAAGGAGCCTGCGCCCCTCTCTCCACTGGTATCCGTGGTCAGCAAAATGTCTGCCTCTGCCTCCGCCTCGCCTTCCGCGTCGCCCTCCGCCTCCTCCCCGGGCTGCGCCCCCGTCCTCGCCGCCATCGCCACCCCCGACGAAGTCGCCTCCGCCCTCCTCCGCGACGGCTTCGCCATCCTCCCCGACGCCGTCCCACCCTCTTTGTGCACCTCCCTCCTCTCCCACATCGAGCGCTACATGGCGGGCGGCTGGCACCGCGTGCTGGCGCAGGACTTCCACGGGCGCAACACGTACCGGTTCTTCGACCTGCTCAACGCGGACGACGAGTGGGCCGAGGTGCCGCTGCTGCCGAGGGTGCTGCCGGTGGTGGAGAAGGTGCTGGGGAAGGATATGCTGCTGGGGACGCTGGGGACCGTGAGCATTGGCCCGGGGGAAAAGGTGGGATTCAGGCAACGGTACCGTCAGGAGCTTGCCCGTTCTGACCAAAGGCCCTCGGTTGTGCCCCACAGGCCCAGGCGATCCACGCCGACGACGGCCTGTACAACCAGCGCCGACCCCATCCCGAGATTTACGTCAACGTGATTCTCTCCCTGAGCGAGTTCACCCCCGAGAATGGAGCCACGCATGTGCTCCCCGGCTCGCACCGTCTCGACCGCTACGTTTGTCTCCCCCGTCGTGCCGCGCCCGTCCCTGATTGACACTCTCCTCCCGTCCCTCGTGCCCGCCCCCGTCTACAGCCCGACCCCGCCGCCACCTACCCCACCCTCCGCGCCTCCATGCCCCCCCGCTCGGCCCTCTTCGTCCTCGGCTCCACCTACCACGGCGGCGGCGCCAACCGCACCTCCCTGACGCGGCACGGGGTCACCCTCGCGTACTGCGCGGGCTGGGTGCGGCCGCAGGAGTGCTTCCTCGTCTCGGTGCCGCAGGACCGCGCGGCGCGGATGCCGGAGAGGCTGCAGCGCCTCCTGGGATACGGGTTCGGGGGGTGGGGGAAGCTGGGGCACATCTACACCAGGGAGGAGAGGGGACCGCTGGCGCGGAGGATCAGGATGGAGTGGAACAGCGACGACGAGACGGGGAAGGAGTACAGGCCGAGGATGTAGGCGCGGCGGGCGGACGCGGGGCAATGGATCCGAAGACAACACAGTTTTTGCCATCAGGAATGGGTACATCCGACATGGGGTAGTTGTGACCACAGGAGCGTGAACGAGTCCTAGAGGCCGAGTGGGGGGACGGCAACCGAAGCCGCCCCGCGAGTGGAATCAGGTCAAGTCAGAGCCCGCAGCCGGCGCAGGCTTCCGGGAGCAGCTGCACCGCGATCTCGGCGAGCACCTCGAGGTTTGGCAACCGCGGGGGTGCCGGCGAGGAGGGGCCGGGCATCGGCGCGAGGTCGATCACCGGCGGGAAGAAGAGGGGGATGTCGCGGGCGGTGGAGGCGGGGTAGGAGCAGTGGACCCCGCCGATGCCGAGTTCCTGGAGGGCCGGGAAGCGCTGGGGCGCAGGGGCGCTGTCGAACGCCGCCATGGTCTCGAAGCTCGAGCTTCCCGAGGCGGACGACCAGCCGAAGCTGGGCGAGGCGAGCCACCCGAAGCTCGGCGAGGCGGTGCCGTCCGACGCCGATCCGGGGCTTCCGGGGTCGGGCGCCTTCTTGCGGCCCCCGCTCCGCATCCGCATCCGCTGCTTGGCACGGCGGCTCATGAATTCCGGGTGCGAGTTGCGGTAGGCCTCGAGGATGCGGCAGCGGACGAACTTGCGCTCGCGGCGCAGGGCGGGGTTGAGGAGGACGAACTTGGCGGCCTGCACGTTGACGGCGTGCTGCGACCGGCAGGGCACAAGGAGTTAGCGATCGCTGCTCTGTAAGTCTGCAGGGGCACGCACCTCGAAGACGGACCTGTTACCGGCCTTCCTGCTCGCGGCGTCGGCGGGGGCGTCGGACGGCTTGCCCGGGTATACAGCCCACTCGCGCACCTCTGCCTCGCTGACGTCCAGGGTGGCGTCGAGGTCGAAGAGCCGACCGTCCAGGGTGCATCGGAAGAAGTCCCTGCCGCCGCGGTTGGACAGCTCGCCGCATAGTGGCGCGTTGTGCGGCGGCGCCGAGCGCGAGCGCTCGTGGGTTGCCGGGTCGGACGGCGGGAAGGCGTGTGGCGGTGGCGCCGGGTTCGGCGGCGTCGGGAGGGCGGGCGCGAGCGCCGGAGGTGCGCGGGCGGGGCCGGCCGCGTGCGCTAGCGGGGCGAACATCGCGGCGGCGCGGAGGTCGTCGCCGCCGAGCATGGCGGGCAGGCGGTGGCGGCGGCGGTCTGTGGCGTCGCGGCAAGGCGCTTTTGAATACCTTTGGATCAGTGCTCCGGCCGTTTGCCGGGGGGCGTCCCGTGCGCCCGACGCGGGGGGTCTGGACCCCGGAAGGCCCTGCGGAAGATCCGGCCGCGCTGCTTCCCTGCACGAACTGCATCGTGTGCCATACAACGGGAAGTGCCGAAATGCTAGCAACTTCGGGGCTCAAGAATCAGCCTCTGCCTTGCCGTCTCTGTCCCCCAATGCGCCGGAGACCGGGTTCGGGCGGCAAGGGTCTCCCGCGGGCACCACCCCCCGGCAAACCCGAGCAAAGCCCATAGATCCCGCCGTCCTTCGAATCGGAACACTCGGGCTGGTCGGACCACGTGCGGCCAGGGCGGGATGTGCTCGTCGTGCCCGGTTTGGCCGGCCGCGACGGTCTCGGCGTCCAAGGCCGGGGAGCTGACGCCCGCAACCGCCTACCTCGAGCGTCGTCTGATCCCGCCCGGCGGGTTCCGGAACCATCGGGCTCCGACTGCGGTCCCAAACCCAAACCCGTCCGCCCCGTCCGCCCGGTCGGCGCTCCTCGACCGGCACCGCCAAGGCCCGCGAATACGTCGAGCCGAACCCTCGGGCAAACCCGCGCATCGGCGCGCCGGAGCGCGCCATCGCAGTCGGGCGTCGGCAGTGCGGCGCCCGATGGACCGGTCTGGATCCGGCGATGGTGTGGTGAGTGTGGCAAGCAGGCTCGCGCGCGACGAGTGAGGCCCGGTCAGCACGGCGCGGCTGGCCGCTTAACTCGACACTGCGTGCAGCATCCATGTTTCTTTCGGCGTGTCGGCATAGTAGGTAAAAACACGGGATGCGAACCAATACGCAACCTACGTCCAGGTATCGCTCACTTCTCGCCTCCTTCGTCCTCCCCTTCTTCGTCCTCCCCATCTTCGTCCTCCTCCTCCTCGTCCCCGTCCATCTCGTCGTCCGAATCCACGTCCTCCCACATCTCCTCCTCCTCGTCCACCTCGACGATCTTCCCCTTGGCCGCCTTGGCCCCGCTCCGCATCGCCCCGGGCGACACGAACACCGTGCCCCCCGCGCCGGCGCCGCCGAACCCGCGGATCATGATCCCCGGGGCCATCTCGGAGGCGCCGGACCAGAGGTCCGCGGCCTCGGGGCAGCCGAGGATGTGCTCCCGACCCGTGTGCTCGGGGTCCAGCACGAGCGCGCGGAACTCGGAGGGGGGCATGCCTTACGGGTGCCCACGGACGTAGTTCCTGTGCCTGCGGTGAGCAGATGACCGCCTCGGCGGCGGCACGATGCCCCACCTCAGCTCCTCCTCCTGCCTCTCCGCCTCCTCCACCTTCCCCACCCTCCTCAGCAGCCTCGAGTACGCCCCCCTCGCCCAGAGCGCCGTGTGCCACGCGCTCTTTATGTCGGACGCCGCGAACGCCATTTTGAACCGCGCCTCGGCCTCCTCATCCGCGCCGGGGACCTTGTGCAGGGCCACGGCGAGGTACAGCTCCGGGACGGTGTCGAAGCTGGAGGGTTGACGCGGTAGTGCCGCTCGAGGACGCGGTGGAGGTAGGGCGTGGCTTCGGAGATGCGCGTCGGGGTGGAGTACTGCCAGACGGAGACCATTCAGAGCCACAATTCGGCCCTTCAACGCGCCGGATCCCACCCTCATGAACTTGGCCAGCTTCCAACTGATTTCATCGGCGTAGTTGTCGGGTTGACCTCGCACAGGGCCTTCTATTTCGCGTCGCTGCCCTCGGCCCCGTCGATGGCGGCCAGGGCCGCCTGCATCTACTCCATCCCCGCGCGCTCGACGGACGCGGGGAGCGTCTCGAACGCGGTCTCGTTCATGGTGGCCGCCTTCGCGTTGTTTGCGGACGCGTCGATCGTTCCGCGCGGCCAGATGCACGGTCCTCCAACGGAGCCTTGCCGGCTTCCAATCCGGTCCCGTTGATTTGAATGTCAGCATACACAGATAAACCGGGCGGGCGGCCGTCCTGCGGCCCGTCCCCCGGTGCGGCCCGGACCGCCCGGCGCCTCACCCCTCGATCTTGATCTTGAGCCTGTGCCACGCGTTGGCCAGGAATCCCCTGTAGTTGTACACCGGCGCGTGCTGCTCCCATCGTCAGCCCCTTTCGCACCGCCCCGGCCGCGCCGCGGGGACGACCCACCTTCTCGGGCTGCACGTTGAACGCCGAATTGACCGCCTTGCACACCACCTCCACCTCCCCGTCCTTGGCCCCCCTCAGCAGCTCCTCCCTCGGCACCCTCAGCTCCCACTTGACCCAGCACCAGCCCTTCTGCGACCCGTCCCAGACCGCGCGCCTCTCGGCCTCGCCCAGCCCCGCGGCGTCGGGGTCCGAGGCCAGCCACGCTTTGCCGTCCGTGATCCTCGCCCCCCTCCACGTCTCCCCGCCGTCCACCGACACGTCGACGCGGAGGATCCGCCTGCGCGCGCCCGAGACCGCGTAGCCCTTGAGCAGCAGCTCCGCCTCCCCGGCGCCCAGCACCGCGCCCTGCTCGGGGTCCGGCGAGGTGATCGCGCTCTGCACGGGGAGCTCCTGTATCGGCGGCGCCTCGGCGAGGTCGTACGTCGCCGGGTCGGCGTAGGGCGGGGGGATGCGGTAGTCCCGCTGTTGCCACTGCGCGGGGCTCTCCCTGTCCGAGAGCCGGACGGTCTTTAGGAACTTGACGCTGCGCGCGGCGACGCGGCCGGGGACCACCACGCGGAC
The DNA here is from genome assembly GCA_025558095.1 of Hyaloraphidium curvatum. Lineage (NCBI taxonomy): Eukaryota > Fungi > Monoblepharomycota > Hyaloraphidiomycetes > Hyaloraphidiales > Hyaloraphidiaceae > Hyaloraphidium > Hyaloraphidium curvatum. Next base: position 428,945 of record JAIVFI010000039.1, on the reverse strand, counting down.
GGGCGCGCCGTGGTCGCGGTCGAGGGGCTGGCCGTTCATGGACCAGGCGAGGATGACGTCGGCTTCCTCGTCGTAGGCCTTGGAGATGTCGATCGAGCCGCCGTAGCCGTCGTACCCCTCGAACTGGGAAATGCGTCAGCGACGAAGGACGAGCGGCCACACCCGGCTCACCTGAACGTGGCGCACGTTGCACTTGACGTTCTCCCCCTTGGGTATCTCGAGCAGCCCCGCGTACCGCAGCACGTCCCTCAGCCTGACCCCCGTGAACACCGCGGTCCCGATGGCCCCCGACGCCCACTGCAGCCCCTGCGTCGCGCGCTCCGAGGACATGTCGCGGCGCCTGTTGCCGGCGCACTGCAGGGAGCAGCATATGCTCGCGTGCGGGAAGCGCGTGCGGAGGTCGTCCAGGGTCAGGACGAGGGGGCGCACGCCGAGGCCGGTGATCTCGAGGGTGTAGGCGGCGGGGTCGATGTCGGGGACGGGGAAGTGGCCGCGGACGTAGAAGAGGTCGGTGGGGGTGATGAACTCGTCCGAGAGGGCGTAGCTGGGCGTCTCTGTGGATGCCAAGTGTGGATCATGTCAATATGACTATCTCTTGACGGCCCCGAGTGACACCCACCGGCATTCAACGGTTGAGGGCTCCGCACGACCAGCTCGGCCGACCGCTCGGGCTCGTTCTCAAACTCGTCCGCGATGGTCAGGTCGGGCCGCTCCCCGGCCTTGAGCCTCCCGATCCGCATCTTCTTGAGCTCCTCCATTGCCGTCTTGGACGACCCGTGGACCTTGTAGAGCTTCCAGTACGGGTCGATAGGGCCGCCGGCCGCCTGCATGATCCTCGGCCCGCCTGCGGCAAGGAGTCAGCTTCCAGGATCCTTTCAAGGCGACGGGCGGCGGCCCACCGGGGTGCTCGTCGATCCACTCGGTGATATCGTAGACGCCGTCCTCGAATGTGACCCACACGCGGTCCTCCTTGGTCTTGTGCTTTGCCACGTCGGCCAGCGAGTACTCCGGCTCCGCGGCGGGCTTGGCGGGCCTGGATTCGGCCTCGACGCGCCGCCGCGAGAAGAGGAAGGCGGCGGAGGCCAGCCCGGCCAGTGCCGCGAGTGCGGCGCCGCGGGCGCTTGTTTGGGGACGCGGGGGCGACGCGGCCGTGTGGGACGCGCGGCGCGGCGCGCCCCACGGCGACTTGGGGAGGGCGCCGGGCGCCTCGGCGCGGACCGGCGCGCATTGCAGGAGCCGTGCGGAAGGGCGCGCGGGTGGCGCGGGCCCCGCGGTCGGCCGGAGCACGCGGGTCAACAGTGAGGTGACCCGCGCGGGGACGACGCGCGCGGACGCCATTCGGGGCGCGCGGGCTGCGGGCGGCAGCGGCAACGTCGCCAAACAAGTCGCGCGCTAAGCGCTCCGCGGGCGCCGGGGTTGGGCGCGCCCGGAGCTTCCGGGAATGAGGCCCTTCTCCCGCACCGCCCACTCGCGCGGCCTTGCTTGAAATCACTTTTCAATCACGGACATAGTACCGAATCGTGCAGATGATGATGATGCCAAGCTGCTGAATGGATCATCTTCATTAGCCGCCACACATCCGAGGCAACTCTAGAGCAGTCGGCCTGCGTCGGAGACCCAATCCCCGAACAACTGCCCATCCCTCCCGGAGAGCGGTCCGCCAATGGCCAGACCTCCGCACGTCGTGTTTGTGCTGACCGATGACCAGGGCTACCCGCCGCTGGGCGCGCACGGCCATCCCCTCGTGCGGACGCCGCACCTCGACGCGTTCCACGGCGGCGCCGCGCGCCTGCTCGACTTCCACTCGGGCACCACGTGCGCCCCGACGCGCGCGGGCCTGCTCACCGGCCACCACGCAAACTCGACCGGCGTCTGGCACACCGTCGGGGGCCGCTCGCTGCTGCGCAGGGGCGAGCGCACGCTGGCCGACGCCCTGTCCGAGGCGGGCTACGCGACGGGGCTGTTTGGCAAGTGGCATCTCGGCGACGCATACCCGTACCGTGCCCAGGACCGCGGGTTCGGCCGCACGGTGGTCCACGGCGGCGGCGGCATCGGCCAGGTGCCGGACAGCTGGGGAAACGATTACTTTGACGATACGTACTCGGTCGACGGCGTGCCGACGGCGTTCCGGGGGTACTGCACGGACGTCTTCTTCCGGGAGGCGCTCAAGTTCATCGAGGAGCACCACGAGCGGCGGCCCGTGTTCTGCATGATCTCGACCAACGCGCCGCACCACCCCTTCAACGTCGAGGAGCGGTACCGCGCCATGTACGCGGGACGCACAAAGACCGAGAGCTACGCGCGGTTCCTGGGCATGATATCCAACATCGACGAAAACTTTGGCCTCCTTCGGACCCGCCTCGCCGGACTGGGCATCGAGGACGACACCGTGCTCATCTTTGCCAGCGACAACGGGCAGTGCGGGATCGCCGCCGGGCCCGAGCGGGCCTACAACGCGGGCATGCGCGGGTACAAGGGCAGCATGTACGAGGGCGGCCACCGGATCCCCCTTTTCGCGCGGTGGCCCGGCGGCGGGATCGGCCGCCCGGGCGGCCTGGACGTGCGCGCGCTGACGGCCTACATCGACTTTGCCCCCACCGTGCTGGACCTCTGCGGGGTCCCCTTTCCCCCCGCCGGGTTCCACGGGCGCAGCCTCGCTGCGCTCCTCCGCGGCTCCGCCCCCGACCCCGCGTTCCTGGAGCGCACCGTGGTGACCGACACCCAGCGCGTGCCGTACCCCGTCAAGTGGCGCCTGAGCTGCGTGATGCAGGGCCGGTGGCGCCTGGTCAACCGGACGGAGCTGTACGACCTCGCGGCCGACCCGGGGCAGCGCAACAACATCGCCGGGGCGCACCCGGGGCTGGTCGCGGAGCTCCGTGCGGCGTACGAGGAGTGGTGGGAGCTCTGCGCGGCGCGGGCGGGGGAGGACGTGCCGGTGTCGCTCGGTGCCGCGGGGACGGCGGCGGCCGTGCTGACCGCGCACGATCTGCGGAACGAGCGCGGGGACGGCGTGTGGAACCAGGGACAGGTGAGGGCGGGGGAGATGGCGAGGGGATGGTGGGAGGTGTGCGTCGAGCGGGCGGGGAGGTACGGGTTCGAGCTGCGGAGGTGGCCCGAGGAGGCGGCGCGGGCGGCCAAGGAGGGGATCGAGGGGGCGGACGTGGGGTTCCGGAGGGACGCCGTGGATGCCGCCGAGTGGGGCTGGTACGAGGGAGGGAAGGCCCTGGATCTGCGGACCGCGAGGGTCGAGGTGCTGGGAGGACAGGTGGCGGAAGTGCCTGTCGGGGACCGCGATCTCGGATCGACGGTGGTGCTCCAGCTGCCGAAGGGGAACGCCCGGGTGCGGGCGATCTTTGTCGACGGCAATGGGGAGGAGGTGTCCGCCTACTACGTGTACGTGCGGCTCGCCGGACCAGAACGGGGCAACAGGTTGTAATTCACGAGGGATGGAGGGCTTCTTCGCAAAGCTTCTGTCAAGGGCCTTGACTGAAATCACGACATTGATCAGCAGACGACCGAGCATGCACGGATTGTGCCGCCAAGCTGGCAGATTGATCATGGTCATTCGCGGCTCTACATCCGAGGGGAGCTATCAGCTCGGGAGCGGGCGGCCTTTTGCTACAGGCCCGCCAACGACCGACCCGGTGCCAGTCCTTCCCAGCAGCGCGTTGCACAGCTCCTGCACATTGTCCGCCGGCACGTCCAACCCCCTCCTGAGCAAGCACTGCCGCGCCTTCTCCCTCAACAAATCGCTCTCAACCCCCCCGACCTTGCGGAGAACATCCGCGACCGTGGCCAGCAGCGCGGACCGGAAAACCCCCGCGACGTCGCTCGTCGGCGGCCGGACGCCCACCAGCGCCACATCCTGCAGCTGCTCGGGCAGGTCCTCGGCGCGCAGCGGCTCCTCGTCCAGCACCGCCGCCGCCACGGCGACCACCGCCTCGCGCAGCTCGGGCACGTAGATCATGGCGTTGCGGAAGCACCTGATGGCCGCGACCCACGTGGGGTAGTGCGAGAGCTCCTCGGGGCCGGGGGCCAGCCGCAGCGCGGCCTTGAAGTCCTCCACGTCGGCGCGCTCGGCAGCGTCCGTGGCCAGCACCCCGATTGCGGTGCGGTCCAGCTCGGGGATGGCTACGAGGAGCTCCGCCATGCCGTCGCGGTCGCCGCGCTTCACCATGATCGAGAGGGCCTTGGTCCAGTGCTGCGTGCTGATTTCCACGCCCGCAGTTCCGAGCTCGTCAAAGAGGGCGCGGAACGGGGCGAACCCCTGCGGTTCCGGCGGCACGGCGTCCAGCAGCGCCATCAGCGTGACCGAGTTCGGCTCGTGCCCCGCAGCCCGCAGCTCCCCGTACGCCTCCCGCGCCAGTTCCGGTCGCCCGGTCCTGGCGTAGAACGCGATGAGCGCGTTGTACAGCGGCCGCCGGGTCTCCCGCCCCTGCGCGTCCCTCCGCCAGCGGGCCACGACACCGTTCCCAAGCTTCTCATCGTCCCGCTTCGTGCAGTCCTCCAGCATCGCGATGAACGCCGTTTCCTCGGGCTGGATCCCGTACGGCTCTCCCACCAGCAAATCGTACGCCGCCACCGCCGTCGCGGGCTGCTGCCACGCCACCAGCGCCTCCACGACGGCCGTCAGCACCCTCGCGTCCAGCTCCGCCGACCCCGCGGCGTGCAGGTTGAGCGCGTGGCCGAGCAGCGCGACGACCTTGTTCCCGGGCTTGACGCTCCCCGGGGGCACATCGGGCCGGCACAGGTCCAGAAAGTCGGCCGGCGCCAGGTGGGCCGCCATCCTCCTCAACGCCGCCACGGGATCCGCCGCCCTCCCGACGTGGAGGTCCGGGCCCGACGGGATCTTGGCGAACGGGCTGTCCCTGCTCACCCGCCCGTCCTTGCGGTTGGCAGGGTCCACGGGGACCACCAGGTCCGCCGCGAAGCTGTACCCCCGCGCGAGCGGCGGGCCGACGTGGTACCCCTCCAGATCCTCGCAGGCGCGGCGGGCGACGTTGCGCACGGCGCCGAGGAACGTCCGCACGAGGGGGAGGTTTGTCGAGATGTCCGGGTACCGCGAGGCGGCGCCGTGGAGGGCGTGGAGGAAGCCGGTGTAGTTGCCGGCGCCGGCGATGCCAGAGAGAAGGGTGCCGATGTTGCTGGGGGCGGGGGGCATGTCGAGAAGGTCGAAGACCGTGAGCATGCGCTGCACGGCGCGGTAGGTCCTTCGGGCGGGCGGGGATCGGGGTTCGGCGGGGCGTTCCTCCGCGACAACACGGGGTGCGACTCACGTCAGTTCGTCCAGCTTGACGGTGAAGTAGAAGGTGAGGATCTCTGGCGAAATCTGGATTTTGAGGACGGCGGCGTGGGACACGATCCGCTCCAGCCGCTTGGCCGCGTCCTCGATGTCCTTTGTCCACTCCCGCGCCTCCTCCTCCTCCATTAGCCCGCGCGTCAAGAATTCCCGGAGGTTGGAGCGCGCCACCAGGCCCGGCTTGGCGAACATGAAGGCCACCCGGAGCAGCTCGTCGTGCGTGAGGTTCTGCGGACCCAGGTAGAGGTACGCCTTCCAGGCGCGCTGCAGGCGATGCCGCAGCGTCGGCATGTCGCGCCCGGTGTCGAACAGGCGGCCCGAGGCGAACCGGAAGACCAAACGGAGCACCTCGAGCGCCTCGTCCGCGAGATCCGGGTCCAGCGGGCGGGGCTCGCCGCGCGGGTCGTTCGGGGGGGGCGGCAAGCTGTCCCGCGTGTCCCATTGGGAGGGCGGAGGGGAGTCGTAGTCGCCCTCCGGTGGCGGGGCAGCGAACCGGTCCCGCTCCGCCAAGGGATGCCTGCCCATGCCGACGGGGCCCGCGGCCTCCGCCGCGTCTTCTGTCCGCTCCTCCGCGACCTCATCGGCCGCAAGTAAGTTCGTCCGGGTCGGCGCCGGGATGTCGCGCTTCCGCCGCGCGCGGAGCCCGCGAATCTGGGCGGGCCGCGGAGACGCGCCCGCGGCCGGCCGCAGAGTCCGCAGCGCGGCAGGTGGGGCCCCGAGCGCCGCCGGCAAAAACGCGGGAAGAAATGGCGTCCATGGAGACCGCAGGCAGAGGCCCAGCGGCCCCCGCATCGTTGTTGAGTGGCCCCGATCGCTTTGTTTGCCTTGGCGTCGCGGGCCGCCGGACCAACTCCCAACTCCTTCTAGAGTGGCTCGGATCGAGCGGCTATCCTTACTACCGGTGGATGCCATATGTCCTTAGCTCTTCTCGACACGGCTCCCCATTTTGGATCAGGGGCATGCTCCTCACTGGTCCGCAGCAGGCGATGCCCCACGCAGCTCGGACAGCGCCCCGCATATCCCTTTATGCTTGCCCCAGCTCTCTATCTGGCAATCCTTCGAGCAGTACCTCGCGAATTTGCACGCGCCACAGCTCTTGATCCGGGGGCGGGAAAGTCAAAGATCCCACCGCAGCCGTCGCAGCTCCTGCCGTCGAACTCCTTGGGTTTGCCGTTCGACGAGACGTACCGGGCGGTGGCGCAGAGCCGGGAGCACAGGATCGAGGCGGCTTCAAAGCAGCAGGGGCGTTCGCAGCAGGGGATGGCAAAGAGCAGGTCCTGCGGTCGCTTGGCGCCCGAGATCGTGACCACCTCGCAGCCGAACCTGGTGACCGGTCCGGATCCGCAGAGCAGGCACTCCTTCTTGATTTCGGGCTCATGATAAAAAGCTTTCTTGATCGCCACGCTCGGCGTTGCCGCCTTGAAGTGCTCCTCGCGCCCCACAAGGGCGGCGCCGGGGTCCACAGCCGCGGGGCGATCGGCGACGTGCATGGGCACGAGGAGGTCGAACGTGCGCGGATCTATGGCGTACAGATCCGCATCTTTCTGTCCGTTGGGAAACAAACTTGGTTTGAAGACGAACGACATGCGTTCGTTGGCGTAGGCGAACGTCTGCGGAGGCCAGAGGTCTCCGCGGACCGCGAGCACGTGGGAAACCGCGTCAGCGAGCGTCTCGACGACGGGCCACAGGACGGTGTTGCAAAGCCCGGTGTTGCAGCTCGGCGCGTCGACGTGAACGCGTGCGTCTCCTTCGCCTCGCTGGCTTGGAAAAGTGCTCTGTGCGGGGCGGCCGCACGAGAGGCAGCGCGGCGCCTCGGTCTCGGACCTGCAGAAGAAGCCAAGCGGAGGCTGACCGAAGTGCCCGGGGATCTTGTAGAGCTCGAAGCAGCGGTCAGGCCTGCTCGCGCGTCGGCAGGCGAAGAAGAGGCCGCGCGGGACCGCCCCAGGCGGGGGAGGCTCCACGCGTTTCACCGAGACGATCTTGAGGCTGCATGCCGGGGGCTTCAGAGGCAATCGTTCTGGTGGCGCTGTCGGTGGCATCGCGGACGCGTCGTCTTTCTCGCAGCGCGTCGATCTGTTTGGGCCCGCGGCCGAGGATCGATGATTCGACGCGAGTCCAACAACAACACCTTCGACTCCCCATGACCAGCCTCCAAATCGCAATGGCGTCGAAAGCTCCTTCTCGTGCGGACCGTCCCCGCATCGTCGCCGAGCTCGTCGCCCCCCGCCTGGACCTCCGCACCCTCGCCCGCCTGTCGAAAGCCACGTCGACCCTGCGGCCCCCTCCGGACCTGCAGCCCGCCTTCGCCAGGCAGCTCGCCAAGCCCCTTGCGGCGCTGCTCCCGGGCAAGAAGTTCAACTGCCAATCGGCGAGGAAGGGCTGGATCGAGGCGAGGAAGTTCGCGGCGGGCAAGCACGACAAGGCGGAAGAGCAGCTCACGGCGGCGCTGGGATCGATGGAGGTCGGCAGGTGGATGGACGAGGCTACGGAGGAGCTGCTCGGACCGGAGCCGGAAGAACCCGAGGACCCGTGTCGGTGGCCGCTTCGAGAAGCCGATCGGGCGACGGCGGGCTGACGTGGCGCCACTTTCGCAGACATCTCGTTCGACGAGGAAATGCAGAACGAGTTCATGGACGAGCTCAACGGGTGGCACGAAGAGGCGGAGGAGCTGAGGAGCTCGTGGGAGGACGCCATCGGCGGCTTGCTGGCGGAACTGCACATTTCGGACGGGCCTGTGGGAAGCAAGTGACCGCGAAGCCGGCATAGAAGCTGCGAAGATTCCGACCCTCCTCGCCCATCCCGATCCATTGGGTCGGCTTCTCGTGCGGCCGCCTGCATCCGGCGAAAGTTCCTCAGCCCCCGACCAGGGGGTCACGGGCCAGCTGACAAATGCCTTTCCGCTTCGGCGCGGCGGGCGCGCACGCGGTGCGCACAGGAACGTCTGCGATGCCGCATGACGTACCCCGGATCCCTTTCCGCGCTCCGGGTTGGGCGGGACCGCACACATGCGGGCTGGCTACAGTTCAGGCATCGCCGGATTTTGGCTCGCGGCGGTCAATCCCTAGGCGCCTTGCATGCACGGGTCGGCGGACGTGCACGCGGACACCGGCGCATGGCCGCGGGCGGACGGTTGGCCGATCCCGAAAGCCGGGCGAGCAAAGGCCCGCCGTTCTCGACAGCCGATCTCATTCCCGTTGCGTCGGTGCTTTATCTCTAAGGGTAGGGAATGTCGGCCTGCTTTCCCTACCGACGTCATCTACCGCGGCGTGTCAAGCATCCGGGAACGAGCATCCGACGCACCTGGGAGGACCGGACTTGAGAAAGACGGTGCAGAACGGTTCGGGTGCTCTCACGGAACATGGAATGCGCGCTTGTGGGGGGCAGTCGGTCCTTTCAGGTGTCGCCACGTACCCCCGTGCCCCCCTGGTCAATGTGGACCCACGTTACGCGAGTCAAAATATCCTATCTCTCGAAGCATGCACTCCTCGAAGCAATTTTGCGGGCAGCGTCTCTCTTTACCCATGGGAACAAAGATCCGACTCCCGGCGGAACGTTTGATGCGCGCGGCAAGGCGTGGGGAAGCGTCATCCTTCAGCCGTCACGGGCAAGGATTTCGATCCTGCAAGGGGTCGCGAGCCGCCACCCCCCCGGCTCTCGGACCATCATCTTGATAGCCGAGCAAGCGCTCACTGCCGCGTCGCCCGGCCTTCGTCTGCACGGATCTCGCCCGCCCAGATCCCGCCGCCGCAATGGCCTCCTGGTGGGTGCGCGCGGGCCGGTGGGCCGAACTCCGCCGGCGGCGCCCCGCACGGGCCGATGCTGACTGCCTCCGCGGCCGCAGGCTCCCGCTGCTCGCCTCCGCGCCGCCGCCGCCGCCCGCGCCCTCGCCGCCCGCCCCGCGCGGCGCCGCCGGGGGCGCGTGGCCGCCGCACCAACCCCTCGCGCACTGGCCGCCGCACGTCGCCCAGGCCGTCGCCGCCGCCGTCGCCGCCAAGGACGAGAGGCTCGCCGTCGTCTACGCCGCCGCGGGCCACCCGCGCTTCCTCTGCCGCGTCGCCGGCGAGTGGGTCGACGTCGACGCCGACCTCGCCGCCGCGGACCCGGCCTCGCGCACCGCCGAGTGGAGGCTGGCCTCGCTCTACTACCCGAAGGCCGAGCAGCCCCTGCCGGACGACGCGACCGCCACCAAGGCCAAGCGCAACGTCTTTGAGGTGCGTACCCCGGCCGCGGCGCGAAGAACCCGGTCCGACCCCTCCCCACCACGCAGCGCTCCGTCAACCTCCTCGTGCAGAAGTTCCTCGTGCTCAACCCGCAGCTGGAAGCCAGGATGCGGCCCGGCGCCAAGCGCCTGCTGCAGGTCCTCGCCGACAACTACCGCAACGCGTTCGACGAGACCCGCTCCCGCCGCGCCAAGAAGAAGCTCAAAGGCGGATGCTCGCACCCCCGTGAAGCCCGCGCACTTCAGTTCAGCAGCATCGTCGAGGGGCCCCGCACCCGCCCGACCAAGATGGCGGGCGGCGCGGTCAGGCACCCCAAGGACGGCCGGGTCGGCAAGGCAGCCAGCGAAATCCTGCCCCGCACGGCCACACCTCCGCAGCTGCCAGCCCCCGCCGCCGTCTACCCAATCACTCCGCTCCGAGCACCCTCCACCCCGCTGGCCACCCCGCGCCCCCTCTCCCTGGCCCCGAGCCCTATCTCCATCCTCCTCTCGCCCAACCCCTCCTTCCCCATCATCCAATCCGAGCCATCCCCCTTCTTCTATTCCAGCATCTCCATCCCCCCGCACCCCACTTTCGAAGCCCGCTCCCGCCTCGCTGGCGAGGCCTTCGACGCCTCCTCAGACCACGCCTCCACCGCGGCACGCCACCCCTCCCCCTTGTCCCCGCTCGGCTCCCCCACCCTGTTCGAAGGCAGCCCCGTGGACCCCATGCTGGGCTGCTTCCCCGCGGACCCCATCTTCCCGGGCTACGCCGGGACGATCGCCCGCGAGCCGGCCGCGTGGGCCGACGCCTCGGCCATGGTGCGCTCCGATTCGGGGTGCGACCTCGGGTACGACGAGGGCGGGCCGATGCTCTACGGCGGCGCCGAGGCGCCGCTCATGGATCTGGACAGGATCCTGGCCCAGTTCACCGGTGGGTATGCCAACTGAGCTGAGGGGGGCCGGGGATGCGGACGGTGATGCGGTGGCAGGCGGCGGAGACAGATGCAGAAGCCCCAATGGGGTTCCAGAACCATATGTTTGATACCCGACATTGACCATGACGAATGAACTACGTCGATCCATTGGGAACGAGTGGCTTGCGGCCTTTCGGCCTCCATGTTACAGTTAGCCTTACACGATGCACTAGCTTATCCATCCCGGTCCGCCTGCAGGTCCTCAGATCTTCTGAAGGAAGTTGAGCGGGATCATGCCCTCGGCCTCGTCCTTCTCGGGCGTGATCCGGCGCACGAGGCCCCACCCGTCTGCGAACGAAATTCAGCATTCGCGTCGAATCTCCCGAACCGACAAAAGACCCACCGTCGTGCGCGGTCCTGACAATAACAACGTCCCCCGCGTCCAGGCTCAGCTCGTCCGCCGCCGTGGCCTGGAACGACCTCAGCGTGTAGCACTTCTGGTTCACCAGCGCCGCCAGCGCCGGGTTGCTCGTCATGGGTATGTCGGACGGCGGCGCGTCGATGAACACCGGCGTCGGGTTCGGGGAGGCGACCGTGGCCCCCGCCACGGTGCCGTAGCTCGTGTTGACGGGCGAAGGCGTGACGGGGCTGAGCGAGGCGGCGCCGATCGCCGACGCGGGCAGGGGAACGGCGGAGAGCGGGCGTTCCCCGGTGAGCGCGGCGTTCGGATCCCCGTAGAGCTGCCCCGTGACGGGCAGGGGAGAGACGGGCGACGGGTTCGGCACGGGCGCCGGCGCCGGCGCCGACGCCGTCTTCATCTCCGAGGGGGTGGGGGCGGCGACGATGATGGGCTGCTTCTTCTCGTTCGCCTTCTTGACGCCGTAGTAGGTTGCTCCACCGATCACGGCCAGGCCCGCGACGCCGCCGACAACGCCACCGACGATGGCGCCGACGTTGGTCGAGGAACCTCCGTCCGGAGGGGGCGGGGTCGGCGTCGGGGTCCCCGTAACCACGGATCCCTGGACCGAAAAGGCCCAGGACGAGGCAGCCGAGTTGTCGCACGACCCGACCCCGACGGCGCCGACCACGGGCACGAGGAGGCAGCCGTTGCCAGTGTTCAGGTTGGAGTTGATGAGCTTGACGGCGCCGCCGCCCGAGACCGACGAGTTGAAGAAGCTCCAGTAGGGCAGGACGTCGCTCTGCCTGCGGTTCACCCTGCGGCGCGACGGGCAGGGCACTTCCAGCGGCGTCGTTCCGCGGACAGCGAGGCATCCGCCTGTGCCGGTGCTCTGCATCCGGAAAACGTTGCAGTTGGAGCTGCCGTCGGGGCAGACGGCGCGGTATGAGCCCGTCGAGGTTGGAGAAAGGGTGCACTGCTGCGAGTTGCAGTCGATGCCCGACGTGGAGGTGATGATCGATACCGGGGCCGAGTTGGCCACCGTGTAGGCGCCGGCGCCGGCGGGGAGCGACGGCAGCGGAGGCGGAGGAGGAACAGTGCCGGTAGCGCCCGTGGTTGTCGTCGTCGTGCCGCTGCTGGTCGCGCTGCTGGTCGTGCTGGAGGCCGTGCTGGAGGTGGCACTAGAGGTCGCGCTGGAGGTACTTGCCGAAGTCGTTGTCGAGGTGCTGTAGCCGAAGTCAGACACCAATGCCTGCAATTCTTCGCCAGATCACAAAAGACTCACGAAGTCGTGGCAGGTGGCGGCGGGTCTGCCTGGGCATTGAACTGCGTGTCGCCCGAACCGCAGGCTCCCAGCGTCACAGTTCCTGGTGCCCCGTCCGCCGGCCGGACCATGCAGAAGTTGGTCGACGTGCTCTGAATAGTGGTCTGCCCGTCGCCGGCGGCGGCGAAGAGGAACCCGATGTTGTCCTGGGTGATTTGGCGCGCCGCGGCTGTTCCGGGGCACGTGCCGAGGCGGAGGTTGCGGGTGCCGGCGGGCACGTTCACGCAGCGAGAGGTGGCAGTGTCCTGCAGGTAGACCGTGGCACAGTCGGGCTGGTTGAAGGTCGGGCAAAGGCGCTGGAGCGTAGCTGGATGACGACGTCGGTCAGGTGGTAATCGACAAAGGCAGCGAACAGAAAGACCCACATCCGCTGTTGGCGGCCATGACGCAGCCGCTGTCGGAGCACTGCAAGCCGTTGTTGTTGGCCACATAGTAGCGAGGCCCGCCCAGCGGCACCGGGGGTCCTTCGGTCGGAGAAGTGGTTCTGACGAGATCCAGTTAGCGGGCGACAGGCACCGAGCAGGACAGAACGAGCTCACGAGGTGGTCGTGGTGGTCGTCGACGTGGTTGTTGTGGTTCTGTTGTCGACACGCGTTAGAGAAGTCTTGGGGCGCAACTGAGGTCCAAGAAGTCAAAGTCAAAACTCACGTCGTGGTGGTCGTAGCGGGTCCCGATTGTGCCCTGAAAAGCGCGTTCCCATCTTGGCACGACCCGAGGGTTACGGGGCCCGTGGCGCCGTCGGCGGGCCTCAGCATGCAGAAGTTGGTCGAGCCGGAAAGGATCGTAGTGTCGCCGCTCTGGGCGCTCGACCAGAGGAACTGGATGTTCTGGTCGTTGATCTGCCTCGAGAAAAGGCGGCGGAAGAACTCCAGCAGGCGGCGGCCGGACGACCCGCCGGGGCAGGTCGCCAGGCGGAGGTTGCGGGTGCCGCTGGGCACCTGGATACACTGGGAGCTCGCCACGTCCTGCAAGTAGACCTGCTGGCACTGAGCCGGCGGCGGGAATCCGGGGCAGAGACGCTGGGTGGAACCTGGCAAGGTCGCGAGGAAAGGGTCATTCGGAGTCCACGACACCGACGAGGCCGAACCCACTTCCTCCGGCGACCATGTTGCACCCGGTGTCCGAGCAGGCAAGTCCATTACTGCCCGAAACGTAGAAAAGAGGGGTCCCCTGGGGCGTGGGAGGGCCTTCGGTCGCGACCGTAGTCCTTTTCCCGAATTCCATCAGGATAGCTATCCAAATGGCCAAAGAACCCAACTCACGTGGGCGTTGTGGTCGTAGTAGTAGTCGTCGTGGTAGTTCTAAATAGTTAGCGAGGGAAGGAGGAGCGCCAGGGACCAAGCAAACGAAGAAAGCAGAGGTTCCGGGGAACAAGTCAGCGCGATCGCCTTTGCGCAGGCGAACGAGGCCAATCTCACGTAGTCGTGGTCGTTGTCGTGCTGCGGGTTTAGCCAAAGCAGATCAGAAAGTCAATTCTCAACGGTGAGGCCGGCAAACCCACGTCGTCGTCGTGGAAGAGCTGCAGGCCGTCGTGATTCCATAGAAGATTTGGTTGCCAGCTACGCCACACCAATATGAGGCTGGGGCGAGTAATGGGTGGCAAGGTAGTCGAAATGACGGAATCAGAGCCGGCACGAGCCCGGGAGCCGAGCGCGAGGCGTACTGGATAGCGGCAGAGGGCACGTCTGCGCCGTATTCCCCACCGGCGGGCTCTCGTTCGGCGCCAAAAAGCTGCACGCGGCATCCACGTACTAGAAACGGGGAACCCAGAGTTAGTTGGCCAGTCTTTGATACCCCTCGTCATGCCGCTCGGCGCGCCGCGGCCAGCGACACCGTCCTCCCAGAATCCTCGACGGCAGTGGCAGACGAGGGTTCACTCTGTCTCCGAACGCGTGGGGCGAGATTCTCACCCATGAGCACTGGCTGGTAGAGGGACCGTTGCACTGAATGGTGCCGCCTTGGTAGACGATGCCCTGGTTCCGCGTCCGCACGAAGTTGCCCTTGTCAGGGCACGACTGGACGCAGGTCCACGGTCCTGTCGAGTCGCAGGTGATCGTCGGCGGGTTCCCGCTGACGACGCTCCATGCCGCGGCCTGGCACCACCCCGAGCCGGTCTGGGTGCAGACGATCCCGGCGTCGTTGCCCAGCGGCGGGATCGAGTCGAACGAGAGCACGGTGCAGGCGGAATCCGTGTACCACGAGCACGCCGACGAGTTGCCGAGGCACATTGGCTGCCCGTTGGGCGCCCGCTTCGACCGGATGTAGTTGCCGCGGTCGACGCAGGACCGCACGCAGGTGTAGTCCTGACCGGCGACCAGCGTCGCCGCGCCCGCCAGCGCGGCCGCAAAAGCGGCGACGACGAGCAGGGACGGCATGGCGGCGGATCCGGGCGCGGAGCGGGAGGAAGCGAGTGGTCCTTTTTCGTTCGCGTTTTGGCGGGGCTCAGGGTCCCCAATCAGGCGAGGACACCTTTCGAGGAGTTGACCGCGATCGTCGCCATACCGACGAGGATTGCCTTTACTTTGTGTCGCATCTCTCTTCAGAAGCTTCGGGAGCCGAGATCGGCAGCTTCCGGCCCGCCAAGGTGCCTTGCTCCAGGTCCCCGGCGGCGGCCGCTTCATTCACGAGACTACACGTGGGGCCAATGAAATGCCTTCATCATTGAGCCGAGGCCACTATGATGTTTTCACGCTGCCTGGGGCACGAAAAGTGTTTGCAGCTGATTCTCCCCGCTGGAGACGACCTGGATGCCGCCGAGCTCGTGCGAAACCGACCAAGCAGGACATCTGTGGAGCTAGAGGGCATGGAAAGTGCCGTACGTCGTTTTTCCAGCGTTCCCAGAGTTGCTCCAGCACCGTTATCTCGACTGGGTTCTGCTGTGGCGGTCAGGGTCTTGTCCCCACTCCTGTCCGTCCGACCCTCGCAACACTCATCCGCGATGGACACCAAGCACCCCTCCGCCGAGCCGCTGCTCGCGCGCGTCGGCGATCTCGAGGCTCGCGTGGCCGCGCTGTCGGCCGAGGCGGCCGCGGCGCGGGAGAGGAGGCTGCGCGCGGTCCGGTTCCTCCGTGGCGCCGCGACGCTCCTTTTCCTGTGGTTCTTCATCCTTCCTGCGCTCGGTGGGCATCGTTGCTGCTCGGCAAATGGGTTGCGCCGGAAGGCTAAAGCGACGGACCGCCAGGCCGGCTTCTGTTCGACATCACCGTCGAGCTCGGGCTCGTCGACGTCTGGGACGGGGACTTCACCCTCGCCTACGACGAGGTGGCCGTCTCGGAGGAATCCGACGTGGAACTCTTCAAGCACAAGGGCAAGCACGGGCATAAAGGCAAGGACAAGTGCGTCAAGGCGCCCATGAAAGGCACGGCAGCGTGGGGCGACGAGGACGACGAGGTGGGCTCCAACATCACCCTCTCTTGGCGATTGCTAATTGCTTCCAATGTATAGTCCGACTCGGCCCCCTGGAACCGCCCCGGCGGCTGGCCCCACCCCATCGAAACCCCCTACACGGTCCTCGACTCTGGCGACAACTGGGAGGTCCGCAGCTACGTCAACCTGACCATCGCGCAGGTCACCGAGCCCGGGGACGACGTCTCCCGCCCCCCGATGGGCTCGGTCAGGCTGCTGCTCGAGTACATCGGCGGCAAGAACAACGCGAGCACCGGGGAATGCTACAAGCTGCCCATGACCGTGCCCTTGTACTCGCTGAGCTACTCGGCGGGCAACATGACCACCCTCCTCGTGCTCCCCGCCAAGCTCGCCGAGGCCCCGGAGCCCAAGGACCCCAGGGTGCAGATCGTCCGCAACTCCGAACTCATCGACGCCGTCGCCAAGCTCCCCGGGCGGCCCAGCAAAGCCGAGGTCGAGAAAGCCGCGGCGGACATGCGCGCGCGGGTCAGCGGGAACTGGACCGTCGGCGAGGGGCCGGTGGAGCTGGCGCAGTTCGACCCGCCGTGGCTGCCGGCGAGGTGGAGGAAGAACGAGGTGCTGCTGCCGGCGAAGCGGGCTTGATTGGCATAGGTTGTCGTGGTGGATACGGAAGGACGGGAGATCGGGAGATGTTGGCAAAAGATAGAGCGAATATGGACCATCTCGGATTGCGCCGTCTTTTCGATCCAAGCACATGGCGAGAAAGAAGTAAGGGAGCCCACGGACTGACTATCGCCCGCCCGACGAGGAAGCCCCGATTGCCGGTTACGTGAAGCCTTTACCCAAGGGGGCGACGGATCGGGCCCGATATGCTGCGCAACGGCAGCACGAGGCAACATGGCCGCGATTCTCGCGGCCGCTGTCTCCCGCGGATCGCCGGTACGGCCGTTGCGCACGGATCGGCCGGGCATGCCGGAAACGTCGGCCGCGGTCCACTGGTCCCGGGCCCACGGCGGACGGATGTCCGCCCGGGAAGTGGCACGAGCCGCCGCAGATCGCGGATAAAGTTCGGTTTTTTTTTGACCCGAGCACGATCCCGTGGCTTCTGACTCCCAATCTGACAACGGCGGGCCGCTCGCACGCGGGCGCCGGCGGGGTTTACGGGGCGTGCGGAGGCCATTTCGCCTCGTCGAGCCGCGCTACACCGACTGGGAAAGGATGCGACCTCTGTGTGCTTGCTCGACGCTGCTTCCGCACCGCCGACGGGCTTCTCGCGGACGCCGTGCGGTTGCCGCACACGCGGACGAGGGGATCGCTGACGCCGCCGGGCCGGACGGAGCCCGCGTGTGCCGGAAAATCGCACGGGTCGCGATCCGCGTCGTGCGGGGGGGAACTCGGTCCTGGGGGAAGTCTGCGGAGACGGCGGCCGGGGCGTGAAGTCGGACCTGTACGAATCCGCCGCCGTATGCACGGGGAGCAGCGGCCCCGGGTCCGGCGGGGTTGAATGACTAGGATCCGTACTCAGCGCTGCTTGTTTGTGCGCGCGTTTGGTGCTCCGTGGTCGGCCATTTTGGCTTGTCGGACGAACACGGGAAGGGACCACGCCCCCTTGCTCGTGGCTCTCCACACACCCACGCTCCACCCGCAAACCGCGCGTCGGTCCCGCAGGACGCTGCTTCTCTGTTTCGCCCAATAGCGGAGGGTGTGTCCGCGGCCGGTTCCATGCAGAATTGGTGCGCACGACGAAGGGCCGACTTCTCGCTCCAGCACCCCATCCCTCCCGGTCGTCATTCAGCCAGGCTGCCCTTGCTCGTCATGGGTCCGCTGACAGGCCCCCTGGCATCACTTTCTCATCAACTACCACCGGTTCCTGCCGCGCTCGGGCCGTTCTCCGCTTCGTTCCACCCACGGATCTCAGTCCCGCGAACGCGCTTGACACCATGGCGTGGTGAGTGCCGCGCCGCCGGCCCCGCCCGCCCCGCCCCCCGGGGTCGGCCCGGTGCCGCGATGCGTCCTCCGGCGGAGCTAATCTCGCCCGCCGCGCCTCAGGCCCTTCGTGCCGTTCATCGCCCGCCCCGCGCCGCCGCCGCAGGCCCCCGCCGCGCCCGCGCCGCCGCCTCCCGCGATTCCCGCCCGGCCGCCGCCCCTCGCCATCGCACTCGCCCTGCCCGCCTCGCCGCCGCCCGTCGCTCCCGCGCCCGTCCAAGTGCCGCACGGCGTGCTGCACGGCAAGGGCGGGATCCCGGCCCACCTGCCCCCCGACGTGCTCGTCCAAGCGACAGAGGGCTCCGGCCAGTTCTCCGACTTCTACGTCGACCAGTTCGGTCGCAAGCGCTTCTTCTGCCGCAAGCGGGAGGGCAACTGGGTCGACGCCAACGGCGACCTCGACTCGGTCGACATCGACGCCCTGCCCGACGCGTGGAAGCAGAAGTACAAGTACTACGCCAACGAGGTCTCCGCCAGGCCCGCATACGAGGTGGGCCAAGCTTCCTGGGCTGCCTGCTGAAACCCGCTGACCGGCGCCGCCATCCCAGGCCCAAGTCAACGACATCGCCCGCAAGTTCGTCTGGCTCAACCCCGACCTGGGCGACTGGTCCGACGCCGCCGAGTCCGCCTCCAGGGCCAGCAGCAAGACCGGCCACAAGAAGCTCGTCATGCTCCTCACCGACGGCTACCGGAACCACTTCCCCGAGCTCCGCAGCCGGCGCGCCAGGAAGCGGATCGAGGACTCGGCCACCAAGGAGCCCCCGCGCACCCGCTCGTCGTCGGCGACCTACAAGCCCCCCAGCCCCATCCTCTGCGGCCCTCGCACCGCCCGCCCCAACCGCGGCGGCGGCGGCCCCTCCCGCTCGCCCAAGCGGAAGTACGGCACACCCGGCCGCCCCAGCAACGAGACCCGCGCCCGCTTCGACGCCCAGGAGAAGATGATGGCCGAGCTGGAGGAGCTGGAGGAGCGCGCCGCCCGCGCCCAGGCGACCCTGGCCGGCTTCTTCCCCCCGGAGCAGATCCCCCCCTTCTCCGCCTACCCCTCCCTCTCCTCCTCCCTCGACGACCGCTCCCGCCTCATGGACTCGGTCGCCGCCGAAACCTTTTCCCCCTCCTCGTACGCCGAGACCCTCACCGCCTGCGAGCTCGAAAGCCCCCTTGACGAGATCGCCGCCTCCTTCTCCGACGCCGGCTCGCCGCCCCTGCCGCTCGACGAGCTGCTGGACCTGGACATGAACTGGGACCGGCCGTTCGCGGCCGAGGGGGCCATGATGCGCTCCGACTCGGGGTGCTCGCTGTCGGGGTCGGGGTGGTTCGCGATGCCGCCGCCGTGCGACGAGCTGCGGAGCGACGACTCGGCGTACAACATGATGGTGTCGGAGTACATCCTAATGTAAAATGTAAAAGGGGGCTTGGGACGGACCGCAGTTGGATGTTGGAAAGCGCGGACGGATGGGACCGCGCAGGCGGATGGAAATGCTCAGTAGTTCGGACATGTACAATGCCCTGTATACCACTAGTTATTCGCAATCTCCTCGCAGTCGAGCCAATTTGTCAAAGTCAGTTCAATCCTCTGCATTTCCGAAGCGAACGAAAGCTATGTACAAGACCGGTACAACCCCCGGTCCACGGCCACGCGCTCACGCCCCCTTGTTGATGTCCCATTCGTCGATCCCGGCCGCAGCATGCGCCGGGACCTGCTTGCCCGCGTCCGGCGACACGAGGGTGGCCGGCTGCTCGTGCGGGTGGCCCTTGCCGTTGACGTCGAACGAGAAGACGGCCGGGTTCTCCTTGGCCTTGTTGATGTCCCAGGCGTCGATCCCCGCCGCCGCGTGCAGCGGGACGTGGGTGCCGGCGTCCGGGGTAGCGAGGGTTGCCGGCTGCTCGTGCGGGTGGCCCTTGCCGCTGATGTCGAACGAGAACACGGCCGGGTTGCACAGCTTGCGCATGGTCTCGACGCCGGCGACGTCGTCGACGAACACGGCGATCTTCTTGATCTTGCCCGAGGCAGGGTCGAGCTGCACGCGGTACGGGCTGGCGGTCTTGCCGATCGTGAACATGCCCTCGTTCGTGAACTCGACGCGGGCAACGGCAGTCCAGGGCTACTCGGTAGGGTGCGTGAGGACGGTGAATTGTAGACACAGGAGCAGGATCAGCCCACCTCGAGCGACTGCGGCTCCGAGACGATCTTTGCGCCCGTCAGGCCCCCCTCGAAAGTCTTGCGCGTGAACTCGGCCACGGCATCCTTGCCAATGAGCACCTTGAACCACGGCGCGATCATCACCGCATCATCTGCCAGCAGTCCGACGACGCCCGCGGCGTCCTGAACGTCGTTAAAAGCGATCAGCTTGTTGAGGGCGGCCTGGGCTTCGGCCGCGCCGGGAAGGGTGCCACCCGAGGCGCGGGTGGCGGCCTGCTGAGCGGCGAGGGCGCCGGCTTCGTCGGCGAAGCAACTGTATGACCGGAGGACCTCGACAGCGTCGTTGAAGAAGTGGATGTTGGTGACGTTGACGGTCGTCTGGGGATGTCCCAAGAAGCGTCAATAGGATTCAATGGCTTCACTGACCGGGCAGTTGCACTCACGCGACCGCCGGCCAGGTCGTTCCGCTCGATGCGAAGGTGGTTAACGCCGGAGTGGACGCCCGGCGCCACGTCGAGGATGATCTCGGACGGCGCCACCCGCTCATAGCGGGGCTGGAAGACTTCCATGAACCTCTTGAGGGCGGCCTCGACCTCGTCCTTGCCGACAAAGATGCCTGCGGGGTGGCAGACGGGGATGTGAATCACCCCGAAAGAGGACGTCTCCCTCGTTCCGAGCACCCACCTGTCGTGCCGACGAGGACCGCGGGCTTCCCTGAGGAATAAGGACCCAGCTGGTCCCAACGACCATCGTTGAGAATCGCAAGGAAGTCGTCGTCCTTCTTGAGGAGCTGCTCCCGGGTCGGACGAGTCATGCTGCGTCGGCCACGGTCAGTTCCCTGCGGGCGGCGGACCTTGCTCGCACAGCGTGCGGGCTCGTGGACACTCACATGATTGTTTTGGAATACGGACGGAAGGAGACGTGTGGTTTGTGTTCGTGAATGCTGTTGTGAGTCGATGTTCGAGTCACACGGAGCCTTGCACCGCCGAGCCTCAACTCAAGAGTGGCAAAGCTAGCTTCACTGAAGTGTCTGAAGTGGCACGCCAAGAATGTTGCAATTCCAATATTCTTCGAGCTGACATTGATGCACATCACTTTCGTCACGCAATCTAGCTCTCCAGGAAGTTCATGTCCCCCTTGGCGTACCTCGATTCGGCGGCGCCGACCTCGGCCGACTCCTCCCCATGCACCTCCTCCCCGTACATCGTCATCCGGTTCGCGTTCGCCAGATCGCCAACGGAGTAGGTCCGCACCATCGCGCCCTCGGGCGGCGGCTCCTCGGGCGGCGGCGGGGGCGGCCGGCGGAGCAGCTTGAAACCGGCCAGCAGGGCGGCCGAAACGAGGGTTGCGGCGCCGAGGGCGGATCCGAGGATGATCGGAATCGGGACGGGAGATTCCTGTGGATGATGTGAGCTGGATTTGGGCACGAGACCGGCGCAACACGTACCGCCTTCCAAGGTGCGGTCGGGACGTCCCTGGCCTCCCATCTCCCCGGCTCCGCATCGTCGCAGAACCACATTTCCAGCTCCTTCAATCAGGCACTGGCGTCAACGAGGCCCAGCGACGTGCACTGACAGCCACCAACCTGGCCCGAAGGATCCCCTGCCGCAGCCTCCAAGCATGCCCCTCCAAAGTCGGCGTACCATCCCTCGAGTTCCGACACGGGGTTGATCAGAACCCCTCTCTGCCCTCGCTCTGGAATCCACCAGCCTGCCTCCCACGCCGGCCCGTCGGGACACGTCGACCCGAGCCCGGCCGAGAAGCCCTGCACGGCCTGCGAGCCCCGCATCGCGGAAGTCTCGAGACACCCCCCGTTCCCCGCAAAGTCGCGGAGCAAGACGCCGTCCGTGCAGACACCCTGCGGACAGGTGACGGCGAAGGCGGTCCCGTTGCCCGGGGAGACGAGGTGGCAGCGCGGGTCGCAGAGGAGCTCCCGTTCCGAGCCGTCGTCCGAGATGTGAACGAGGCGGACAAAGCGGGGTGTTTGGTAGGTAGGTGTGAAGCGGGAGAATGGATCGAGGGTCGTGGAGGTCGTAGACATGCTGTGAGTGGTGGTTGTCTCTGAGTTGGGGGCCAAGGTGAACAGTAACTCGAGCGGAGCTCAAAGAGATCCCACGGGATGTCGTCCGCGTTGTGGTCAGCGAAGAACTCGTCCGAGTTGCGGTCGAGCTGGTCCGCGTCTGCGAGGTGGTTCCCGAGGCCGTCGAGCTGGTTTGCGAGGTCGTGATGCTCGTCGAGGACGTCGTCTCTGAGGTCGTGCTGCTGGTCTGCGACGTGGTAGAGCTGGTGTATGAGGTTGTGAAGCTCGTTTCCGTTGTCGTCTGGGTGGTTTCCGAGGTTGTCGTGGACGTCTGGCAGATTGCGGGACATTAGGCCGCTGCATGCCCAAGGACCAAGAAGTCACCCAACCTCGGTCTCACTCGTCGTCGAGGACGTCATGCTCGTTGTCGAGGAGGTCTGACTGGTGGTGGTGGAGGTGAAAGACGTCGTGGATGTCGTTTCCGTGGTCGTGGACGAGGTCTCAGTGAACGACGTCGTCGAAGACGTGTACGAAGTGGTGCTCGATGTAAAGGAGGTCGTTGACGACGTCTGCGGACACCGTAAGTTCGCGCCGGTCCCCGCGACCGGCCCACCCAACCCTCGTCTCGCTGGTCGTGCTCGAAGTTTGGGAAGTGGTCCTAGTGAGGGTCGTGGAGGTTCGACTTGTAGTGGATGTAGTGGACGGCGTCCGAGTGCTTGAGCGCGTTGTCGTTGCGGTGACTTTGGTGAGGTTCCAAATCATCAGATTGAGTGCTGCAACCGGCGCCCACGACAACCCACGAATGGAGCCGTAGAACACGACGTTATCCATCGCGATGGAGTTGTCGTCCAACCAGAACGAGCTGGTGATGTTGGCGCGCGGCGACGCGGCGCCGTAGATCCTGGCAACGATCGTGAGCCGGGCTTCCGCTCCGCGGAACCGTGTACCGACCTGAGGTTGAAGTAGTCACCGCTCCTGGCGGGTCTCCAGTCGACAGGAAACTGGACCTCGTAAGACGTGTAGCTCGGGTACGAGAGCGACATTGAAAGGTTGGTCCACGGAAACGCGTAGATCACGGTCTCCGGGTAGTACTTCCCGGCGGGGAAGCCATTGGAGGGCGTGATTGCTGCGTCGTTGGTGACGAGAGCCCAAATGGCCGAGCTCCTCTGGCTGCTCGTGGGCCCAGCTTGGGTCAGCTGGAAGGTCATCCGCGTGAGCTGGAAAACGAATCCGGGATTCGGGCCAATAACGAAATAAAAGGCGCTGGCCCGCTGCTCCGCCTCGGCCGGCGTCGCAGACGGCGAAATGAACTGCAGATTGCCCCGATAGCCGACGCGCCGGGAGTAGAAGCTGTCCCAGACGATCTCGGTGAAACCACTGAACCAGTTGACCGTCGGATGCGACCAAGTGCCCGAAAATGATTCGCCGTCGTTGAACTCGAACCGCATGAGTTGCACTTCCTGTGCCGAAGCGAGTCGAGGCGCAACGCAGGCGAGGAACAAGGCAAGAGACAAAGTGGCAAAAGACTTGTCCCATCGCGGGGAACGCCACGAGGAGTGCCGGCCCGCAGGTTGGGTTTCCAGTTCCGCAACGTTCGGCCAACATGCCCTTCTCCTCACGGCGGGTGCAGCAATGTTCCTCAAATGGTTCATTGGGGTGCGTCCCGGGACGCGAACATCGCCCGCCCTGGGGTCGCTTCCCGGGGTTGCCACCGCAACCATCGCTCGGAGAGACGGTCAAAATCCGGCCACTTGGGGGCAAAACGCAAGCCGCCAGCTGGCGCGAAGCGACACAGGACTCTCCGTCCGGGGTGCGCCTGGAATTGCGAGAATGATTCGAGATTGTTTGCGAGGCGAGCACGGTTGCCCAGACCAGCCGAAGCGAAAGGATCCCACAGCACGCAGGAGCGGCCAAGATGCCCAGCGTTTCGGTGACATTCTTTAGCAGATTTATGAATTCCCGATGTGTGTGGAGGAGAGTAAGCCCACGGCGCGCCAAACGACCGCTTGAGCAAGTCGAGTCTGCGCCCAATGGCAACAGAGAAGGAGTCGATGTTCAATACCGCATTCAGCTTTCAATAATTTCGCGTTCTATGGGGCGTCCCGATGCCAGAGTTCGACATGAGCAGGAGCTTCTGTTGAAGCGTCGAATCCACGCGTCCGCACCGCGTCCGTAGACAGGTCCCGCCCGAAATACCCCGTGAGTCACGAAACGGTGCCGTTTCCATCGACTCCGCGAAACTATTGCGCGGCAATGGCTCCGAAACTATTGCGCGGCAATGGCTCTCGAGAACGTTCGCGAAGCCGAGAGTTGGTTGTTGTTGGGCGCGGACGCTCTCTGCAAGTTGCCCAACACCGGCTCATCACTGAGTTGTGACCAAAGCTCTCTCTGCATGTACAAAAACTCTCATCTAAGCAGTAGATCAGGCGGACGGCGCCGTGGTCTCGAGGTACAGGCCGTGGAACGCCTTCCGGAGCAGCTCCCGCTCCGGGTCCTCCTCGATCAGCCTCCGGACCAGCGAGTCGGCCTTGCTGCGGATCTCCTTGGGGCGCTGCAGATAGTGCGCGTTGAAGGGCTCCTTCGGGGGCTCGGGGAACTCCCACGGCACCGACTTGGCGCCGAACTCGAAGGTCGACTCCCAGTCGACGTGGTCGAGCTGGCTGCGGTACTCCGACGTCGTGCCGGGGTAGAATCCGGGGTTCGAGAACTTCTTGTACGCTTCGGCTTGTTTGCCGATGTGGCCGCCGCCCCTGCGTAAGGGATGTCGGGGTGAGGATCTCAAGCACCGCACGCCTGCAAACACTCACTGCTTTCCGGCCTCCTCCCACGCGTTCCAAGTGAACTTGTAGTATGAGATGCAGTTGCCGCCGAACGGGCTCAGGCGTCCGGCTTCGTTAACGATCCGCGTCCAGGCAAGCTGGACATCCTCGCGCGGCATGAGCCACTGCGCCTGCCGCCGCTTCATCTCTGATCCAGGTCGTTCAGGTGCAATCCAGCAACAGCGCGGACGAAAGCTCACCTTCAAGAACACTTACGAGGAAATCGATCCTGATCTCAATCATCTCCACGAAGCTGTCGAACGTCGTGCCATTCTGAATCGTCATCCGTCAGGTTCGTCCGAAAGCGTTAAACGCCTCAAATCTCACCGGACCGCACGTGTAAATCATTCCAGGGAAACCATGGGTCCTATGATGGAACGGTTAGCGAGTCGGGAACCCCACCGGGCGAATATGGCACCCACATGGCACCGAGGCTGGGCGAGGGTGGTCTCCAAATCAGATGACGCATCTCCGCGCGGCAAAGCGGCACTCACTAAGCCGTCGGGTTCCCAGCCTTCTTCCAGTAGTCCCAAAGCTCCACGCCGCCGATCCCGTAGACCGGGAAGGCCCTGCCGAATGCGAAGCTGCCCCAACCCGTGGCCCAGATGATGATGTCGTACTCCCGCTCCGTCTCCTCCCCAGTCTTCTTGTTCTTGGCGCGGATGCCCTTCTCCGTGAAGCTGGCGATCGGGTCCACGATGAGCTCGCTGTTGTCGAGGTTGAGGGCGTCGAGGTAGCCGCAGTCGATCAGGAAGCGCTTGCAGCCGATGGGGAACTGCGGAGCGTGTAAGACACCGCGAGGGCAGGCAGCCGGGGCTACTTGCGTTGGGAACCAGCTTGTCGTACAGGCCAGGCTTCTGGCACTTGGACTTCAGGTCTGCAAGCACGCGGAAATCAGTCCGCGCGGTCGAATAACCAAAGCAGCCGCGAACACCCACAGTCGAGCAGGACCTGCTTGAACGCGGTGTGCGTAGGGCCATCCACGTCCTCGATCGTAGTCCAAAGACCCTCGCCGCCGTCCATCAGCGCCTGCCTCTTTGCCATCAGCGCCGCCGGGTCGGCCCTCCAGATGGCCTTCTGCTCCTCCGTGAAGGGAGCCTGGTTCTGCGGGAAGATCCAGGCCGCGGTCCGCTGGTACACGTCCAGCTGCTTGGCCTTGCGAGTGACCTGAGACACGACCTGCAGGGCCGAGGGGCCGGTGCCGACCACGGCGATCCTCTTGCCCTCGAGCGGCACGGCGTCATCCCACTCCACGGTGTGGATGTACTGGCCCTTGAACGAGTCCACTCCAGGGTAGTCCGGGGCAAAAGGCCTCGTGAAGGCCCCGCCCGAGTTGTAGAAGACGTTGCACTTGAAGACGCCCTCCTTCACGACCTGGCGGGGCGCCAGCTGGCCCCACTGCCCCTCGCCCTCGACGCGGTCCTTCTCCTCGGGAGTCTGCGGCGGGGCAAACTCCCTGAATGGGCGCACGCCGTTCAGTGGCCCGGATCACGGCGGCAAGACACGCGGGGCACGCACCTGTACTTGAGCTCCCAGAGACCCTCCTCCTCGTTCCACCTCGCCTCCAGGATCTCGGTGTTGAAGCGCACGTATTTGCCGACGCCGTACTTTTCGAAGACGCGCTCCATGTAGGCCTTGAGCTCGGCGCGCGGGGGGAACTCGCACGACCAGTCGGGGTTCAGCTCGAAGCTCAAGCTGTCTGTAATCAGTAGGGGGTGGGGGGCGAGGGGACAAGGCGAGGAGAAGGAGCCGGGAGTCGGGAGTGAGTGATGGATTCGATGAAAACGGGTCAACGGGGCTCACAGTAGTGAGCAGCAACATCGCAGGCCCTGAAAAACGGGTTGAGGATGAGCGCCGGTCCGCCGAGTTCCCTGGGGCCGACCCACGCTCCGGGGTAACGCTGGTGCCTCCACGTCCCGCCGATGCCCTGGCTCTTCTCGAAGATGACAATCGAGCCTTCGTCAAGCCCCAGGCGGCGCTCGAGGTTGGCGGCCACGGCGATGCCCGAGAAGCCGGTGCCGATCTGCCGTGAAGGCCGCGGTCAGGGGAGGGGGAGAAAAGAGGCCGCGGCGATGCTCACGACGCCGACGACGGGCCGTCCTCCCTGGTTGAGGTTGCTCATGGCGGTGGGCGATGGGCAATGGGATATGGACTGCTTGACCGGCGGGAGACACGGCCGGGGCGGTCACTCGGGTCCCTTCTTGCCACAGTCGCCACCGCCGCCCACCGCCAGCGGCGCGGCGCCAAAACGAAACTTGAGGCGCCGACTCACAAAGCCATATGTGTGCCTGCTCGACGGAGACCTGTTGGATCGTCATCACATGCGGAGATGCCCCCGAGGGGGGTACGTCTTTCTGGCAAGGAGCCTCGCTCCCGGGAAAACTAGCGCGTTGAGCACCCTAGTGTTCACGACCGTGCCTCTCACTGAAGCTCGTTCTCAACTGTAACTTTCCTCACAAGACCGAAGCATCGCATATGTACGTTACAGTCCTATACCGGACCACCGGCGACGAACCGTCTAGGGCGGCGTCACATCCATCGCCTCTGCCGCAGCTTCCCCTAGCACGAGCCGCTGCCCTGTGATCCTCTCCCACATTTCCGCCTCGCGGTCCGCATCGCTGTGGCGGAAGCAACCCTCGCGCAACTTCACCCGCTTGTACTTGCGGCGGAGCTCCGCGTCCAAGTGATCCAGCTTCCGCGCGTCGCTCGAGTACACAAGCCTGTTCAGGCACAGCGTCGCTGCATCCGGGAGCTTGCAGAGGAGGCGGTGCACGGACGCCGAGTCGCTCCCCGAAAGCCTGAGGAAGCCGATGCCCCGGAGCGAGGCCAGCGAGGCCGGCATGCTGGAGCGGCTGACGTGCAGGGGCCTCCGGAACGCGAGGCTGAGGCTCTCGAGCCTCAGGCCGGGGTCGGAAAACAAATAGTCGCACAGGGATGCTTCATCCGCGCGGATGCTCAGGTGGCGGAGGCAGGAAACGACAGAGGGCGCCAGCTGTGACTCCCGAAAGAGAGGCTCCGACTTTCTCTTGAGCGAAAGGGCTATCCGCTCGGGAGTTGGGGAGCGCTTCCACGGCGGTCCGCAAGGCGGTCGCGTCCCCCGCCGAGAGCTTCCAACCGACCAGCACGTGCAGGTCGCGCAGCCGCGCCGACAGGGAAATCCGGGATAGGTCGATGGCAGGCGCGAAGAGGTTCAGCACCAGCTTCTCGAGGTCGGTCATCCGGCCGACCAGCGCCAACGCGTCGGCCGCGGCGCCGCCGGGGCCGTCGGCGCCGGCTTTGAGCACGAGAATGAGGGACCGCACCGAAGTGCATGCCGAAAGGCATTCGGCAATGCGGCCGTGGCCGAGCTGTCCGCAGTCGAGAAACAGCGAGCGCACCAGCGAGCCTCTTCCAGCGAGCGCGTCGCCGAGGGAGGGAAAGTGCCCGTCGGACGGCTTCAAGTCGCGCAGCAGCTCCGGGAACGCGAGCTCGGCGGCGGCGCGAGACGCCAGCGCGCACTCCAGCAGCGTTCGGCGTCTGCCCGTCCGCGCGAGGAGGGCAAAGATTTCGCGAAGCAGCTCGGGCGGGAGAGCCGCGGAGCGCGCCGGCTCGGGCTCTCCCAATGCAGAGTGCCAGTCGTCGTCGCTGGAGAAGGGCCCGTCGTCCGGCCCGAGCTCCGCGTGGCCCAGCATTATTGGAGTTGTTACTTTTGGGCCTGCGGTCCCCTCCACTCGCGTCCTCACTCTCGACCCTGCGGTCGAACCAGCGCGGATTGGACCGTGGGCGTGTGAAACGCCTCGATGCGCCAAGGCGGCAGGCCCACCTCCGCCGAATGAAGGAGGGACGGGCGCGCGCGACAACCTCTACTCCGCCCCGCTGGCATAACGCCAGACCCCATCACCTCGACCTACATCGCTACCTAGCGACCGGGCCATCCCTCCGTGTCTCCCCGGCGCGAGTGAACCGAGCGAACCCTCGTCGGGCTCGGGTTAGCAGGTGGATCAATTCAACTTCGGCGACTGCCGAGCCAGAGGGAGGCGTGCGGGGCTCTTTGACTCTATGTTTCGCCATTCTCCTTAAATTTGGCTGGCAAAGGTGGTGTGGTACTCAGGTACTATCGGCGCGAGTCTCCGTACCCTCCGCAAGCTGCCTTTCACGTACAGACCGTCTCGAGGGTGATGGTCACCCTGAACCCGCGCATGGCCCCGATCAGGGCGAACCCGACCGTGACCAGCGTCACCGCCACGACCCTGACGGTCCCGAACGACACCGCGGCCCCGAGGATCCTCCCCCTGTGCCTCGAAAGCGACGCCGCGAACCCGCGGAGCAGCCTCGCGTGCCCGCGGACGGCCTCCAGCGCCGCCGGGTCCGGCGTGCCCCGCGCGCAGGCGTCAACGGCGATCCCGTCCGCGGCCAGCGCCGCCTGGTGGCAGAGCACCGATACGTCGTCGGCGCGGAGGTTGAACGACGCGACGACGAGCATCTCGCGCAGGCCGGTCCAGACGTTGAAGGCGAATGCGGCGATCTGGTAGCTGCATATGCACGGGCCGACGGTGAGGCTCGCGACGAGGATGGCGGCGCACAGGGGCCAGGTGACCAGCATCCAGCGGCGATACAGCTCGATGCCCGAAAAGAGCCCCGTCCAGTCGTGGTCGAGACCCGTCAGGATGCGCACGTGGAGCTCGCCGCGCCCCTGGATCATCGAAGGCTCGTCGCTCCGGGCCGTCGTCTTCTCCTTCGCCAGCTGTGCGCGGCAGCGCCTCACGAAGGATCGTAGGGATGCAGACAGCGCCCGGTGCACCATGCGGCGGGCAAACAGGCTCCCCGGGGCGGTCTCCACGAGAGTGAGCCTGATTGTGTACGACAGGGCTTCCCCGATGACATGGAACACGGCAAACGCGAACCCGACGACGCCCCAGGAGCTCCAAAATCCGGGCAGCACGACCGCGGGGGTCCACAGCAGGAGGACAAAGATCGCCGCGATAAAGAGCAAGTCCACGATGAGGTCCGGAACAAGCCGGAACCACACGTCCTGCCGGATGAGGGGCGATGCGCACCGCGGGCACGAGCAGAGGCCGTCGAGCGGGTCGTGGACGAGGAGCACGGAAACGCGGCCGGTGTCCGAAACCCTCATACGCTCTTGGAGCTGGATCCACCGCGCCCGGAAAAGCATGTTGGAACGCGTGGCGAGACGATCCCGCTCGGTAGCCTGCGGGTCCGCGGCCGCCGCGGCCGCCATTGAAGCCACAAGCGCGGCTGCGGTCCAGAAGTACACCGCGAGGCGCACGGTGACCACTGCTCCGGCCCCGACGAGCCCGACGATCAGTTTGGCCCGCCCGTAGGAAGCCGGCGCGTTCAGGCCCGTCCAGAGGAGCGCCAGTAGCACCGGGAGCGCGAGCACCTCGAAGCCGAGAAAGGCCTTCAGTATCCAGGCGTTGGACGCGTGCATCTGCCTGAGCGCGGCGAGGAAGCCGAAGCCTGCACCGCGGAAGAGCTCCGCCAGCGTGCGGCGCGTGAGCGGGTCGGATTCCCGCGGCGCCGCGACGGGGTCGGCCGCCCGCTCGTCCAGCGGCCGCGTGCCGCCCGGCACCATCGGGTCGACCGGCATGGCAAACAGCACGAGCCACTCGTCGTCCGACAGCGACTCGGCCTCCGGGCCGCCGGCCTGCATGTCGGCGGCCGCCTTCGGGTCCGTCGCGCCGCGCTCAACGTCGGGCTGCCGGGCGGAGAGCCCGCCGTCGCCATCGTCTCCGTCCATTCGACTCGCCGGTGCAAACGGGCAAACGATCCTGCGAGACCTCCAGGCGATGGTCCCCTTGCCGGCTTGGCAACCGGTCACTCTCCCGCCACTCCGCCGGTTCTCTCGCACGTCAATGCCGCGCCTCGGCTCTGGCCGTTGATCGATCCGCCCATTCATCGTTCCATTACCCAAAGATCCTTCCCCTACGTGTACTTGACCCTCTTGTGCCCCTGCGCCCTCTGCTCCCTCGCCTTCTCCTCCTCCTCGGCCCTGCGCGTCAGGATGCCCGCCACCTCGTGCGGATCGAAATCCAGCACCCCGAACGCCTCCTCGATCACCACCCCCGGCCCCTCGTCCGTCATCACCACCGCCAGCGGCTCCTCCGGCACCTCCTCCTCGCTCTCCTGGCCCGGCGACCTGCGCGAACTGAGGCGGCGGTGGCTCGCGGCGTCGAACGTCGGCCGTGCCGCGCGCGTGGGCATGTCGCGCCGGCTCTCGACGGGCGGCGGGCGCTCCCTGGGCTCGCGGCGCTTCTTGCGGCGGATCACGGAGCCGGGCGGCGTGCGGCCCGTGTACCCGTACGTCTCCCGCGCGTCGTCCGAGGCGTCCTCGGGCGTCACCGCACCCGATCCCGCAGGGGTGAAGTCCTCCATGGCCGCGAGCGCCTCGGCCCTTTCCCTTTCCCTCTCCCTCCTCGCCTCCCTCTCCCTTTCCCTCTGCCTCGCCCTCCGCGCCGCCCTCTCCTCCTCCTCGTCCTCGTCGTCGCTCCCGAACGCGATCGCGAACCCCCGCCCGCGTGGCCGCGCCTCCTCCTCGCCTTCCTCCCCCTCGTCCTCCTCCGACGCCTCGAGGCTCGGCCCTTCGCTCCCGGCGCGCGAGCCCGGCTGGCTGTCCACGATCCTCCGCATCCGCTCCCTCATCCTCTCCGCCGCGCTCCGCACGTCCCCGCCCTGCGGCCCGGGCGCGAACGCGTACCCGTACCCCGCCCCCATCCCCAGGCTTTCCTCCCCCGGGTGCATGCCCGCCATGTCCCGCTCGAACTTGGCCAGCAGCCCCGTCTTCTTCATCTTCTTGGGCCCCACCCCGCTCGGCAGGTCCGGCTTGAGCACCTTGGCCCCCGCCTTTTCCGCCCACCCCGTCCGGCGCAGCGATTTCCTCCCGGAGGGCGGCTTGGGCCCCCCGCTCGGCTTCGGGGGACGGCGCCGCGGCTCCTCGGGCGGGAGCGGGTGCTCCGCCGCCCTGGCCAGCAACCTCGCCGCGACCTCCATCTCCCCGTCCTCGCCGTCGTCCTCCCCAGCAAGCTGCCCCGGCTGCACCTGCATCTCCGGAACCTCCCCCATCCTCGCGGCCCGCAGCGGCTGCCTCCTGACCGGCCTCTCCCCCTCGCTCCCGCTCGCCTCCCCGGGCTCCCACCCCTCCCCGCCCTCGCTGTCCCCCGCCGCCTCCGCCAGCGCGCCCAGCCCGCCCCACCCCCCGCCTGCAAACGCACCGGGGACGGGCTCGCGCACCACGACCGGCCCGCCGCGCACGCCCATCGCCAGGCGCGCGTCGCGGCGGCGGATCTCGCGCTCGAGCAGCGCGCACCGCTCCGCGTAGGCGTGCAAGCGGGAGAGCAGCACGGCGCGGTCGGCGGCGTGGTGCGAGTCGTTGACCAGCGCGCGCATGCGGGTGACCTCGAGCTGTCCCCGCAGCGGACCGCACATCAGCACCCGCTCTCGCCGCAGACGGCCGCAACGAAGCAACGCACCTCGGCTTCCAGCCTCCTGACCTCGCCCTGCGCGTAGGCCAGCATCTCCTCCCCCCTCACCCCCCCCCTGCGCCCCTCGGCGGCGGCGGGCAGCACGATCTCGCCCCACGGCACCGCCCACTCCGCGAACCCCAGCATCTCGGGGTCGGCCCTGGCCCCCGGCCGCGACTCGAGCGCCAGCGCGCGGGGCATCGCCTCGAGGTGGATCCGGTGCGCGAGGGTGGGGTCCGTCGGCGGCGCGGGGAAGTCCACGGGGGGGAGGAGCTCCGTCGGGCCGAGGGGGATGGGGATCGGGACGGGGGCGGGGGGGCCAGGGAGGGTGTGGTACAGCGGTTCGGGAGGGGGGGTGGGGGCGCGGGAGGGGGCGGGGGGGTCGAGGACGAGGTCGATGCGCCAGGTGGCCTCGGGGCCCCACGCTTGGATCTGATGACAAGGGGGGACGCGGTCAAAAAGTGAACAAGGAGCCGAAAACAGTGCGGCCGCATGTCACCTGCTTGCGGGCGGCCTCGTAGAACACCATCAGGTTGCGCAGGCCGGCCTCGTTGTCGGCGCGCTCGGGGAATGCCAGCGGGGGCACGGCCACGCGGCGGTCCGGGGCCGGCTGGCGGTCGCGGCGGCGCTTTGGCTGGCGCGGCTTGGGCGGCTGCGGGCCTGGCTGCGGCGGCACGGGGCCGCGCGGGGCGGGGGGTTCGGGCACCGCGGGAGGGGGGTGCCCGTTGACTTCATGTGGTTCCGGGTCCTGCCGGGCGGCAGCGGCCTGCGCCAGCAGCGGGATGTCCGCGGCGCCGGGCAGCACCAGCGCGTTTGGCGGCATCGGCAGCGGCATCGGCAGGTGCAGCGTGACGGGGCGCGGCGTGGGCGCGGGGGCGCCCTGCCCGCCCGACGCGCCCATCGCGGGGCCGCGCGCGCGCTTCTTGACGACGAGCGGGGCGTCGGCGACCACGCGCCGCTCGGGCGGCGGCGGGACGGGCAGAGCCGGGGCGGCGGGCGCGGGCGCGGCGGGCGGCGGCGGCCCCTCTCCCGCGGGCTGCCCGTCGGGGGCGGCCCCCGTCGGCGGCTGCGGGCCCGCCGGTGCAGCCTGCGCCTGCTGCGCCCCGCGCTTCCTCTGCGCCGCCAGCTCCAGCCGCGCCCGTCGCTGCGACGGCCACATGTACTGCGGGTGCCCCGGTTCCACCAGAACGATGGGCGGCGGCACGGGCCCCGCCACCGCCGGTACGCCTGCGCCGTCCGGCCCGGGCGAGCCCTCCGCCGCGGGCGCACCGGGCAAGGACATCGCGGGGGCGTGATGGGCAGCGGGTCTTTGGAGCTTCGGCGCGCTTTATGGCGGCGGTGGAGAAAAGCGTCGGCGGCTCTAAGGCGCCCCCCGGGGGTTAGAGTGGGGACTAGGCGGAAATCCCGCGCGCAAACACGGGGCTTCGCGCCAGATCTGGGGCAGGATCGAACGCTGCACGCAGCGCACGGCACGGGAGAAGATGGGGACAGATGGGATCTGGGTGCGGCGGAGCTGCTTTGTCGGTCGCGCGGGGCTCTTGAAGGAATGGACGGAAGCCCGCGTCCGGGATCGGGCCGACAGCCTGCATCCGCCCCCCGCATGCAGCCGCCAAACAGATGCCCGGCCGATCTCATTGCTTCGAACCTCGTTTTGCGGTCCGGCCTTGCCCGGCCTTCGGGGGGAGCGATGGACTGGGATGGTGGGTTCCGTGCCGTGCGGTTCGCCGCAACCCCGCAGAACGATTCGGCTGCGCAAAGAAGCAAGGCGCAAAGGACCCCGTGGTTGGTGCGGGCGGGGTGCTTCCTCGTTGCCTCGCGGGAGGCCGCTCTCCGGGCAGCGATGGGATCGCGGGTCCGTCGCCCCATTTCTGCCGGAAAGTTCCACCGTCAACCACCACCATTAGGACGATGGGCGACAAGGACGGCCCCCCGGAGCTCGCCGATTTCACCGAGGCGGAATGGCTCGCCATCGTCCCGACGCCGCCGGCGCCCCGTGGCTCCGGCACGCTCGTGCGCGGCGGCGGCCCCGGCCCCGCCCGCCCCGGCCTCGACCGGCGCACCCTGCTCCGCGAGGTGCGCCGTTGCAGCGCGTTCCTCCTTTTCCTCCTCGAAGTGCACCTCGCGGCGGTCCCGTGGGCCTCGCGGATCGTCCTCCGCACCGGCCTCTGGTCGCTCTGCACCGCCGCCGTCGTGCTCTCCGAGCTCGCATTCAACGACGGGCGGTACGCGACCCCGCAGCTGGCCGCCGGCATTTCCGCCGCGCTCTTTTACGCGCTGCTCGTGTTTCTGATGGTCGCCGTGCCGTCTGCGTGGCTGGGGACGTTCAAGAACTTTGCCCCGGCGGCGGGGGGCAGGGCCGGGGCCGCGGCCCCGGGGGAGGTTTCCTACGACGCGCACTCGCTGGCCGGCCTCGTGCGGTGGTCCCAGCTCGTGCGGTCCGGGAAGCCCGAGGGGCCCGGCGCGGCGGAAACGGACCACGAACGGGCCGCGGATCCCCCCGGTGCGTCGGCCTCCCCGCTCGTACGGCACCAGGACGGGGATCCCCTGTGCCCTTGCGGCGCCCCGAACTGCGGTGGCAAGCTCGTCCGGAGCGCCCCGGTGCTCTGCCTGGCCGAGGCGCTCTTCCGGATGGTCCCCCTCACCGCGGGCCCCTTCCTCATCGTGGCGAACCCCCTCCTGGTCCACGCCGCCGCGTTTTGGAGCTCGGCATGGGCCGTTGCGGGAGCGCTGGCCGTGCTGGCCAACCTGGACTTTGTCCCGTTGAACGTGGCCGGGCGCTTCAACACCAACGCCTCGCTGCTGCGACTTTCACTCCGGATCCAGCGCCGCGCCATGTTCCTCGCGCTCGGCAGCTTCCTCGACGCCTTCGAGCGCGCCATCTTCTCCGGGGACCCCCCGCCGCGGCCCCCCGACGGCGCGCTCTACGCCAAGCTCCACCACCGGCTCGCATCCATCTGGGAGCGCCGCGTCTCCCTCGTTCTCTCGGGTCGCACCTTCCTCGGCGGCATCGGCGTCGCCGCCGGCGTTCCCCTGGTCCTCTGCCTCGCCGCGGGCTCCTGCATCCCCGCCTACGTCGCCGTCACCTTCGGCTTCCTGCTCTGCGTCACCGTGACGGACCTCGCCCACGTCGCCCTCTCCAACGCGCAGATCGACGGCATCGCGGAGCTGTACCGCGAGGCGCAGGCCGAGATCCGGGACAAGCTCGTGCGCGCGCGGTCCCTCCCTTCCGGCCCGGACCGCGCGGGGCTGCTCGAGGCGTTGGGGACGCACGACAGGCTGCTGGCCTCGTTCCGCGAGGCAGCGGGGTTCAGGGGGAGGTTCCTGGGGTTCGTGGTGGACTTCGGGGTGCTGCGGACGTTCCTCGTGACCGTGTTCACGCTGGCGATCGGGCTGTGGTCCGTGCTGCGCGGATCCGTGTTCTTCACGCTGGGATCCGTGTGCCCGACGAGGTGACGGGTGCCCCTGCGGCCCGCAACTTCTTGGGCCGCGGTATCGGACCCACGATGGGCCTTCTGCGAGCGCACCGTGCGCGGGGGAGCACCGGGCAAGCGAACCGCGAAGGGGCGGGCGACGCGACCGGCGATGCGAGCTGGGTCTGTGGCGGACGGGAGAAGGCTGTCCCCCCCCGTCAGTCAAAGCGCCGATCCTGGTGCTCGACGGCAAAAGGTGCAAAGGATGGATCCTGCCGCCCGGGAATAACTGCTTTGTAAAGTGGGATGAGGTAAGTGATCGGGTGTGGAGGCGACAGTTCCGTGGCAAGACGAGGCGGACCAAGCGTAGGTTCCGGGGGGCAGGGCTTCGCCGTTAGGAGTTGAAGGGAGCTGAACTCAAAGGCAGAGGACCGCCGCGTGGGAACCCAGAAACGGTTGCAGCGGCGTGACACCAGCCCGTGCTCAGAAGCATCCCATCGAAGTCGCCATCTTGCTGCTCTTGGATGGCACTGCAACGGTCCGAAGACCCTCCAACCGAAAACCCCGACCGAGAGCGACGCGCCATGGACCATCTGCCCGTGCCGGCTTCCTTCATGCCCCGCGAGTGGCTCGCGCTCGTCCCGCGGTCCCAACCATCGCAGAGGGCGTTGATCTTCGCGTCGGGCGGCACACCGTCCGACAGCGCTGCCGCGTGGAAATGCTCCCCCGCCGACCTCGCCACGGCGGCGCGCGCCTCCGACCCGCTCACCAGAAACGCGCTGCTCGGCGAGCTCCCGCCTCTCTTCCGCGTGCTGGTCCGGGCGCAGTTTGCCCTGTGGCCCGTCGGCCGCCGGCTTGCGGTCCGCTTCTACGGCTTCGTGGCCTCTTTGTTGACGGTATTGGGGCTGGGATGGTACTTTGACGACGGCCGTTTCGGCAGCGCGCAGATCGCTGCCTCCTTCGCCGGGTTTGCGGGTGGTTTCGCTTTCTTGAGCATCTATCCGTTCATTCCCTCGAATAGGCTGGCCCACGAAGGCAGGGCGGAATCGGGCGACGGCTTGGACATGGGGACCCACTACCTCGCCGGTTTTGCGCGGTGGAGCCAGCTGGTCCGCGCCGGGCACGCTGCCGCGGGTGCCCAGCAGGCGGAAGCCGGAACGGTTTCGGGGGCCGTCTCGAGGCTTATTTCGCACCGGGAGAAGGACCCCTTCTGTGCCTGCGACAGATCTTCCTGCGCGGGCGGGATCGGGAGGACGGGAGGAGTGCAGCAGTTGGTCAAGATCCTGGTTGTCCTTGCCACCCACTTCGGTGCCTATCTGTGCCCTGTGGTGACCCCGCTGTTCACCTTCGGTGCTCCGTTCTGGACCACATGGTGGTCCGCCCTGATGGGCGTCGTTTTCGTGTTCATGGTCCTTTGGTTCGCAGTTCCTGGCGTTGTCGGAGTGCCTTCTTCGCCGTCGGCCATATTGGACCTGCACAGGAGGCTCGGAAAGAGGGCTGTCGACACCGCTTTCGGCTCCTTCTTCGAGCGCTATTCGGTCGCTCTCGAGGGAGGCGTTTCGGAGGCCGAACTGCAGGAGCTTATCGGCAACCGGGAACTTTATGTGGACCTACACAACCAGCTTGCCCCCGCCCTATCGTGGGGCGTCGGCGTGCAGCTTGTTGGCCCCGTGAACATGTTCCTCGCTTTGGTATTCTTCACCCTCTGCGCCACCATCACGAGCGCCGTCGGCTCCTGCATCACCTTCGGCCCGCTCGCGCTACTCCTCCGGACCGGCGGATGTTTCGCCGTGGACCTCTCCATGCTCTCGCTGGCCAACCTCGCCGTGGACGACCTTGCGGGGGTATACCACGAGGCGCAGCAGCGCATCCGCGAGATGCTCGCCGACGCCGCGCGCCCGCGGGCCGGGCCGCCGCCCCCCGCCGAGGTGGTGAACGCGCTGCGGGCCCACGACGCGCTGCTGTCGTCGTTCCTCGGCATTGAGCGACACCGGTACCGCCTCTTCGGGTTCCCGGTGTCATTCTCACTGATCAGGACCGTGGTCGTCACGGTCGTCACACTCACGGTGGGGTTATGGGGCATCTTGAGAGGGTTCGGGATCTTCGTTACCATCCAATCGTACTGTCCCCACCGGTAGGGGCTCGTAGCAACCATGGTTGGCCAATACAAGAAGCATCCCTTGTCCCGTTCCGGATTCTTCGATGGCTGCCTTGCGCTCAACCGGGGAAACTCGCTGGTCTCCGACCTTGGCGCTCCGCACGATGCGCAGGGGCCGGAACGTCGACAGCGGCGGCTTCAGTGCGCCGCTGAAGCCATTGTTGCAGCGGGGGCGCGATGCCAAGAGCCCGGTTGTGGGGGTCTTGATCGCGAGCAACCACCGCTTCCGGGTTTCGCGGAGCGTGACAAGAACATGCAGGCGCGATTGGATTTCCTGTTCCGTGCCGTGCGGTTCGCCGCAGCGCCTCGGAACAGTTTGGCGGAGCAAAGGAGCAAGTCGCGAAGGACCCCGTGGTTGTTGCGGGCGGGGTGCTTCCTCTTTGCCTCGCACGGCGGGCAGCGAGGGGATCGCGGGTCCGTCGCCCCCATTTTCTGCCGGAAAGGTCCACCGTCAACGCGCCGCCTTCCGACGATGGGCGACAAGGACGGCGGCTCGGAGCTCGCCGATTTCACCGAGGCGGAATGGCTCGCCATCGTCCCGACGCCGCCGGCGCCCCGTGGCTCCGGCACGCTCGTCCGCGGCAACGGCCCGGCACGGCCCGCCCCGGCCTCGACCGGCGTACCCTGCTCCGCGAGTGCGCCCGCCGCAGCGCGTTCCTTCTTTTCCTTCTTAACGTGCACCTCGCTGCGGTCCCGTGGGCCTCGCGGATCGCGCTGCACGGGCCTGTGGTCCCTCGCCACCGCGGTCGTCGTCCTCTCCGAGCTCGCCTTCGTCGTGGTGGCGACCGCGTGGCTGGGGACCTTCAAGAACTTCACCCCAACGGGGGGCAGGGCCGGCGCAGGGGACCATATGCCGAGACAGCATAGAAGACGGCCTTCCCCAGGACGTCATGGTAGGACGATCCGGCACGGTCCCCCGTAGAACGTGCGGAAGAAGGGGATCAGCGCGGGGAACTGGCGGACCCAGCGGAAGACCAGGCGCCGGGGAAGGCAGTTGAAGGCGTTCTGCAAGTCCAACTTGAGCACCACCAGCTCTGGGTCTAGCTCTGGGTCTAGCTCCAGCAGAGCCTGGATCGTTCGCACATCACCCAGACGGCCGGTTCCACCGGACCGCGGACGAGGACAATGGAGCCCGCCGACCGGCTCGCCGACTTCTCGGGCCGCGAGTGGCTCGCCCTCGTCCCGGGCGCCCTGCAACCGTCCGCCGTTGTCGAGTCCGGCCTGCTGCCGCCGGCCGCGGACCCCGCGGCGGAGATGCGCTCGGGCGACCCGCTGACGCGCGCCGCGCTGCAGAAAGCCGTGTCGGCGCTGAGCGGCCACCTGGGCTTCTGGCTGCGGCTGCAGGTGCTGCTGGCGCCGCTCAACGCCCGCGTGCTTTTGCGGTTCGCCTCGTGGGCCGCCGTCGCGGTCGCCCTGTCCCCCGCCCCGGCGGTGTTCGGCGGCGGGCGCTTCTCCCCGCGCGCCCTGGGCTGCGGCATCGCGAGCTCCGTGCTCCTGGTCTCGTACTTCATCGTCGGCCCGCTGCTCGGGAGCTTCCGCTCGTCCTACAACCTCGATCCCGGCGCCGGCAAGCTGGGGCCGTCGCCACCGTCGGCGGACTTTGGCAGCCACGCGTTCGCCGTGTTCGCGAGGTGGCACCAGCTGGTGGCCTCGGCACCGTGGGTGCTCACGGAGCACGATGCGTCGGACCTGTGGCGCTCTTCGGGAAGCGAATCGGTCCCGGGGCCCCGATGGAACCTGGAATGGCCGAGGGAACCCCATTGGCTGGAGGACCCCTGGTCGGGACGGGCGCCCCGTTGCAGTGGGGCGCATTCCTCCGAGCTAGGCACGGAGAATGCTTCGGGCAAGCAAACAGATGTGGATTGGCGGAGTGATGTGCGAGGGCCGCGCTCGGGGATGCAAGGAAGTCGGGCGGCCGAGCGGGAGGAGGCTTTGAACCCCCCGGTCGCTTACGCCGCCGCGACTCGTGCCTCGCGGCGGCCTCGGGCTCTCAAACTAGAGCGTTCTCGAAAATTTGATAGATCCGATGCGGTGGGATGTGCGGTAGAAGGGATCGGCGTTGCCGGCGCGCGGAAAGCTGTAGGTCCTCCGCGAATCTGATTCATGCCCGAAGCCGGAACGGCTTATCAAATGCGCAATGGCATTATATTACACTCCGGAGGGGCGGGGAAGGTGCCGCGGCGGAACGGAGGGCGAGCCCTGGAGGAAGACCGCGCGGCGGGGACGTTCGCTGTGTAGGCGGCCGGTGGGCGGCGGCGGACGGCGATATGTCGTGCGGGCACCCACGGGGCCAGCATTCTTGCTTCATCGGGCAGGTCTCTGGTCGCGTTCCTCGAGCGAGTCGGTCACGGGACCCTGATGCGCCCGGAACCGGGGCTGGTTCGACCGGGGGTGAGATGGGACGGGCGTCCATTTCGCCAGGGCGCATCCATGCGGGGAGCGCGCTTGAGGGTGCTCCCGGAATCGGATCGGACGCGGGCAGCATCGGATTGCCAGCCCACCGTGTGAACACTCTGGGTTGCAAGGAAGGCCGCCTGAAGGACGAGGCTTTGAACCGGGGTCGATCGGTGGCGCCTGCAATCGCGATCTTGTGCCGGGGGGCAGCCCAAATGGACGGATCGTGCTCGTGCAGGATCTTCGGAGGCGGCGGGATACAGATGGGAAAGGATCGATTTGCACGTTTCTGCGGGCACGACCTCCAACGCTCCACTCTCCCGCCCCGATCTCGTGCGAACATAGCTTAGGCGGCCCTCCGCGCTAAATCAAGTCACCCATTGTGCCATCCGCTCCCCGCCACCATCCCCACCCACCCCTCCATCCCCGCAGCCATTCCCCACGCCATGCTTTGGGCGCGCTTGGCCGCGCGGACGGGCAACGAGCCCGGCGAGAACAAACCGTCCAGCAGCCGCGAGAAAAAGAAGATCGGCAGGCCGACCGTCAGGAAGAAGGCCATGAAGACCACGCGAGCGGCCTTTTTCGCGGCCGTGGGGCGGAAGTGGTCGTGGGATTCGAGCCACGAGGTGTAGTCCGCGGGGAGCGCGTGGTGCTTTGCCCCGTCGAGCAGCAGGTTCAGGTATCGCCTGCTCGGCAGCGCGTTCGGCCTCAGCCGGTCCGATTTCGTCGTGAGCGTGAGCGCCTTGCCCCTCTTCGGGGCCTCCCCGTCCAAATAGTCCACTTCGACCTCGATGAGCAGGTAGCCCGAGCCTTCGGACTCGCCGCCGTCGGGCGCGCCTTCGGTGATCAGCACCCTCATGAAGTCGCTCCTGCTCAGCATGTGCACGACGCCCACGGCCTCGGGGCGGCCGTCCGTCCCCGGGTCCCCGCGGCGGAGGATGGTGCCCATCCCCGGCTCGAGGTACGGCACGGCGGCCAGTCCGAAGGTCAGGCACCACCCCGGCGCCCGCGCGGCCCGGGAAACGAGCGGGTTGCAGCCCCGCCGCCCCGTGAGGACGGAGGGCGCCATGTTGCTCCCGAATGCGAAATAGGGCACGCTGTCGTCCGCCTTCGGGGCGTGCGCGAGAACGAGCGCGGGGGGAGGGTGCACGGCGGCGCGCTGGGTGAGGGAGAACATCGCTGCGCGTGGGAGGAGGGGGATTCGTTGTGCGAGAGGGGGAGGGGAAAACGGCGGCGGGGGAGGCGGGCGGGACGCGTAAGCAGCGGGTCGGTCGGGGGTTGGTGGTTTCGCCGCCCCCGGGCCCTTTAGCGGGATGCCGGGCCGAAAAGCTGGGGGATGTACTAAATGCCGGCGGCGTGGCTATGGGGAATGGGCGCCGGGCGGGATGGATGGTGGGCGGTCTGCCGGCGGACGGCGGGTTGTTCCCTCTGCCGATGGAGCAAGCAAACGGCGGGCGGAGGATCGTTCCTGCCAGCGGAAAAGCATCTTTGGAGCTGCGCCGACGATCAAGAACCCGGATCCGTTCCGCCGCCTGGTGATCTGGACAAAGCGGGCGGCGGCCCGGTCCCTCGCCCGATGAGATGGCGCGCACAACCTGGGATGCAGCGAGCCTTTCGCCGGCCGACTCGCCTCGTTCGAAGCTCTTTTGCAGCTCGTTTGCTCGATGTTTCCTCATCCATGGCACCAAGGACGGGCCTAAGCACAGGACACGCGATCGACTTGCCACCGCCAACGCGCCGGCCCTTCCCTCCCTCCACGCGCGCGTTCTGCGCTCTTCGCACCATGGATCCCCCACCCGACGGCCCGACGCCCCCCCTCTCCGTGTTTGACGCGTCCACCGCCGTCCGCCGCCTCCCCTCCCCCCCCTCCTTGTCGCACTTTGCCTCCCTTCTCCCGGAAGGCTACGCCCGCACGAACGGCAGGGTACCGGGGAACCACATGCTCGCGGTGGCGATGCGGTGCCTCCTCCTCCACGCCGGGTGTGCCGGGGATCCGCTGGCGGCGGGGTTCGACTTCCTCGCGCCCGCGCGGCCCGGGGACGAGATCCGGATCGAGGTCGAGGACGTCAAAAGGGGGCGGAACGTGGCGGTCTTCCTGCTCCGCATGTACTCGTCAGCGGGGCGGCCGCTGATCGTCGGCCGCGCGACGTTCGGCGCCCTTGCCCGTGCGGAACCGCGGCAGCTCCGCTCGCCCGGCATGGAGCCGCCTTACATGCCGCCGGCCGACGAATGCGTGTCGACTTACAACCTGCCCTTCGTCGCCGAGAGGATGGCGTACCGCACGCGGCCTCCCGAGGGCGCCCCCGCGATC
Organism: Hyaloraphidium curvatum; assembly: GCA_025558095.1. Lineage (NCBI taxonomy): Eukaryota > Fungi > Monoblepharomycota > Hyaloraphidiomycetes > Hyaloraphidiales > Hyaloraphidiaceae > Hyaloraphidium > Hyaloraphidium curvatum. The sequence continues at coordinate 386,749 of JAIVFI010000039.1, read as the reverse complement.
CTCTCGAACGTGGAGCGGCTCGCGGACCCCTCCGCCGCGCGCGCCTTCGACGCCTCCGCGGACCCGATGCGCGCGGGCAGCCTTCCCTACCGAATGCATTTCAGGGACGGGCGGGCCGTCGATTTCCTCTCGCTCGCGTACTTTTCGGACCAGCTCCCCGCCAACGCCATCCTGATGGACCGCGCCGACGTGCGCGCCGGCCGCCCGCGCACGCGCCCGACGACCCTGTCGATCAACCTGCAGTTCATTTCGCACCCCTCTCCCGGCTGCAGCTCGCTGATCTGCGCGGACGAGATGGAGTCCGTCTCGCCCGGCCCGGCGGGGATGCCCGGCACGGGCACCATCCGCGTGCGGCTCTGGGAGGGCCGGGGGGGGAGGCTGCTCGCGGTGGCGAACCAGACGGTGCAGATGTCGGCGATGGGGAGCAGGGGCACGCCCAAGGCGTAGCGCTTTCCGGGTCGGTCGGGGGTGGTGAAGATGGTGTCGTATCTCCCGCGCCAAACCTGTACACGGCGCTTTCTCACCCCGCCTCCGCGGGCCCCGTTTTTCCCCCTCTCTCCATCCCGTCCGCCTCCCGGCAATCACGCCCCGCTCGCCCTCGCCATCGCCGCCGCCTGCTCCGCCCTCAGCGCGGCCTTTGCTTTCGGCCCCCTCTTCTTCACCCGCAGGTAGACGCACACGAGCCCGTCCCTCTTGCACCGCATGCACGGCGCGGGGGGGTGCCCGTCCGAGATGCACTTCCGGCGGCGGAGGGTGCAGTACTCGCAGCTGGTGCGGTACTCGCGCGCCGGTTCGGTGGCGGCGTCTTCGGGGCGGCGGAGCATCGACGGCGGCTGGCCCGGCGCGCCCGCGGGGACGGCGCCGGGTGGGGGGTACGGGTAGGGGTAGAAGCCCTGCGGCGGGGGGTAGTAGTAGGCCCCGGGGGGCGGGGGGTAGCCGTAGGCCTGGGGGGGGTAGAAGGGGCGGGAGGGGTCGTACGGGTAGCCGGGGGGGTAGCCGGGGAAGCCGGGTGGGTAGCCGTAGGGCGGGTAGGCGGCGGCTTGGGGGAGGTCCGAGAGGGGGGGCAGGCTGGTCGGGGGGTAGCCCGGAGGGTGCTGGGCGGGGGGGTAGCCGGGGATGTCGGTGGGAGGGGGGCCGGCGGCGGAGCCGGGGGCGGGGGGCTTGGGGGAAAGGGCGGGGTCGGTGGGGGCCGGGGGGAGGAGCGGCCTGCCGGGCGTGTGCGGGGCCGAGGCCGAGCCGTCCTCGGATTCGCTGCCGTCGTGCTTGCTGCCCTCGTGCTTGTCCTCCTCCTCCTGCTTGTCCTCCTCGTGCTTGGTGCCCTCCTCGTGCTTTCCCTCCGCCTTGGTGCCATCCACCTTTGCATCCTCCCGCTTGTGCTCGCCGCCGTCGCCACCCCCCTGCTTCCAGTCCTCCCTCCACGCGTCTGCCTTGCGCGCATCCGCCTTCCACGCGTCCGCCCTGTGCGCGTCCTCCTTCCACGCATCCGCCTTGGCGGCATCAGGGAGCGGGCTCGCCGTCCCCTCGCGCCTCGCGACGTGCGCCAGCTGGCCCTCGTCCGACGCCTGGCGCGACACGGAGCCGTCTGTCGCGGCGCTGGGCAGCGGCGAGGGCAGGCCCGAGGGCGGGTTTGCCTGCTGCGGCTCCGTGCGCGGTGCGGCGGGCGGGTCGTGCCAGCGGGGGCCCGGGCCCTGCAGGGGGTGTGCGGGGTAGCCCTGCGGCGGGTGCGGGTACGGGTGGTAGGCGTGCGGGTGCGGGTGGCCGTACATGTGGTGCGGGTACGGGGCCATCGACGGCGCGAACGGCGGGAAGGCGGGAGCGCGGGGCTGGCCGGGCTGGCCCATCTGCGGCAGCTGGCCCATCTGCGGCAGCTGGCCGGGCGGGGCGGGCTGCGGCGGGGGATACGGCGGGTACGGGCGCCAGCCGGGCGGGGGGCCCGAGGGCGGCGGCCCCGCGGGCGGCGGCCCCGGCTGGCCGGGCGAGGGCGCACCGTGCGGAGCCATCGGCGGGGGCGCGCCGCCGCCGGGCGGGAACAGCGTGGCGCCGGCCGGGAAGGACAGCGGCGGCGCGCGCTCCGCCGGCCGCGCGCCGCCCGCCGCGTCCGCGCCCGCCGCCGCCAGCAGCGCGGTGACGCCGGCGTACCCGCGCTCGTCGCCGCCGCCGGAGGGCCCGTCGCCGGCCATCGCGGGGTGCGGCGAGGTTGCGGGATATAGGTGAAGCCTCGCCCCGCCGCCGCGCAGAGTTTCCGCTCTCACTCGCGCGCACACCGGACCGCAAAGGGGGCCGGCCCGCCCGGCAACCGCCTGGAAACCCCTTAGACGCTCCGTATGTGTTACTCCGGCCGTCCTCGCCCGTCGGCCGCCGCGCTTCCCGGCCTGCCGCACCCCTCGCCACAGGAACCTTTTCGCCGATAGTCCTCGCGGCGCCCTTGCGCCCTCCTGCGCCCCGCAACACCGACCGTCGCCCGCGCAGCAATCCACGGCTATATTATCAGCACTTTCCGCCCCGTGCTCCGCCCGTCCGCCTCGGCCAGAGTCGGACCTCGCGCACCCGCCGCCAAAATCAGATTGCCCTGGGCCGTCGACCGCCCGAAGGGACCTGAACCGCCCGTCGCAATCCCACCGCTCGCGCCACGCGCCGGTCCCGGAAGGCACCCGGCGCTCCATCCACACGGGCGGAAGACTTACCGGCCGTCGATTCGCGTCCGTCGTCCCCCCAGCGGAGAGGGAGCCGGCCGATCTCTCGCCCCCGGGACCCCCACGGATCGGCCGCCCCACCCAGACCCCGTGCCGCTCCCCGACCCCCGCCGCCCCCCACCGACCACACGAACGGATTCCGACCGCCCCCATCCGCCCATCCGCGCCCGAAAACCGCCGGGAATCCGCCCGGGAAGGCGGGGCGGGCTCCGCAACCCCGACGATTGGTCAGCGCTGTGCACCCCTGCACCGCCCGCCCCCCATCCCCTCGCCTCCTCCCGTCGGCAGGCAGAAACTACGACGGGCCTCGACGGACGCGGAAACGGCGACGCCGCAATGCCCGACGCGGCTTCCCGCCCGCCGTCCCCCCTGCGGCAAGCGGGCGGGCGGCCCCGACCCACCAGCCGCCACATCCGAGCAAGCCGGCCAGACTCGCCGCATTTCCCCCCCGACACCGCCGCCCTTCCCCCTGCGGCGGCCACCCGTCGGACGGCCGGCAAGGTCGGTCGGGACCCGACGCGGGCGTTTCCGGAGCGGCACCGGCGGGGTGGGGATTGGCCACCGCCCGCGACCTGGAAACGCCGATTTCCCGGCGGCCGGTCCGGACCCGGAAGTGGCCGGCTGCCGCAGGTGGCCAAGGCGGCTTCCGAAATCCCTGGAAGCGATGATGTTCATTCGGCAGCGGGTTTGGAACCGCCGCCGGCAGGGGTCTGCCCGTCCGAGGGCTTGTCCCCCGCCTGTCCCCGGCCGCCCGCGTACTTCTTCCAGTCCTCGTTCTGTCCGCCCTGCACGCCTCCACTTTGGCCACCGTTGGCGTACTTCTTCCAATCATCGTTCTGCCCGCCTTGTCCGCCTTGCTGGTCCCCTCCGCCGGCGTACTTCTTCCAATCATCGTTCTGCCCGCCTTGTCCGCCTTGCTGGCCCCCTCCGCTGGCGTACTTCTTCCAATCATCGTTCTGCCCGCCTTGTCCGCCTTGCTGGCCCCCTCCGCTGGCGTACTTCTTCCAATCCCCGTCCTGCCCCTGCCCGCCGTCCTTCCGGATCGCCACCTCCTTCCCCTCTTCGCCATCACTGCCCGCCTTGGCCCCGCCCGCATCCGCAGCTCCTCCATCCTCGTTCCCACCCCCATCCTGCCCCTGATGCCCGCCGCCGTGCTGCCCATGCCCGCCCGCGTACTTCCCGCCCTGCCCGTCGATCCCGTGCCCGCCCTGGCTGTACCTCCCCCCCTCGCCCTCCCCCTCCCTCTTGTCCGCCCCGTCCCCCCCTCCTCCGCCGCCGCCCCCCCCGTTCGCCCCGCCGCCCCCTCCGCCGCCCAGCACCACGTCCAGCCCGTTGTAGCGCACGCGGATGCCGCCGCCGAAGCCGAAGCCCCACGCGCCGGGGAAGGAGGGCGGGGAGTTGCCGCCTCCGCCGCCGCCGGCGCCCTTTTGGGCGGCCGCGGAACTGTTCCCGGCCGCGTCGGGGGGGGCTTGATCGGGATCGGGGGATGGGGATTGCGAGGTGGAGCCGGGGTCGTGGGAGGCGGAGGCGTCCTGCGCAGCGGCGGATGGATGGGAGGACGGGGGCAGGGGCACCGAGTGCCCGGCCAGGTGCGCCGAGGAATCGCAGGCGAGGGATACCAGCGCCTGCACCGCGTCCTCCGGCTTCCCATCCGACCCTGGGCGAGCGATGGATCCGTCAGGCGCAGCCCCGCCCGACCGCCGCACGACCCGCCCACCTCCGCCGGCCGAGGAATACGTCGGCACCCCGCAAACGACGCCGACACCCGCCCCGCCCACACCCCACGCAGCGGCGCGGCAGAGCACCGCGATCCCGGCCTCGTACGCGTGCGCCGCGGCTTCGCCCGCCGGCATCGGAATCAGCCCTCCCCAGCGGTCGAGCAACGGAACGCCCACCTGATCCCGGCGCGTGCCCGTGCGCGGCCAGCAACACCACCGCGCCCCCCGCGCGCGGCTTGCCGGGCGACGTGGCCCGCATCGCCGCCGGCGCGTGCGCGAGCGCCAGGACGTGCGGCGCCAGCCCCGCGCGGACGAGGTCCGCCACGTTCTCGGGGCCTGAGAGCGGGGAGGCGGCGGAGGGGAGGGAGAAGTACGCGTCGAGCCGGCCGCGGTCGCGGAGCGCGGCGTCGCAGGCGGCGCGGACGTCCGCAGGGTTCGCGGGGTCGCCTTTGACGGGGACGACGGGGCAGCCGGGGTCCGCGGAGTCGGGCAGCGGGGCGCCGAGCAAATAGACGGCGGCGCATCCCTTGCCCGCCAGGGCGGCGCAGATCGCGCGCGCGGAGAAGGGCGGCAGCGGGTCGCCGGCGACGACCGCCACGCGGCCGTCGAGCGGCCCCGGCGCGGGGCCCCCGTCGGCGGCGCTCGATGGCGGGGAGGGCGCGATGTGCGCGGCGAGCTGCGCGGCGCGGAGGAGGGGCGCCATCGCGGCGGGCGGCCTTGCAGCGAAGGGGCCGGACGGGATGCGGCGTAGTGTGGGGGACGTTGAAGTGTTTGGACCCGTCGAAACTCCACTGCGTTCGCCTACAGTAACCTCTCTGGAGGGCCTTGACGGCGCTTAACGGCGGAGAAAATCAAGTTCCGATCGTATCTGAGGGTTTCCAGGGGCAAATTCCGCGGGATGCGTGCCGGGGGCGTTGCGCGAAGCAATAGGATGGAGTGCGCGGGGCGCCGCTGAGCGCAGGACGTGCCATCGCGCAACGGCCTGTGATCGAACAGAGCAAACTAAAACGATATTGACATCCGTCGAATAGAGCAGGCGAAGCCAGCAACGGAAGGAGCGCCGCCGCTTTTGACGTGGGCTCTGATCACCGACCGTCACCCCGATAGCATTGCCTCGCGCGCCCTTTCCGCGATCCCCCGCCGTCCGGACGCGATGCGGGAGAAGCTCGCGGCTCACATCCTCCGTTCCAGGAGGAAAGTGGCCCTCGAAACGCAATGGCCGCGTCCGATACCAGCCCGCCCAGCCCAACGTTACCCGCGACGGCGCCGGCTGCAGACGCGAATAGCTCGGGGTTAGAACATGTTCCAGTGCCTCGTCGCTGTTTGCCAACCGGAGGAGCTGTGCCTCTGCACATTGCAGGCTTCGGAAATGCGACGCGGGGTGGTGCATCCCTCAACTTTCGGACCGAAGCGTACCAGCCCGTGTCCGCGCTTCAAAGGCCGCCGGAGCGGGATCTGCCAAGGACACACCGCAGATTGTCCGCTTCCAGCTGCGCACCTCTGCCCGTCCACGCCGCCGCCAACGCGACCGCGATGCCCCGCGCCATCGTCTGGCTCCTCGCCGCCCTCCTTTGCTCCAGCCCCGTGCTCGGCGCGCCCCTCCAGGCGCGCACGGCCCCGTCCGTCTCCTTCGCGGATTCGTGCGGCGGCTGTCCCGCGGATTCCTACTGCGAGTTCGGCCACGAGGGCGCTCCGACCGGCTCGGTCGCGTGCGTCGATTACGGCGCCGACAAGGGGCACCGCCTCCTGTACAGGCAGTGGGTGACCACCGCCCGATCCCCTTCCTTCCCCGCACACTCTAACACAGATTCCAATCCCCCCAAAGGTACGGCCCCGCCGGCCCCTGCACCCCCGGCCTGAACCAGGAGCTCGTGATCGCGGTCAGCGGCAGCCCCTTCGGCGGCACCTACGAATTCCCCTTGGACATCACCACCAACTCCAACCTCCGCGCCGTGCGCTTCTCCACCCCCGCCTCGGGCCGGCTTGCCCTAGCCTCGGTCGCGATCTACGTCAGGGTCACCTCCACCGGCGCGGGCGACTCCGCGGTCCGCGCGCGGATCCACGCGCACGACGCCGGCGCCGACGCCCCCGGAGCGCAGATCTACGCCTCGGCGGGAGCCGCGGTGCCCGACGGCCAGGGCGACTGGGACGAGCGCGAGCTCCCGCCCGGCAACGCCGCGCTCGACCCTTCGACCGCGTACTGGCTCGTCGTGGAGGGGACCACACCCGCGGGGTTCCAGCTGATGGCATCGAGCAGGAAGACGGGTACGGCGTCGTTCGGCTACGGGGCCGTGTTCGCTTCAACCCTCATGTACGTCGCCTCGGGGTCCAACCCCTTCTGGACGCAGCAAACGGACGCGCCCATCCTGTACTACTTGAACGCGAGGGGCTGCTAGGACGCCTGTGCCGGTGGCCGTTGCCGAGTTGGATTGCTTCGTGGCTTTGGAAGCAAGGCAGATTGGAGTTGTGTTTCGTGCCTGGGAGCGCAGGAAGTGGAAATCGATCCTGCCAGAAGATTCATTCATGTCAGAATTACAGGGGGAGAATATAAAGAAGAGGAAACGAAGAAGAAGAGACGGAGAACGGCAGAAGGTGCAGGAAGTGCCGTGTCTCCCGTCCGGGGATCGCAGGGGTTCGACTCGAGCGAATCGCTACGCGCCGGCCGCATCGCGCGTCCGAGACGCGTCTCGATGTCCGGCGCTACAAATTCGGCGCGCCCAGGGGCCGCGCACGGGTGTGGCAACTGGCGACGGATTCCGCGCCGGCGCCAAAGGCGGTCGGCCGCCCCGCCGCGTCGCGAGTCGGCCCGCCGTCCAACAAAACCTCCCCGCCCCGACGAGCCGCCGCGGTCCTCCCTCCCCCCGCCAAACAACCGCCGAAACCGTACGAGATGCCCGCGGCACCGGAGCGCGTGTACCAGGGCGATGTGTTGGTCCCACGCCTTGTTCTCCGATGCCTCCCACTGATCCCTCTGAACCACCCCCAGCTACGACGCGTACGTCGCCTCCGGCCGGAGCTCCAGCGGGAGGACTGCTCACGCGCTTCACGACTAGAATCGACCCCACCAAGGGGCTCAAGGACGCCGCCAAGGGCAGGGTGGTGCTGATCACGGGAGCGTCTCGGGGCCTCGGGCCGCACATGTGTGTCGTGGGGATCGCCTTTGCGCCACGTACCGCCGGAAGATGCCGACGGGATCCCGGATCCGCAGGCATTCGCGGCCGCGGGCGCCGAGGTGGTCGCGATGGGGGCCAGGACCGTCTCTGGGCTCAAGGAGACCGCGGCAAAGGTGGCCGCCGCGAACCCCAACACCAAGGTCATCACGGTTGGTGATCGGCGGCATGGTTGGGCGTGCGGGCCGCCGGGAATTGGCTGACCGTTGGCCCGTCCACCTTCAACGATCACCAGCTCGCCCTTGACGTGTCCAGCCTCGACAGCTGCAAGAAGGCCATCGAGCAGGTTGTGGCCGAGGCCGGCAGGATCGACGTCCTCGTCAACGTTGGTTGCCCCCGAAAGGAAGCTTCCCGCGGCCCGCCCGGCCCTGACGGGTCCGATCCCTCCAGAACGCCGGCATCTCCGAGCTCTGGGTCGACCTCCTCGAGAGCGACCCCGAGGAGTGGTGGGCCACGCACGAGGTCAACCAGAAGGGCACCTTCTTCATGTGCCGGCTGGCCATCCCGCACATGCTCAAGAACGAGCCCTCGCCGACGGGGACGAGGGGGACGATCGTCAACATCGCCTCCCTCGCGGGAGTAGCCGTCGTACCGACCGCGTCGTCGTACGGCGTGTCCAAGACGGCCATGATCCGGCTGACCGAGTTCATCGACGTGGGCTGGGGCGAGAGGCGGCGCAGGATCTCGTTGACCAATCTCCGATCGTCGAACAGGCCGAGATCGGACCCCAGGGAATCGTCTGCATTGCCATCCACCCCTGCGCCGCAGAGTGAGCCATCGCGGCCCCGTCGGTCGCGTTGTCGCCTTTCTCACCCTCCCGCCCGCCAGGACCCCGATGCAGGACCCCTTCCGCTCCGAGGACAACGTTCGCGGGCAGAAGGGTACGCTCCCGCGGAGCAGCAATGCCGACGATCCTCAACCCGCCGTTGCCCGCAGGCTGGCAGATCCTCAAGCCCTTCCTCACCGACAAGCAGGAGCTCGCGGGGGCCTTTGCGCTGTGGTGCTCGACGCCCGCCGCCGAGCCGTTCAAGTGGGCCGCTCCCGGGCCTGCGATCCGTTTCGGGAAGCTGATTCCTTCCGCAGGGGACGCTACCTCAGCGCCAACGACCCCGTGGACTGGCTGCTTCACCACGCCAAGGACGTCGTGGAGAAGGACCTGTTCAAGCTCAAGCTCGCCAACGTCGAGTAGATTCTATTTGTATGGTCTCGCTAGAATCGATTAATTGCCAGGAATGCGTCGACATTTGACGATGCGGCGAGTTGATGGTTCACGCCGCCCCACTGCGGCGCCACCTCCTCCCTCCGTGTCTCCCACGTCCCACCCCGAATCGCATGGCGACGGAAGCCGCGCCTTCGCGTCCCCGCTACGTCGTCTCGCACGTGCGGCCCAACGGCGACGCGGACGAAGAATGGGGCTCCTCGCTGGACTTCCGCCCCCGCGGCCTCCGCGCGTTCTTTGAATACCGGGACATCGGGGTCGCCGAAGCCACCGCGGGGCGATGGGGCGCGCACCTGATCCGCAAGATCCCGGACGCGCACGGAACGACCGGGCCCCACTTCCACAGTGGTCTCGATTTCCAGCTCGTCCTTGGCCTCCGCGACACAATCTCGTTCGCCTACAAGGGCGTGCCCGAGGTCGTTCACTACCGCGCGGGGTCAGCCGGATATCAGAATCCTGGGGTTTGGCACGAGGAGCAGGGCTGCGGGGATTCGATGGTGCTGCTCGAGGTCGTCAGTCCGGTTAGCATGGTTCCCGTTGGACTCGGTCAGAGCCACTGTCCTTACCACTTCTGTAGGGCACGTTCGGGACAAGCGACCTCTCTTCATCCTCCATGCTCGCAACCGCGACCGCTGACGGCGGACCCGTGACTCCGAAGAGCAAAGACCGCTTCAACATCTCTCATCCGGCCCAGGACGGATCCGACTTTGTGCGACGGAGCGACGGCGGCGATCTGCTCTGTAGGTCTTCTTCGAGATTGCGAAGGTCGTTTCTCACTCTGTCGTCAGACCGTGACCTGGGCATCGCGAGAGCGACGAACGGTCGCTGCTCGGCACACGTCTTTCGATCTGCGGGAGGGAAGACGGGCTCGGCGCGCCGCCTGCCTTCGCCTTTGCGGCTCTTCCTGCAGCTCAGCGGCAGCTCGACGCTGCGCGTTGGCGCTGATACGGTCGAGCTGCGCAAGGGCTCCACATGTCTGGTCCAGGACTGCGATGTGCTTGTCCAGGGGACGACAGGCGACTGCTTCGAGCTTTGGGAGGAGGGTCCACGGCACCGAATGTAACACTTTGTTCCAAAACCAATCTTACACTTTTTGAAGGAAGCACGACCTCACAACTTGGTGGCAGGCAGCTGCGAACCTTCCAGCTTGCGCGCGGTCTTCTTCCCAGGCCGGCTGTCCAATGGCGGGTACGACCAGTTGGTGTCGAGCTGCGCAAGAGTTGAGACAAACAATCAACTGCACAATGTCAAACGAACTCACGGCCAAGCTGCCTGCAATAGGGCGCATGTCGATGTCGAAGTGATCCCAGTTCGGGGCGTACAGGGAATCCATGAAGTGAAGCCCAGGTCCGGCCCTGAAATCCAGGATGAGATCGAAGGTACGGACTTGAGCCACGCTTTGGGCCTCACCATTGGGCAATATAGCCGTTCCGCAACTTGTACCATCCACCACAGTCCTGCAAGGCAACAACGCGTCAATTGCCGCTTACGAGAACGCAGCAATAGGCATACCTCGTTCCAGATCGAGTTGTGGATGAGCCAGTCCTGCGAGTCCGCGTTGAAGGCGTCCTGGGCCGACTTCTTGACGTCGATGCTCCTGATGGAGGGGTTCGTCTGCAGCGTGACGATGAACTGGTTGATCCAGTTGACGACCTGCTCGATGACGATGTACAGGCTGTTGTGGGTCAGAGGCATGTTCGGTCCGCCGACCATCATGTACTGCGGCGCGTATGTCAGCTTGGGACGATGACCTTGGGCAACCGACTCACGTTCGGGAACCCGTGCACCATGACCGAGCGGTAGCCTTCCGGCTTGTCCGCCCAGACCTCGGCCAGGGTCCGTCCACCGCGCCCAACAATCGGGCAGTACTTGTTGACCCAGTTGACGGAGAAGCCAGTGGCGCAGATGATCTGGTCCAGGGGGCCGTGTGCGGTCTCCTTTCCATTGGCATCCACCGTGACCAGCGAGTCCGCCGTAGCACGGACAATGGCATCATCGACGAGGTGCGCGTGAGGAAGCGTGATGACCGAGTAGTCTGTGCAACGGCAGAAGGCGTCAGCATCGAATATTGGAGGGAACCTGGGAAACACGAACAGTCCATGCTGAAGATGGGGCGTCGGCAGCCGTAGCTGAAAGTCGGGGTCAGCTTCCGCCTCAGCTCGGGATCCTTGATCTGCAGAGGCTCAGATTGCGACACGGCTTGCCTACGCCATGACTAACCTGGGTCTCCATGTACTCCAAGGCGCGGGACACCACGAGCTTGTTGAGCTTGTGCGTGCGAGACGTGAACTTGACAAGAGATTGAGAACTCAAGCACGTCGGGCTACGATATGACCTTACCATGCCCCAGAACTTTTCGCGGTCGCGCCAGACGCTCCGAGCGTGCTCGCGCCATGCCCGACCCGCGTTCTCGGACCCGACGCGGCGCCAGTGGTCCCGCCTCTCCGGCGGCAGATCCAGCTCGTCGAGGAACGGGCGGATGAAGGTCGGAGTCCGCGCAAAGTGGTAGATTTCCTTGACCTTGGGCGCGAGGGCACCGAAGACTTGCAAGCCAGTAGACCCGTTACCGATTACCGCAACTCTGTAGTCCGGACGGGGATCGTCCTTCGGGGGATCCCAGTTGGAGGTGTGGACGACGGATCCTTTGAAGTTGTTGAGACCGGGGATGTCGGGCATCTTGGCGCGGCTGCGATGGACGGGATCAGCAAATGACAGGGCTGAGTTCCGGTGTACTCACTTGAGCGTGCCCTGGCCGTTGATAAGCACGTCGCATGTGTGCTCCGCCCTTTCCTTCGTCCGCACGTGCTCGGTCGTCACTGCCCACTTGCCGGTCGCCTCGTTCCACTTGCAACCCACAACCGCAGTCTCGAGCGTCGTGAACCGGCCGAGCTGGTACTTATCGAACAGGTAGGTCATGTCTGGAACGGCGCAAACGGTGAGATGCGGTGGCTCTTTAACGCGGGAACTCGCCCTACAGGCGTAGATCTCGTCCCACTGCCCGTAACCTTGGCGAGGAGAGGTTGGTCAGGCACGCGGTGAGAGAGTGACTTCCTGCAGGACCCACCCTCCGTCCAGTCCCAAGGCTCGTGCCGAAGAGAGTAAATGAAAGACTGGACGTCGCAACGGCAACCCTGTCGGAACGAGGGTGAGCCGTTTGCCCCGAAGGCTGCTGCGCTGTGCTCACGGGATAACGGTTGTTCGCCCACGTCCCCGCGGGCATGGCGTTCATCTCTGGGTTGCCGAACGCGGACGTGAGTAAAGAACGATTAAAAGACACGAAAGCACGCACCGAAGATCCGGAGGTTGACGTTCTTGAGCCTCCACATGCTCTGCATCTGAGGTCGTGGGCGCGGGGTGGTGAACATCTTTCCCCCGTTTGCCTTCGGCCTCCACCAACGCCAAAGAGCATCCCGCTGAGCCCGGCGCCGATGAAGATGACGTCCAGCTTGCGGGGCTCCACGCCGGCGGGGTACTGCGGCGGGGGCGACAGGTGGAACGTCTCCATGTCCTTCTTGTGGTCATCCTCCGGCGTGGTGAAGGGGTCGGCGGGGTGCGTCTCCGGAGTAACGTAGCGGAGGCCCTCGGTCGACGAGCCCTTGCGCGTAATGGGCGCGGTCTTGGCGTGGACCTCTATCTCGGGCCGGAGCGTCGGCGGCGGCCGTATCTTGACCGCCACCTGCAGCTTGGTGCCCTCGGACGCGGCGAAGAGCGACATTGTCGCGTCGCGCGGGTAACAGCGGGCGCGCACGGCCGTCCAAGGGGGCTTTGGGCGTGGGAGACGCCGACTGGATGCCTTGCCCCTGATGCCCGAGCCACCACTCCCACTCGCAAAGCCTATCCGGCCGAATGACTCAAAGGGCAAATGAATCATTTCAAACTCCGTTTCACTACACTTTTAGATCGCCTTGTCGCTAACTTCGAGCTGTGATTCCCGCGTCGCGCAGTCGTGCGCCTCCGAACACATTCTAGATCTCCTTGTCGCCGACCTCGATGATGGTCCCCGCCTTACGCAGCCGATCGACAAGGACCTGTCCGAACGCGGCGATGGGCGTGATGACACCGCCCTTGCCCGGCAGTTGGTCCTTTTGCAAAGCGAGGCAAAGTCCAGCTTCGGCGACGTACCTGCAATGCCAATCCGGTTGGTTGACTCGCGAGCATTAGATCGAAAGCACCCACTTCGCAGTCTCTGCATAGCCAGGGTCCCCAGGCCCATAGAATCGGGCGAACGCGTGCTTCCCCGACACGGATTCGGCGATCCCCTTGAGCTCGATGAAGTTCGTTCGCCGCTCTTCCTTGCTGACCGTTCCCTGCCCGGGCGCCGGCAGGATGAACCGATAAAGAAACCAGCGAGTGGGCCGAAGGAAGAGGAAGATGCCGAAGGTCACAAGTGCCGCCGTGCTGGCGATGAGGGACAACCGAGACTTGTAGGAGAGGGTCTCCGAGTACGAGAAGTTCCCAAACGGATAGCGAAGGAGGGCTTGCGTCCGCCGGACAACGAGACCGTTGACGCCCTCCATGATCCAGAAGCCCTGGAACGATCGGAAGTCCTTGTCGTAGTAGAACGGAAAGCGCGGCTTATCCGGTCCGGATTGGAGGTTGGGCGGGTTCAGGGCGTAAAGGTTCCTCGAATCGAGAGCTTTCCCGGATCCACCGTCCAGCATCTCGCGCACGGAGGCCAGGGTTCCGCCGCTCACGCCGCCCTTGTCTGCGGATAATTTCAATCTCGTTCCACAAGATCGACCTTGCCGGCGACTCACTCTTTGAGATGGTCACCTTGATGGACTTGGTCTCTTCCCCATACTGCTTCTTGACAAAGTCGGCGAGCACAAAGGCCATCGTGTCGGAGGGAATGGAGTCGAATCCGCAGAACGAGATGATGAAGGTGCCGTCCGCGGCCGCCTTTTCGCCGAACTGGTCCATCATGGACTTGACCCAGTGCGCTTCTCCCGTTATATCGCAGTAGTGGGTTCTTTTTTCGACGCAAGCTTTGACGACCGCGGTGCCCAGCTAGCGGGCCATGAGCTCGGCTCGAAAAGCGGCTGCCACTCCTCCTACCCGAGCATACGGGCCGGCGCAAGCGATGGCGACCCTCGTGCTGCCTACGACGCCGTCGACGGACGTCTGATCCCCGGCGTCGTACTTGATGATCCCGAAATGGGACTCGTTGAGCTTCCCGTTGGCCACGGCGAGGCAGTCCTTGACCACGGCGCGCAGCTTCTCCTCGGAACGGCCGGCAAGCCCGACCTTCAGAGTCCCGGAAGCAATCTCGGGCGCGTAACGTTCGGCGAGGTACTCGGCAACGTAGCAGCCGGTAAAGCCGGTTGCCCCGAGGACGACGACGTCGTACGGCCGGGCCATCGCGTTCCGAGGCACGGCCGTGCGCTTCCGAAAGCACAGCCGTGAGCTTCCAGAGGACAACAGTGAGCTTCAAGCGCGCAAAGCGTGTTGCGTTGGTGAGCACGCAATGCGATGAGGTGAAGGGATCGAGAGACCACTCCGACCCCGCCGATTATTATCGTCACCTCCCGACTGGCACCGTGCTGAGCGCTCACGACAGGCTTACTCGAGGTGATGGAATGTTGTGCTTTGAAGTGCGATGGGCGGAATGCAAAGTGGATAGTCTTTTGAACGATGATGAAATCACAAATCAGAATCGATCTATCAGAGCAGCTTGAAGTTCGGCTTGGTCGTAATTCGGAGCACGACAGCAGCGGTGCCGAGGAAGAACACGGCCATGGCAAAGAGGATGGCGAAGCATGCCCAAATGCTCGGGCTTGAGAGCCCATAGAAGTTGATCACGTCCTCCCCGGTCGGGAAAGCGCACGGGCCAGCGGGAGGGCACTCAAAGACGGCACCGTAGAACTCGTTCTGCATCAGAGCCGTGTAGCCGTAGCGGAGAATGCTGATCCACTGGAGCCATCCAATCCAAGCTGGAATTGTGTCGGCGTTGACAAACGATCCGCCGAAGATTACTAGTGCGACGACGAAGCGTGAGTGGTTGTTCGAAACCGAAGCCACGAAGGCAACCCACTGAAGACGACCGCGAGCATCGGTGCGATGATCTAGAGGGTGTACAGAGAAGCAAACGTTAGCGAAAGCGAGATGAATCCACCCGCGATGGCTTACCTGAGCGACTTCTAGCGAGGGAGCGCCAGCGGCGACCAGGAATCCAAGGCTCATCGCGACCAGGGCGACCAGGCACTGTCCCAGGATAAATCGGAAGTATTGAGTCGCCCCGTTGTTGAGGTTGACCATGTAGTAGACCAGTGCGGAGAAGGCGAACATGGCCCCGAGCGTCAGCGGGAGCTGAGCAGTCAAGTTGGCGAAGAACGCCGCCGAGACGCGGTAAGTGCCGGCCGCGCGCTCCCTCCGCAGGATCTTGCGCTGGAAGACAAAGACCTGGAGAACGGGCTGCATGGCAAGAGTGAGCCACTGTTAGATCTGTGGCTGAACAGCCACGTACCATCATGCTGAGGAAGGTTCCGTTGATAAGAGTAAAGAACAAGACTCCCGCCCTGCTTTGCACGTCCTGCACGCTGTAGCCGAGGCGGAAAAAGACCAGTCCGACGAGGAGCACGAGCACGACAGTCTGGCCGATCGTCTGGAGGCGCTTGCGATCAGATGAAATGGCCTTTAGCCGCCTCGTTACACTCACCGCATACGCCACGGCCGGGTTCCGGTAAGTGTTCTTGAACGCACGATCCGTGAGAACGGCGACTTCCGTAAAGTAGTTGTTGTTCCGCCCCTCCGACACCTCCTCGCACGGCACCTCGTCCGAAGGCTCGTACGAGATTCCGGCGCTGACGTCGTTCCAGGCCTTGCTGAGGACCTCGTAGCGTGCTGTCGACTCGGCCAGGGCCTCCGGTGTCCGCTTGTCCACGGAGATCAGGTCCAAGAAGTAGTCCGCGGGGTTCGTATTCTTGGGGCAGCTGAAACCGAGCTTGGAGAAGTGATCCAGCGCGTCCGAAGGGGGTCCGTGCCACACGATCGAGCCCTGGCTCATCAAGATGATGTTGTCGAACAGGTCCAGGATCGTTTCGCGGGGCATGTGGATGGAGCAGATGATGAGCTTGCCCTCCTTCTTGGCGAGATTCTGGAGGGACTCGCAGATGTTGAAGGCGGTGAAGGAGTCGAGTCCACTCGTCGGCTGGGGACCAAAGTTGGAAACGTTGGCCAACAGGGCGAATACCTTCTCACCTCATCAAGGAAGAGGATGGCGGGGTTGGCGATAAGCTCGATCGCGATGCTGACCCGTTTGCGCTGGCCGCCAGAGATACCACCGGTTTGCGGGTCGCCGACCTTGGTGTTCTGGCAGTCCGTAAGGCCGAGTTCCCGAATGATCTCGTCCACGCGGGCCAGCTTCTGCTCTTTG
Source organism: Hyaloraphidium curvatum (assembly GCA_025558095.1). Lineage (NCBI taxonomy): Eukaryota > Fungi > Monoblepharomycota > Hyaloraphidiomycetes > Hyaloraphidiales > Hyaloraphidiaceae > Hyaloraphidium > Hyaloraphidium curvatum. The sequence goes on along the minus strand of JAIVFI010000039.1, from coordinate 370,577 downwards.
GTGAACTGGGAGCTGGGCATCCGGAGCCTGGCCGCGTAGGTGAGGGTTTCTTTGACAGTGAGCTCCGCGAAACCGATGTCCTCCTGTAGTTAAGGAAAGCCTTGTGAGGAAACCGGAACTGGAGAGAAGAACACTACGACTCCCTACCTGCTCGACGTAGCCTGCACGTCACGTAGTGTTCCGGTCAGATCCTGGAACATGCGACTGCTGCAGCTCGTGACAGACCTGCTGTCTTCTTCCAGGAAGCGCGCTCCCGCTTCCGACCGTTCAGCAGCACCCGCCCCGTCTGCGTGCCGGAAGGTATCCGGCCGGCGAGAGTGTTGAGCAAGGTGGTCTTGCCGGCGCCGGAGCCTCCCAGGATGGCGAGGACCTCTCCGCCCTTGGCGCGGCCGCTGACCCCCTTCAAAATCTGCTTCTCGCCCTTCTTCTCGCCCAGCGAAACCTTGTACTCGACGTTCTCCCAGACGAGCTCCGTCGGCACCTCGCAGGCCGCGCTGGAGGCCTTGGAGTCGACCTCGGTCTTGGAGTCGGCAGAGGTCGCGCGGGCATGCGGGGCAGCCGTGGCGAGAGGAATCTCGACGAGAGTCGAGGCCGGGGCTTCAGACATTGTTGCGACGCTCAACGCGGGTCGAGCAGAGCGGGCAGGTAGCTGGAGACGGCACGGCGGAACCTTTAGACCCTGGGTTCGTCGCAAGATCTGTTGGTGCGGCGGGACGTGTTTTGTCGCGGGCCCAGCCACCTCGGATCGACTTTTGCCGATCGGACCCTCCGCCTCGAGCTTCCCGAGTCCGAGATGGCGAAATTGCCGCCGCTCTATTACTTGGAATCAATGATATCATGAATCGATCTTTGCCGCGCTCGTCTTGTTCGAGAGAATGGAAACCGGCGTGATTGGGGGAAGCGACGAGCTCGAGTTGTCCTTGCGGAGAGCAATAGACCTGATCGCTTCCGCGTTCGACTCTCCCGTCTCGTCCACGAGGGATCGGAAGAGCCCGTCCGGCTTGGCAAGGAGCTCTGCCGGCGTGCCGACCTCCATGACCTGCCCGTCCTTCATTCCGACGACCCTCGAGTAGTCGGCGATCGTGGCCAGGCGGTGGGCGACTGCAGATCGCAAAATCAGTTCCGGATCGGCGCGGAGATCGGCACAGACCCACTGGTGATGATGGTTTTGCCGCGGAACCGCTCGTCCTCGCGGATTGTGCGCTGGATCATCGCGTCCGTCGCAACGTCGACGCTGGCCGTGGCCTCGTCCAGCACGATGATCTGGGCGTCGCGAAGCATTGCGCGCGCCATGCAGAGCAGTTGGCGCTGACCCTGGCTGAAGTTCTCGCCTTGGTCCGCCACCACCATGTCGAGCTTGAGCGGCGCAGCGGAGATCACGGCCTTGAGGTCCCCGGCTCGCGAGAGCACGTCCCATAGCTGTTCGTCCGAAAACTCGTTGAAAGGGTCCAAGTTGTAACGCAATGTTCCCGTAAAGAGCACGGAATCTTGGGGAATGATCGCGAGGTTGCTCCGCAAGTCATGCAGTCCAATCTGCGAGGGACGGGGGGACCGACCGTTAGCTTTTTCAGCGGCGTCAGGCCCAAACGGCTCACCGTCGAGATGTCCACTCCATCGATAATGATCTGCCCCTCAGACAGCTCCGTCATGCGGAACAGCGACTGGATTATGGAACTCTTTCCGGCCCCAGTCCTAGAAGGCTAGTCAGCTTGACACGACGGGGCTGCAGACACGGAAGACACCGACCTGCCCACGATGCCGATTCGCTCCCCAGGATGGATGTCGAGAGACACGTCTCGCAGAACTGGCGGCAAGTCCGGCCGATACCGCAGCGCCACGTGCTTGAACTCGATGGAGCCCCGGTTGGGCCATCCCTTTGGCGGACGGTGACCTTCGATGATCGCAGGCGCCTCCTGCGGGAGCTCCTTGCCGTAGTAGGTGAGACGCTCGATGGAGTTGAACTCTCGCTCGACCATTGAGCCTGCGGTTTCCCCCGTCAAACACCTGCTAGCGACAGTCGAGTACCAGACTCACCGTTCTCGGCCGTCCACTGCATGCTCGATGTCACCTGCAGACTGTACGTCACGGCCAGCGAGAGCAGAGTGGACGAAAGACCCGTTCCGGTCCCAAGTACGGCAAAGAGCATGGTGGCCAGGATGAGCATCGCCGAGATCGCCTCGAGCCGGAAAGACAGCCAGCGGGAAACGGCGATCATGTGGTAGTAGCAGGCCCCATTGTTATTGACCCTCCGGCGGTTCTCTGCCAAGAAGCGGTCCTGCGCACCAAACGCCCGGATCGTGGAGAGGCCGTTGAGGGTTTCCCCCAGGTGGTTGTAGAGCGGGCTCCTGCTGATTGCCTCGAGGCGACGAATCTCGCGGGCCGTGTACCGGTAGAACCGCGTCATGAAGATGTACAGGGCGACGAGCGGCACCGCAGGAATAAGGAACCAGGGCGCGGCGACGGAGATGTAGAGGAGGGTGCCGGCCGACATGGCGGCAAAGGCGAAGAAGACGCGGCTCATTTCCGGGATCAGGTTGTCCATGACGTCCACGTCGCGACTGAACCTGTTGACGATCCGCCCCGCGGGCGTGGTGTCGAAGAAGGCCACTGGCGCGCGCGCAACGCTCCGCATCGCCTGCTCGTGGATCGCGAGCGAAGCAAAGTAGCCGACAAAGGCGCAGAAGAAGAAGGCGCCGAAAATGAAGACCGCCTGAAGACAAAGCGTGTCAGAATGGAAGCGGCCCATGCCACTGACAGACGGGTCCAACCCACCTGGCAGAATCCAATAGCAAAGTAGATGAGCGTGTACGCCGTGTTCGATATCGGAAACCGGTTCGTCGACCAGAAAGATAGCCAAACGTCCGCTCCGATCCGACTGCACTGAATTCCGGCGAGCATGACGGCCAGCGTGAGCCAGACGGCCCAACCACCGGAAGCCTGGATGTAGTTCTTGTAGACGGCCCACGGAACGGAGCCGACCTCGCGCTCCTCGGCCACGATGAGCTCCCCTGCAGGCTTCTTGGGCGGCGGCGTCGCCTCGTCCTCCTCGGTCTCCGAATCATCATCCTCATCCCCCTCGGATTCGGCGTCCGTGTCGTAGTCTTCATCCAGCCCCAGTCCTTCCTCCTCGGCGGGAATTCCGGCGCCTTCCAAGCTCTCCTTACCGTTGACCATGATGGCCAGGGAGCTGGACTTGCGCCGCTCCCCGATCCCAAGCCGAGCCTCGCTGACGCGCCGCGAGTGCGAAAGGCCCCTCTTTCGCCCCTTGCCACCAGCAAACTCGTTCAGCAGGCGCTCCAGGTAGCCTCCGTCCGCACGCATCAGATCCTCGAAACGGCCCTGCTCCAGGATCTTGCCATGGTCAAGCACGATGACCCAATCTGCGCGGTCCACCACGTGGACTTGGTGGGTGGCAAGAATGCGCGTGCTTCCAGCCAGGGCTCCGGTGATACACTGCTCCATAAGGTGCTTCCCCACGTGGGCGTCGACGGCCGATAGCGGGTCTGGTGACGTTCACGTCAGCCTCCGCACAGACCAAGATGGGCGGGAAGCTTACCGTCCATGACCACGATGCATTCGCTCGGCACCTTTTGGCTCAGCGCGGCGTAAGTTGCCCTAGCAAGAGATAGACGGGCTTTCTGGCCACCTGTCGAAGTCAGGTCAGCCGCGATCAGCGAGCGCGACCGGAGAGAGCCCCACCACTCAAGTTGATGCCTCGCTCGCCGACCTCCGTAGAGTCACCGGCGGGCAGCATCGAGAAATCGCGCTCCAAAGCACACACTCGCACAGTGCGCTCGTATCGTTCCTCGTCGAAATCATTGCCAAACACGATGTTCCCGCGCACCGTGTCGTTGACGATCCACGCCGTTTGCGGTGCGTAAGACACCTTCCCGTATGCCACCGCTCCCGCGCCGGAAGAGCACCTCATCTCGCCGATGATGGCCTGGATCAGCGAACTTTTTCCGCTGCCCACCGACCCAACGATCGCGACCAGGGATCCCCGCGGGACCTTGAGCTCGACGTCGTGTAGTCCGAAGTTGTGCTCCGATGCGAAACCCTTGGCCACGGGAGCAAGCCGTACCGCACCACCATCAACCTGAGTAACTGCCCTGCTGGCGGCCGCGAGGGTCGCCGGTGAGTTCACGCGGGCATTGAGCATGGTCGTCCCCAGCGGAGCAGCTGTCTTGGCCTTGCCCATGGGCCCTTCGAACATGGTCTCCATCTGCTCCTCGTCACGGTCCTTGGCTGTAGCTTCGGAGCCGCTGGTGGCCCCCGACCGCCTCCTTTCCTTCTTGTCCGCCTTCGCCTTCTTGCCGTCGGACTCGTTGTCTTCCGGCGCGTCGTCCCACACGAAATTCGCGGGGCTGCCGATGACGATGCTGTCGTCGTTGGCGACGGAACCGTCCTCAAGCTTGGCCAAGTCCTCCGGCGAATCCTTGATCGTACGGCTCCCGAGCTCCTCCGCCAGCAGAAGTCCCTGGATTCGGTGAATAGAAACCAAGGCGTCTGCCGCCTGGCTCAGCGCCATCGGCAGGAACATGAGCGGATACCGAATGACCTGCATGAGGGCGAGAGCCGAGAAGGTGCGGGCCACGGTCATCTCGTTTCCGAGGGCCGTGTACGTGCCAAACATGGCGACCGAAGCGAAGGCCGGCTGCGCGTTCACCATGGCGCTAAGCGAGGCACGAATGATGAGAAGTTTGCGGGTATTGGCCATCTCCTCGAGCCGCAGCGCCGTGATCCTCTCCAGAATGGTATCGACTGCAAGGACGAATGAGCGCACGTCGCCGTGTGCTGGACACGAACTCACCCCAAGACATGAATTTGACCACTCGGATCCCCCCGATGCACTCCTGCGTCAGCTTCACCCGCTCGTCCGTCAGCACGTTGGTCTTCTTTCGAACGCGCATGGAGATTCTCATCAGCTGGCCCGAGATAGGGACAACAATGACCAAAACGAGGAAGCCAATGAGGCCCGAAATGCCAAGCATGATGACGAGAACGATGAGGGAGGCAATGATCCTACAGCGCGAGGCGAAGGTCAGCTTCAACCGGCACGAGGCCGATAGGAGCCCCACAGAAGAGGAGCTGCCCATAGAGCGTGCAGCTGAGGCACAGTTAGGTCGATGCGAGCGGTGTCGCTGGTCCGGCGAAACGGGTTAGAACTGCGTGGTGAAACGCGACGAGAGTTCCTCACGTTGACCTGGAACAGGCTCAAGTCAGCGAAGATCAAACCCCCGCGGGCATCCAAACTCACATCATGTTGACGGTCTTTCCGGAAAAGTACTTCTGTCGCGCACCCTGACTGAGCCGCAGACTTTTCGAATAGACTGCGGTGATGAGTGACCGACTGATGCCGAAGCCGACCTTGGAGCCGAGCCACCTGAGTACGAGATCGCGTTCAGAGCATTTTCGGTCTCGACAAGAAGCTCGCGACGAACCAGTTGTTGTGCATTGCGAACGCGTTGACTGAAGTAAGCCGGTCGGTCAGCAAAGTCTCCCAGCGGCATCCCAGCACGGCAATGTCCTCACGAATGGTAAGGGAAAAGATGGCAAACAGAAACCCGAGCCCGTAGCCGATGCTGTAGGTGTTGGTAGGGCTCCCCACGGACACGATGTACGAGATCAGGAAGTTGAGGAGGATGGGGTTCGTGACCTGGGTGGCGTCCGAGATACCCCTCATGATGCCTGCGGCGGTGAAGGGAATCCAGAAGACCCTGGCGCAGGCACGCAGGACCGACGGCTCCGTGTGCTTGACGATGCCGAACCAGGTCGGGTGCTTCGTCCCGTCCCGAGGCTTCCACGACACGCGCGTTTTGCCCGTCACCGGATCAGTTTCCTCGACGCGCGTCCAACGCGACATCTCCTCCTCCCAAGCGGCCTGGAAGCGCTCCGACAAGGCCTCGGCGGTGAAGTCCTTCGGCAGCGGGTAAACGTCCTCGTTCTCCAGAGGTTTCTTGTACCCCAGGATCAGCAGAGGCGTAAGCCAGTGCCAGGTGGCACGAGAAAACAGGCCGGCCGAATCCTCCGGGGACACCGTGGCCTGCTTCCGCGGGGGTTCATTGCGGGTGTCCGCCTGGCCCGAACTGGCCTTGCCCGGGGCCGGGGTTGCGGAGGGCTGCGGATTCGACCCGCCGCGCCGGTAGGTGCTAAAGAGGTTGATGCTCTTGCTTGTGGAGTTCATGGCGCCCGTGGGTCCGGACGACCCGTCGGGTGCCATTTCGGGGAGCAGGAAAAGCCGGTGGAACGGTCCCCGCTCTCGCGGCGGTGCGTGCCGGCCGGCCGAATCCCGGGCGGACTACTTCCCCGACGTGAGGTCGAAGAGCGAGCCCGGTTAAACCGGTGCCGGAAAGGTTCCGTGTGGTCAACAGGGGACTCTGTCCGGCGCTTTGGTCGAGCCGAAGGATGAGGTCCGGGCGGGAAAACTCGATCAATCCGGTTGCCGTCATTTCGCGTGATGGACAAGTTTGCAGCACGATATCGATTGAGCGGCTCGCTCCATAGATTAGCGGAGATTGCTCCGGCCGCGCCGGCTCCGAACTCGGCCAGACCGGTGCTCAAGCCTCCATGAGCTCCACCGGAACCCCGCGCCACATTCCCGCGTCCTTGTCCGTACGCGGCCGAAGCCTCAGGTGGATTGCACCGCTGTCCAGGGTCATGCCGAGGTAGGTGATTGGCTCGCCCTGGGTCGAGTCGTACTCGAAGTCCCATCGACGGACGGTCTCCACCAAGATGCACCGAAGCTCCAGATTAGCAAGCTTCATCCCTGTGGTTCACAGAATAGTCATCAGTGGCTGCAGATGTGAAAGAGAGTAAGCGCTCTACCCACCAACGCAGTTTCTCGGCCCAAGGCTGAAAGGGAAGTAGGCCCGCGAGTCCATCTTGAGCGGGGAACCCTCATCCCAGCGCTCGGGAAGGAACTCCAGGGCCCGCTCGAAATACCGCTCCTGCTTGTGGATCAGCGGCGGGATGAACATAATCTCGGAGCCCTTGGGCAGGTGAACGCCGCCCAGCGTGACACCGTTTTCGGCGAAAACGCGGCGGGTGAAGCCCGCCGAAGGGTGCAGACGAAGGATCTCCTTGATGAAGTTGTTGAGGTACTGCGCGCGCTCCAGATCGCTGAAAAGGTTAGGGCATCAGCCTTCCTTGATTGGACAGATGAAGTGAGGCACGGACTCACCTGTAGCTTGTTTTCATCGGCAAGACATGGTCCACCTCATGGCGGAGCTTGGCAAGGACGTCCTTGTTAGTAGCCAGGTGGTAAGCGGCCCACGTTAAGGCGTTGCCCGACGTGTCGTGGCCGGCAAAGAGGAGCTGTTGCGGTGAACGAATGAGAGACTGTCAATTCAGCTCGCGGATCAACCTACCGTTTTTAGCTCGATCATGGCCTGATGCCGCGACATGATCGGATTGCCGTCCTCGCCGACGTCGGCAATGGCGTCCAAGAGCGTCCCGTCGCGCGAACGATCACCCCGGGCGACCTTGGCCAGCCTGGCATCCACCATGTCGCCGACCACCTTGTCGAGCAGGTCGTAGCGATTACGGACAGCAGTTTGCTCGTCCTGTCGGAACGAAATGAGTAATTGGAAAAGACGGAGGCCATCAAGACGGACCGAAAAGTAACCGATGATAGGGAGTCTTCGATCCCGCTGGCTCGCGCTCGTGAGGATCTTGTTGAAGGTCCGATAGAGGGGTTCGCCGGGCTTAGTCGAAGCAAGAATGAGCACAGCGCTGCTTATCAGGGTCCTTTCGATAGCACGCACCTCCTGGTCGGGATCCGCGGGATCCAGAACCTTTTTGAGCGACTCGGCCTGGAAGATTTCTCTCTCGTCCTTCATCAAGGCCTCGCGGTCCGATCCTGCCTCGAAATCCTTGCCGAAACCGACCCTGGGTGCGGTCGTCAGTCCTACGACGGGTGAAGGGTGGTTTGACACCAACTGGCAAATGACGTCCATGGTAATCCGCAGCATCTCCGGCCGGATGTCCAACCACCCGTCCGCGGCCCTCTTCTTCGGGTCCCCGGGGATCTTCTCCGACTCGGTGGCCTCGCCCCGGGCAATCCTGGCCCGCCAAGCGTCATGGCGGGCCTGCCAGCGCTCCAGAACCCTGCTGACGACCTTGGCAATCTGCTTGTGGGAGAACCTGTTGTGACCGGCGTCAGCTCCGTGGCACGCGGTAAATATATGAGAAACCGACTTGAGGTTCTCCAGCCGGAAGGCGTTTTCGGTCAGCCGGCGCTGGTGCTTCCACTTTTCGTTCATCGGCAGTTGAAGGATGCCGCCCTTTATGAGCCTGGCAACCAGGTTGTAGGCGTCGCCCTTTTCAACACCGCTCTCCGCGGTCGAGTTCAGCATGTCCTTGACCACGTCCGCGTCCAGGGGAAATAGGTACTAAGGTGGAACGGCCCAAGTTGACGGCTCGGGTCGAGGATACCAAGACCACGCGATCCCACCTGTCCAGGTCCCAGGGGAATCCACTCGCTCAAGAACTGCATTCTCATGAACTTGTTCGGCACGCCTTTGACAACTTTCCCGTCGTCGACGCCCTCCAGACACGTCTTGGCCCATCCCTCGAGCTTTGACACCCGAAGGCCGAGCCCGTGCTCCCGGTCCTGCCTGTCAACCTTCAGGGAGTGGCTCCGGTCGGTGTCTGCTGCCAATCGAAGCGTCACAATTGCCTTACCCAATAGTACACTTGGCCGAGGAGGGGGTGCCGGGGGATAGGAGCGAGGGGTCCGGCTCCTGGAGTACGGTCGAACGCGGCCCAGAGGTCCCAGCGCTGCTTCAGCGCGCGCGCATATCGGTAGAGACCATAGACGAGGTACGCGGCAAGGAGAGTCCACAGATATGTCGCCACGGAGGGCATCTTCTCGTCGGACGCGCGGAGTTCGCGAGTGACTCGATCCGCGCGAGGGCAACGCGCTTGCGGGTCAACCAAGTTCCGGATTTAGCCTCTTCATGTGATTCCCCTCTTGAGATCCAAGCTCATCTTTCTCTTTCACTACAATTTTCCAAACACGTTGACAGATGTCGGGACTAGGTCGGGAGCGAACTCTCCGGCCGTAACCGCCGTGCGGGCGACGCTTTCCGAGGTCTGCCTCGCGATCTCGTCAAGAGTTGCCGTGATCCCTGGCCAACCGCGTAAGGCGAATGAAAGATCCTTTGGATTGCCGATATCTCACCTGCCATCACGCCTCCCGTGACGAGAATGAACTTGCCGGCGCGCCGCCACCCCTTGCCTCGAGCGTTCTCGCCGCCTGTGAAACCCCCTAGAGCCCGTTCCGCGGCAGCCACAACCTTGGGCCCGCCAAGCAGCACCGCCGGCCCATCTTGGCCAGCCAACGACCTCACCACGCCGGCAAAGTTGGCGGGAACCTCCGAAAACTCGGGAACGGCCACGAAGGTCAGCTTGCCCCAGCTCGATGCCGAGAAGGCGTCCTCGGAAAGGGCGCGATCGGCGGTCACTTTGACGACCGTCCTCTGGGCCGGATCCACCGCCAAAGTATCTCCGATTGAAACCTCGTTGGAGGAGCCCAAGGCCACGACTTCTTGGCCGATGTCTTCAGGTGCGCAGGCGAAGCACTCGGAAATCGCGGCGAGCGACAGCGAATCCGTGCCTTCACTGATGAGCAGCGAGACCAGCATCTTCTTCGGAACTTTCCCGTTCGCAGCAGTGCGCAACGCCGATGTGAGGCGACCAATCAGGAATCCGGACACCCAGTGAAGCGTAGTCGCCATAGCCCACGCCGACCAGGATCCGCGCCACTTGTCCCTGTGAATGCCGACGAACGGATCCTGTCCATCGGGCAGGGGCAAGTGTCCGATCTCGGCGGCCACCCTGTCCGCCGCGGCGGCACCAAAGATCTCCTTGCCAATGGCGAAGCCCATGTCGACACCGGCCGAGACCCCGGATGACGTCCAGATGTTGCCGTCCCTTACGAATCGCGCGTCCGCAACGTAGTCCACCTTCGAAGGCTTGTAGGTCGACATTAAGTCGAAGACCATCTTGTTGCTCGTTGCCTTCCTGTTTGCCAATTGAACGGTCAGGAACCCGCGAGAAGCACGTCGCTACAATCGTTCCCACCTTCCGTCCAGCACACCCGAGTTTGCCAGCACCGAGGACCCGGTACAGACGGACGACACCGCCGTTTGTTCCCTCGCCGCGAAACGGCGCAGGAACCGCAGCATGGCGTCATCGTGTGAGTGCGCGAAAGAACCCACACCCCCGGGCACGATGATGACGTGGTCCGCTCCGGAAGGAACGTCGGGAAAGGCGTCGAATGTGTGGTGGGCCACGAAAGGGACGCCCGCGGTGTTCTGCACGGGCTCGGCTGTCTGCCCGGCGACAAAGCATACGGAAACGGGGCGGCCAGCGGCCCTGGCAATCTTGAGAAGCACGGAGAGGGGGCCCACGAGGTCGAGCAGCTCCCATGCGGGGTAGATGACGCCTGACACGGCGGCGGTCGGTCGCGAATCAGACACGCGCTGCCGCCAGCGTCTCACCGGTGATGTGGACGGGGCCCTCACGGCTCGCCATGTTGTACGACGCGACGGTGCGTGTCCGAGTGGAGGTCGTTTTCTGTCTCCCAGCGTTATGGAAGTTGCGGAGCGGAGACGTGGCGGAACATCTCCTCGGCGTCGGCATTCACTCGCTCGTCCGGCACACCAAGGTTTTCCCGCGCCGCTGCCTGTAGCCAGAACCACGCAGCCAACGAAGCTACCATAGCTGACCACCAGGTGATAGATTGTTTGGCGGCAAGAGAAAGCTCATGCATTTATCGTTCATTGCGCAGTCTGAGTACACTTGAAGATCAAGCTGCGAAGCAAGATCCTACGAGTAGATGCTGCGTAGCGTCGTCACGCCGCCATCGCAGGTGTGGACTTGGCCCGTGACTGAATGAATCCGACGATCAGATGGCAGCTCCTTGCCCGATCCCGCGTCCGAGCATCACGCACCGTAAGCCGACTCATCCGACAGCAGGAAGAGTGCGTAGTAGGCCGGCTCCCACGAGGTCCCGAGTCGCGACATGAGCGGGATCGATGCCTCCATCCGCTTGGGCATCATCTTGTTCCCCAGCCGGCCCAGAGGCGTGTCCACCATGCCGATCCTGAGGATGTTGACCCGCGTTCCCGAGGGTGCCAGCTGTGCGCCGGCGTTGCGGAGAAGGCCCTCAAGCGCGGCCTTGCTGGAGTCGTAGGGAATGTTGCCGGAAGGCAGCGCGGCCGTGCTGGCAGAGATGAGGACGACGGAGCCGCCGGGGCGGATGTGGGATGAGCCGTGCTTGAGGAAGGCAACGTGGGAGGCGAAGTTGACGCGCATGATTTGGTCGAGCGCCTTCATGTCGACGTCGAGACCGGGGGTGGGGCTAACCGTCCCGACGTTGATGACCAGGCCGTCAAGCAGGCCGCCGAGCTGCTCCACGGCCTCCTTGACGATCCGCTTGACGTTTTCTTCGTCTGAATGCAATGATGATTATGAATCGCCAGCGGGGGATTCTCGATGAGGGGACGCACCGGCGACGTCTCCCGCCAGGGCGACGGCCTTGGGGCAAGCCTGCTCCTGCCTGACCAGCTGGGCCGTGGCCTCGGCCCCTTCCTGCGTCCTGTTGTGCACGGCTACAGCAGCGCCCTCCCTGCCGCAGATGATGGAAATCGCCCTCCCGTTGCCGGGCGGGCTCGTCGCCGGCTCCTCGCCGGGGACGGTACGCTGGCCTCCCGCAACCACTAGAATGCGCTTCCCGGCAAGCCGGCCCAGGCCGGGCGCGCGGCCGGCGGACGCATCGTTGAGCTCGTGCTCATAGTCTGGTGAGTGGTGGGGCATCTTTGGAGTTGTGCGGAGTTGTGTGACTCGATGTGACTCCACGCCGAGTCGAGGCTCCCAGGCTGTGTCGATCCCGGCCGCTGGATGGCAGCTATTCGAAGAAGACAATCACATTCAGCATGATAGACAAAGATACAGACCATAAATGACACAGATCACGCAAAGTCCACTAGGAACGAAAACGTCGGATCCGACGCAAAGACCGGCTCCGCCGTCGCGTTCACCGCCTTGGCGGTCCAACCAAACTTGGCCCACAGCACCGTCCTCCCCGCGCTCCTGTCGAGAAACCAGCCAACTGGTGGCCCTGCAACAAGCGCATCGTACGAGTCCGCCTCGCGCGGGAACAGTCCCGCGCCGTTGAAGAGCCGCACGGTACCGTCCTGCGACCCCGACGGGTCCGCGGCGGCGGGGTAGAACAGGGCCCCGGGGAGGGTGTTGGCCGCGTACGTCGGGCGGGTGACGGTGATGGTCTTGCCGGGGAGCGGGCAGCATCCGCAGGATTGGGAGCAGAACTGCGCGGGGAAGGTGTTCTCGAAGGAGTTGGAGGTGTCGATGAAGGTGCTCAGGAAGTCGAAGTAGACCCCGTTGACCTTGGCATCGGGCGGGAACACCATCCCGCCGACCCAGAAGTCCCCGGGCTGCACCATGTCCGGATGCTGCCCGAGCTGCTTGATGGCGAATGACAGGCTGCGGTTGCCGGACGGCAGGCCCAGCAGCAGCCGCGGCGGATGGACCGCCAGCGTGCCGTTAACCGATGCCATCCCGAGCACCGAGGCCCCCGCCCACTGCACGAGGTACGTGTCGTCCAAGTCCGCGCCCGACGCCAGCGTGGTCGTGTCCTGCAGGCACCGGTGCTGCGCGCCCCAGCTCGAATTCTGCATGAACCGCGCGCCGGTCTGGCAGAACTGCTCCACAACGTTCGGTACGTCGACCGTCGAGTGCGCCGGGAACGAGCCGGCAAAGGGCGCGATGACCTCGACAAAGATGCCGCGCATGTCGCCCGGGCACGCGCACGCGAAGCCGTACTCGGGCGGGCAGTAGCACCGCTTCTCCCAGCGCGCGTCGACCATGGCCGGTGAGCGCGGGGCAATGGTGATGCCGTTGCCCTGGGCGAGGATGGCCTTGAGCTCGGGCGAGGCGACTTTGGGGTTGGCCAACGTGCCGTCGGAAGAGTAGAGCATGCTGTTGAGCGCGCCGGCCTTCATACGAACGAACATCCTGCGCATCAGGTTAGCGAGGACCACGGCATTCACACGACGAAGCACCCACCCCGACTGGTTCATGTCGTCCATGAACACCGGGTTGGATCCGTCCAGGTACGTGACGTTGCTGACGTAGAAAGGCCCCACGTTGTACCCGGGATCCTCCTTGTGCCCAAACAGCCCGTAGCTCGCCCCGTTTCCGGTCACGTACCCCGATGCCTTCACCCCGTTGAAGTACGCATAGCCCATGCTCATCATGATGCCGACCTGCCCGAAAAGCAGGCAGTCCATGTTCTCGGGGTTCGTGGCGTACGAGGCGCACGGGCTCTCGTAGAATCGGGCCTGGTTGGCCGTACGTCCGCGGAACCACGTGTCCTCGAACCGGATGAAGCTCCCGGGCTCCTCGGGCGGGGCGGCGTAGGCGGGGTAGCAGTTCTCCATGGCGGCGAGGCCCGAGATGGGGTAGCAGGTGGGGAGATCGGCGCGGAGGAGGGGGACTTGCTGGTTGACCTGATTTCGGTGGCTAGGGGGTCAGGGACTGCCTCGATGGGCTGCAAACGGGAGCGACGGCGGCCCACCTGGATCTTCTCGATGTACGCCCCCCTGACGTTGTCCGCGAGCCGCGTGCCCCTGAACACCGCCTTCTCCGAGTTGATCCACAGCCCGACCTGGTTTTTCCAGGCAAAGTACCCGTCAAAGTTGCTCTGGTTCTTTGGGTTCCACACGCCCGCGGATTCCTTGACGCACGACCCTGGGTCGTTCCCCGCGGAGCGGAGGATGCCGTCGGCCTTGAACCCCGTGAACATGGAGTGCGCCACGTTGTTCTTGAAGGAGCGCATGGGGATCTCGGTGGGGTTCTGCACGGGGTACTCGGGTGGCACGTTGAGGAGCCGCTGCACGGTGGCGTTGCCGAAGAACTCGTACGAGGGGGACATGATGAACTGCGGCACGACTGCGCACGGGCGGTCAGGAGCGACACCACAAGCATGCGGCGTGCGAGTTGCCCACCGAGCCAGAACCCGATCCCCTCGTTGGGCCCCCTCCCCACGGCGACGGCGACATTATCGTCCACTATGTTGTTTCCGTTGACGATCCAAAAGGCCGAGGGCCCCTCGTTGGCACCGCCGGTGCTCTGGTTCAGATTGAAGTTGCCGTCGGTGTACGTGCCCGCCCCGTTGTCCGAGCAGAGCAGGTTTCCAGGCCGCACGAGCATCACCAGGTTGCCTGTGACCTCGGTGTCGACCTCGATCCCGTTCTCCCAGTACACAGCGTGCCCCGTGATGTCGAAGCACGAGTTGTCCTTGACCTCCAGAGCGCCCCACGACCCGTGCAGCACCACGCAGCGCTGGAACGAATCGTGCACGCTCGAGTTCTTCAGATAGCTCCCCGCGGCGTCGCCCGCGAGGTGCCAGTGCACCGGGTAGCGGGCCATGTGCCCCGCCTGCCCCCCGTTCACGACCTCGACGTTGTCCAGCCGCACGGTGGAGCCGTACAGGAACAGCGTGTGCGCGCCGTACTCGCCCAGCCCCTGCGGGTCCTTGGTGATGTCGTCCAGGGCGCCCCAGATGAGGAGGTTGCGGTTCAGGTTGGAAACCTCGGCGCGCATTCGGGGGTCCTCGCCATCGGCGAGGGCGTCGCCGTAGTGGTCGAACGCCAGCGCGCGGTCCAGCGAGATCTTGGCGTTGCCGTCGCAGTCGGCGCTGCCGTCCTCGATCCTTGCGATGCGGGCGCGCTCGGTCTGCTCGAAGCCGCGGTAGTTCGAGGGGGCCAGGGCGAGCTCGTCGCCCACAAGCCACGCCAGCTGCGCCGCCTTCTCGAGTACGCAGAGGTAGTTCTGCCTCCTGGTCGCCGTCTTGGATATGCGGGTCCACGGGAGCTTCGGCACGCCGTGGAAGTCGAGGGTGCCCCCGGGGCGGACTCCGATGAACTTGCTCGCCGTGTGCTCGACCGACGGGATGATCCCAAAGTTTCCCTTGTAGCCGACCATGCCGGCCGGCAGGGGAGGATTGACATCGCCGTAAACGATCTCGTCCCCGGCGCGGAGGGTGATGTTCAGCTTCGAGTCGTACGGGTCGTCCTCGCGCCCCGCGCGGAGGGTGCCGTCCACCACGATCACCTCCGCCGAGAGGCGGAAGGCAGCGTTGGGTCCGCAATCGGCAAATTCGACGGTGGTGTCCGGCGGGATGTGCAGCAGGCCGAAGGTGAGGTTGCTCTGCACCGCGAAGTGGACGCCCTGGCGGAGCGTGCAGTCCGGACGCGTGCCGCGGCTGAGCACTGCACACGCGGAGGGGAGCGTGGCGGAAGACAGCTCCGTGTAGCCGGCGAGATTGCCGCACAAAATCTTCTGCCTGTTCGCGATCGAGGTAGCCGGCGGCACCGGGATCCCGCGCGTGGGGAGCGTCCCGCAGGCGGCCAGCGCCGCGAGGAGATAGAGCAGGCTATTGCGCATGCTTTGTGGTGTCTGAGGTCGCGATAGGCGGCCGGCGAGGGTGGTCGGCCGCGCTGTGCGCGGGTCTTTGTAGGGGACGCGCGCCGGCCGTGCTCCGCCTCACTTCCATCGTCTCGCGCAGCCCCGTCTGGAAGCCTGGCACCACTGCCAGGCGTGCCCTTCCGCAACCACGCCAATCGCTTCTCATCGATCGATCCCGCATTATACCGACAGAGGTGTACTACAGCCAGCATCCCCGGCTTCCGCGGCCCGAGGGAGCCTCCACGAAATCGACAAGCCCCATCCCTTGCGCGATCACCTCCCCGCCCCCGGCCACACGCTCCCCTCCTCCCCGCTCCTCGTCCTCTCCCTCGCCCGTTCCAGCAGCTCCTCCTCGGCGCGCTGCAGCCTGCTCACCACGTCCGGGAACGAGAGCTCGTTCCGGTCGTCGAAGATGTCCCACCGCTCGGCCGCCTGCCGCAGCGACGGCGGCACGTGCGAGAGAAAGTTCCGGGTGAGGAAGGGTTCCTCGACCAGCGGCTGGAACGCCGGGTGCAGCCGCAGGTCCGCCACCAGGGCGAGGTACGCCTCGACGTTGGCCAGGAGGGTGGGCCGGTCGAACACAAAGGCGTTATAGCGATTAAACAGCCCCGCGGAGATTTTCGTCTCGAGGTCGCGGTCGTATGCCCGGCGACAGCGGTGCCACAGCTCGAAAGCACCCGGGACCTCGGTGCCGGCGCCGACCGAGAGCGCCTTGGCCAGCTCGACGGTGGCGCTCAGCGCGCCGCCCAGCCGCCTGTCACGCTCGATCTCCATGCCGGCGTGGGGATTCGGCGGGCGGTCCAGTACGTCGGCGGGGTAGCCGGCGGCGGCCAGAAAGCAGCGCACTTGCCGCGCCCAAGCAGGGTAGTTGCCCCACGATAGCCGTTCCGAGACATATTCGTGGATAAAGAGCAATGGGTCGGCCCCAGGTGCCGCCATGCCCCGCGGGCGCCGCTCGGCGTGGGGCGGCGCGACGGGAATGTCTGCCGCGGGCGGCGAACCGGGCCGCTTCCGGGCTCCTCGGGGCTCGCGGGTGCTCCTTCTCCGCTTTCTGCCCTCCTCCGTGGGCTCCCAGAAGTGCTGCCGCTTTGCAGCTGGAACGAAGGACGGTGTGCGCGGTGGCCGGGCGCCCGTGCAATCCGCTGCGGCGTCGCGGGGGATCGCGAGCGACCCGACAGCACAACTCCGCCGGCCTCGGCCACGCCGGGACGCACTCCGAAAGAGCGCCGGCACCGCGATGGGTCGTCGGCGACGCCAGTGCCCGCGATTCGGCGGGCAGGATCGCGATGACGGCGGGGTTCCCGGAGGGTCCGGCCACGCGCTCCAACCCGACCGCTCCGCTCTACCGACGCACCGGGCCGATCACCTCTACGACACACCCTGTTACAGCCAATCTCAAATCGATGCGCTTCCCCGACCCGCACCCCGTTGCTCAGTCCGTATACACGTCCACGACCCCCCCTTCCTCGAGGTACCACGCAACCTCCCTCCCTCCCTCGATCTCGCTCCCCTTCACCTCGGCCCTCCTTCCCCCCGCCATCCGCGCCAGCATCCCCGCATCCATCCCCCGCGGCACCTTCCTCGCCACCTCCCTCGTCCGGCCCCCGCGGTGCACCCGCAGCGTCACATCGAGCATGCCCGCCGCCAGCGTGCCCTTGGCCGCCTTCTCCCTTGCGGGCGGGGAGAACATCTCGTACGGAAGCCCGTGTTCCCGCACCACCTCGGCGAACCGGGGATGCTCCGAATCCCACCACCCCTCCTCCTTCGCCCTGCTCCACCCCCCCTCACCGGCCGCCTTCGAGGCCCAGGCGCAGCGCTCCTCCCACGCGCGGGAAGCGTACCACACCTCGGCTTCCCTCCTCACCACCTGCGCGCCGTTGACCTTTTCCGCGCGGGCGAGGCGCGCGGCCAGCTGCGGCAATACATCGTCCGCCGGAACCGAGGCCAGGCACGGGTTGCCCGAGAGGCGGATGTCCGTCGCGGGGAGGGCGTTGAGCGGGTGCAGCGCCCTCAGCGTGGGGAGGAGGTTGTGCGAGAGGTTGAGCGCGCGGAGAGCTGGGAAGCTACCCGGGGCCGAGGAGGCGTCCGCGACGAGGTTGTTGGCGAGGTTGAGCCGTTCCAGGTCCGGAAACGCGGCGGAGAGCGCGGCGGGGAGCGCGGTGAGGGCGTTGTGCTCCAGGGAGAGCTCGCGGAGGGAATGGGTGAGGCCGGCCGGCGGCGAGGTGGGGTCGGGGAGGGAGTTCCAGCCCAGAGCCAGGGAGAGCAGGTTGGGGAACTGCTCCAGGAGGGCATAAATCCGGGGCCAGCTGGGTGCCACGACGAGGGCGGTGAGAGCGAGGGTGCGTATCGTGAGGAATGGTAAAGGGGGCGGAGGAGAAACTGTCGGCTCGTTGGAGAGCCCGTCTTCCGCGGCGGTTTGAGGCGCCCTGTCCCCGACCGCGAACGCGATCTCATCCGGCACCAGCTCCACGAGCCTGTTTCCGCCCGCCCTGAGTTCCTCCACGGCCCCCATCGCCGCCACCGCCTCGCCAATCTCCTGCAGCGAGGCAAACAGGCACCTCGACACGTCCAGTGCCCTGACCTCGCGCAGTCCCCGAACGTCCTCCAGTTCCCCCGCGTCGCGACAGCCGCGCACGTCCATCCCGGACACGGAAACCTCGCGTAGCGCCCCCAGCCGCGCCAGCCTCCGTTCAAGCTTGCCCCACCCGACCACCTCGACCTTCTTCCCGCCCCACTCGCCGGGATCCACCTCGGCCGCGCCGGCGTACTTTTCCCTGACCGCTTCGGCTAGCGGCACCCCTGTCGTTAGCCACTTCCCCTTCCCCGTCACCCACTTCCCCCCCTCCCCGCCCTGTTCGGGCACCCGCACCAGGCTCCCCGCCCCTTCCCTCCCCACCGCGAAATACCTCCGCCCCCCGACCTCCCCCGAATGCTTCCCCCGCGCGGGATCGTCCCAATCCACGCCGAGGTACGCGTGGTCCCCGGGGGGCGCGCCGGGGTGCGCCACGGGCCCGAGGAAGCGGACGGTGCCGGGGTGCCGGCCGTCGGCGTGGAGGGCGACGCGGGCGCCGGGGTAAAGGGAGGGCGTGGGCATGCGGGGCAACGCGTCGGGTGCCGTGGGTCGGTGGGGCGGGACGGCCGTCGCGGGCCGCGCCGGTCACTCGTTGCTCGGGTTGGACGCGACCTCGGACGAACCACGATCGCCGTCAAGATCGCCGTGCACTTTCGGATCCGTTGTTACAACCGACCGCGATCGTCGACCTCCTCGCAGTGCCCAGCCCGATCCGACTGGCTTCCCATCGGCCATCCGTCGATCCTGGACGAAAATGGGCGCAGAATCGGACGAAACAACAACGTCGCGCATCGTCGGAATCAGAATTTCATCCCGAATGCGGTAACGAACCGCGCTTCGTGACCTCACCCTCCTCGTCGCGGATTGGACGGGCCGCAAGCTTTTCCCCGAACCCATCTATCAACGAGAGAAGTGCCCCTTGGATTGGGTTGAGCGAAAGCATTCTGCAGGTATGCAACTCAAGTGCCCATCGGTCCCGCAAACGTGGGATCCCGGGTGACTCCTGACTGGTGACTCCACCTTGACGTCAGTGTGGCCAAGTTTCGAGGCAGTGCACCTCAAACCTGATTCACCACCTTCCATCCCCAGTTCAATACAAACAGACCATTTCAGAACCAAAGCAAACCGCCGGGTAATGACGAAACGCACGTCTTCGCCCCTCTCCTGTCGCGTGTGCCTCGCGGCGGCGCTGGCCGCCCTCGCCGCCGCTGCGCTCCCCCGTTCCCTCGCCTCCCCTTACGCCGGACTCGGCCGCCGCCACGACATCGTGGACGGCGGCGCCGGTGTGGCGCTCCGCCAAAAGCTCGTGGACGACCCCGCCGGCAACCTGGCTCCCCGCGAGCTCACGCCGAACGTCGCCGGCGGGCAGCCGGTCCCCTCGGCCACCGCGTTTCCCTTTGTCGCCCGCGTCGTCTACCCGGAAAACGTGGGCAACTACAACTGCACGGCGACCCTGGTCGCGCCACGCGCCGCGCTGACCTCGTCCAACTGCGTCAGCCCGTACGGCTACCTGCCTGACGCCGTCGAGGTCGGGCGCTTCAACCTGTCCCTGACTCCGCAGGACGACGGGGCCTATGTCTTCACCGTGCGCTCCTTCGAGCCCATCGGCTACGACATGATGCTCCTCGGCCTCAGCGAGCCCGTCGTCGTCGGCTCCCGGCCGCTGGTGCCCGCCGTCCTCAGCACGACCGATCCGGCGGTCGGCGCGGCCGTCAAGGCCGCGGGCTGGGGCATGGGCGCCGACGGCAAGTTCGTCTCACAGCTCGCCGAGGTCGACCTCGCCGTGTCCTACGTGAGCGGCAACGAGATTTGGACTGCGAACCCGTCCAAAGGCACGTGCTCGGGCGATGAGGGCGGCCCGCTGGTGCTGGACGTGGCAGGAAACAAGACCGTCGTCGGCATGTCGTTGTACCACTCTTGCGGCAGCACCACCGACACCCGGTCGTTGTTTGTGCGGCTATCACAGTACGCGGACGCCATCGCTTCAGCCGTCGACCTCGTCACCGGACGCCGCACGCGCACGACGACGAGCACTCAAACTACTGCGACAATGACCCGCAGGACCATGACAGTGAACCCTGCAGTGAAGAGGATCTGCAAGACGTCTGCCGTGCCCATCCCGGAATACGGAAAAGCATCGTTCAACCTCCCCGTCAGCGGCGTCGGCTCCATCGGCAGCGTGGCCGTGGAGTTGGACCTGACGCACAGCTATATGAGCGACCTAGAAATCTCCATCCGCCACCCCGCGGGAGGGACCGTTGCCCTCTTCCAGCACAGCGTCTCATGCGGCCACGCCAGCGGGCGCCCGAACTCGTACCCCCCCCTGTTCTTCGACGATTCCACCGATCCCGACATGTACTGCAACTACGGTTACGACCCTTCAATGGGCCCGGAGTTGTACAAGCCCGTTGGGGAGCTGTCCCGCTTCAAGGGGCTGGTTGCGAACGGGACCTGGAACCTGCTCGTCAACGACACCGCACAGGGCGACGAAGGCACCATCCGCTCCGTCTGCCTGCACATACTGCCGGTGCAGTCGTCAAAGACCGTTACGGTCACCGTCTCACGCTGCACCAAGAGCGTCACGAGGACCCTCGTTTCGTCGAAATGCACCAAGACCTCGACGCTGTCAAAGTGCACCAAGACGGTGCAGAGGACGACGTCGAGGTGGACGACCAGGACGGTGACGCTCAAGACGGCGACGCGTACGCGCGTCGTTACGCGCACGATCACGGCGACGGTCAAGACCACGTAGCATTGCTTCATTCGTCCGTCGACAAGCCACACCTGACTGTTCCACTGATACCATTATCCAACGAATTGAATAAACTACAATTCACGGCCCTCGCCTATAGCAACGAGCTGACTTTCCGCCGCCGCATCCATCAGAAGCCGCTCCGACGCAGCCTCCTTCCGCGATCACGAAAAGAGCAGCAGCACGGCGATCGCAATGATCGTAACCCAAATCGACCGCTTGGAGAACCCCGCCGCACCGCTGGGCCGGGAGGTTGTCGGCTGCGCCGTCGCCGCCCTGCTCGCACTTGTCGTCGGTGCGGGCAGAGTCGTCGTCGCCAAAGTGCTACTGGTCCTGGTGCCCGTGCTGCCCGTTGGTGCCGATGATGTTCTGCTTGCCGATACGGGCATTGCGCTACTTGCCGTACCGGACGTCTCGTTTCTCGCGATCGCAACGAGCCGGATCCGCACGGGGAGGAAAGATGGCGCGGTGCCCTGCAGCTCGTAGCTCGCGCGTGCAAACAGGTTCCCGTCCGAATCGTAGACTCCTACGGACAAAAGCTTGTCCGAATATGCGTACCCCGTGGTAAAGGTGACGGTGGAGCCCGCCTGGCGGGCCTCGATGCCGCTCCGCTTGCTGGTCCCGTCCGGGCCGGTTGACACGTCCGAGGGGCGCACCCCGGTGAGCTTGAGCACGAACTTATTGATCGAGGTTTCGATCGTCGTGATGGCCCGGTCCGTATCCTGGTTCGGATCCGTGACGCCTTCGAACTGCCAACGACCAAGGAGAGTCAGTCCGACTTGCGGCTTGGGGAGCCCAGATTTGCACGCACCGCCTGTCCCACGCCATCCACAATCTTTAGACTGTCCTGCCCCAGCTCGCCGACGACGATTAACCCCAGCAAACCCCCGGGCTTGTAGGCTTCCTTGAGCCGCTCCAAGGGTCGCTTTGCGGCCTGCTTGATGTGCACGAGCGCGTCCTTGGGCAGTGAGATCAGGTTCCTGAGCGACGTGCCGAGTCCGTCGAGTCCCAGCGAGCTCCGGTCCGAGTCCGAGACGGGCTCCCCGTCGTCGTCGAAGGCGGTGACCCCGGGGGGCAGGTCATCATCGAGCGCATCGCGGTGGGCCTCGGGCGTGCACAAAAACTGGCAGCCGAGGCGCGCCGTGGGCTGCGGGGCCGGGAAATCAGAGGGCGGGGCGGGGGGATCCGTGGGTTGGGCCGGGGTGCTCGGGATGGCAGCCGTGGTCTGGATGGCCGCCGTGGTCTGGATGGTCCCCGTGGTCTGGACCCCCGTCGTCGCAGCGGTGTTGACGGCTGACGTGGCGGGGCCGACGTCGGTGGGAGGTGCAGGCGGCGAAGCAGGGCCCATCGTGGTCCCAGGGCCGCCTTGGTTGGCGGTCCCAGTACCGATCGTCCCGGAAGCGCCCGAAGGTCCCGACTCCGACGTGGCTGTCGAGAAGGTCGTGCCCGAAGTTGGCGTCTTGGTGGTGGTGGTGCTGGTGGCGTCCTTCAGCGAGCAGTTGTACTGCCCGCACCTCGCGAGGTTCTTCTCGACCCAAGACAAGGTCAAGTCGAGGCACTTGTGGTTGATTACGGCCGCCTGTTGCAAACTGTTAGCGTTACCGCAGGTGGGGAAAGTCCCGGGCGCCCGTACCTGGTAGTACTTCCTGTCACAGAGACAGCAATCCAAGTACGTATAACCGCTGCCGTCGTCGAGGTACCTTGTGGCACCGAACCGGCGTCGAATGTATGTGTTCAGGTCGCTGCAGTAATCTCCGACGCACTCCATGAACTTTTGGTTCCGGTCCACCGCCTTATCCCGCCAGCCGACGCACGTCTCGTAGCTCCCGCAGGTGTACTCCGGCGGGCCCTGGCCGCGAGCAGGGGCAGCAAGAAGCAGCGCGAGGGCAAGGAATAGCGAGGCGGGCATCGTCGCGGCCCAGTCGTTCGCAGAGGGGGCGGGGTGGCGCCGTCCGAAAGTCAGTCAATCAAGAAGTCCGTCAGTCAGTCAATCAAAGGCGAGCATGTGAATCCGCCTGTGATGAATCCCAAAGCGTCGCGGACGGTTCATCCGAGAGGCTCCAACGCGTCCAGGGCAAGGAGTCCCTCGGGGCGACAGAGCCGGGGCCGGAGACCCACACGGCAAAAGCCCGTCGCATCCGGGTCGTCCATCTGCGGTATCTGCCGATCCGGTAATCCTACGCGTCGGGAGCGCGTCCAACGCGATATATCTCCTGATTTACGTCCCAATGGGCGATTGGGGATGGGATGGGGGACAAGGAATCTTGTGATGACCAAGCTGTCCCCCTTCACCAACCCACATCCCGCCCGGCGAGGGTCTCACAGTCAGCTCCCGCGCGGCGGACGCACCCGTCTCTTGACGCCCCGCCATGTCCGACGCCGCGAAGCCGCGCGTGCTGATCCTCGGCGCCGGGTTCGGCGGCCTCGAGCTCGCGACGCGGCTCATCGAGGAGCTCGGCAAGGCCGTGGACATCACGATTGTGGACTCGAACCCGCTCGGGTTCATGGTCGGCCTCTTCAAAATCGACATGGTCTTTGGCCAGCGCCGGGATTACGTGCCCTACGACCGGATCAGGGCGCCCGGCGTGAAGTTCCTCGCGGAGAAGGTCGTCAAGATCGATCCGGCCGCCAAATCCGTCACGACGGACCAGGGGACACACGAGGCGGACTATCTGGTCGTGGCGCTCGGGGCTGACTATGCCTTCGAGGCGACACCGGGCTTCAAGGAGGCCCTGGACGAGGGGACGGCCAACGAGTTCTACTCGGTCCCCGGGGCGAAGGCCTGCGCGCCGGTAGTGGACGGCATCACCGAGGGCAAGGTGGGAACAGTGTCTGTGGTGGGTTTTCGGGGAGCTGAAGCCGTCCACGGCCTTCCAGATCGTGTTCGGGATCCTCCAACCCCCCTACAAGTGCCCCCCTGCGCCGTTCGAGGTCGTCCTGCAGCTCCACGACCTGCTCGTGGAAAAGGGCATCCGCGACAAGTGCCAGATCGAGGTCATATCCCCGAACCCCATCGTCCTGCCCCTGACAAAGTCGGGCAGCGCCGTCCTCAACGGGCGGCTTGCGGAGCTCGGCATCACCTTCCACGGGTCGCACCCCGTGGCCCTGATCGACGGCAAGACCAAGACCATCTCGATCAAGGGCAAGGACGAGAAGATGTCGTACGACTACTTCTTCGGCATCCCGGCGCACACCGCGCCGGCGGTGGTCAAGGCCTCGGGCATGTCCAACGGGCCCTCGGGTTTCATCAAGGTGGACCCCAAGACGCTCGCGACGGAGCACGCGGACGTCTGGGCCATCGGTGACGTCATGGGCATCGCCGTCGGGCAGATGCAGGCGCCCAAGGCCGGCAGCTTCGCCGAGAACGGCGCGGCCGCGGTCGCGGAGCAGATCATCGCGCGGGTCACGGGGCAGGAGAGGCCGTTCAAGTACCAGCACAAGGGGGTGTGCTACATTGAGTTTGGCAAGGGCAAGGTGCACCAGTTCGACGCCAACATCTTCGGGGGGGATGAGCCGGTGGTGGCGGTGACGGGCCCGACGGCCGAGTATCTGAAGGAGAAGGAGACGTGGGCGAGCGCGAAGCTCGAGAGGTGGTTCAAAATGGAGTAGAGACGTGGGAGGCTGCACCGCCCCGATGGCATTTGATTCATCGATACAGGGAGGACAGGACGTCTGCAGAGGCAGCCGCGAGCAGGGTGAGGCGCGCGCAACGGAGTTGACGCAGACTCCACGGGTCGGACAACCAAACATCCCTCTCTCCAGGGCCCTGTCGGCCTCATCGCCTCTCATCGAAATGTCCCTACGCGTCCCCGTGCTCCCCGTGGCCCTGGCAGGCGCCGCCCTCGCGGCCCTCGCTCTCTACGCCTATCCCCCACGTCACCTGCGCGCCCTCATCGCGCGCTTCGTGCCCGCCGACTCCCCGCCGCAAACGGGCACCCTCTTCTCGGCAGCCGCGACGCTCGTCCGCCTCCCGCCGAACGGCCCCCCGGGGCCCGCGGAACCGGCCACCGCGGAGCTCGAGCGAACGGACGCAGGGGTCACCTGGATCTCGGCCTTCTCCCCCTCGGGCGACCTCTTGCTCGCGCAGCCCGCCGAGCCCGCGATAAAGGCGTGCTTCGAGGGCCGGCGGGCCGAGTGGAAGGAGCGAATGGACGCGGAGGGCGAGTGGAGGGTCGCGGTGGAGTTTGCCGGCCGGTGGGACGCGTCGAGGTTCAGGAGGACGTTAGAGGCGGGGATCAAGGAGGCAGAGGACAGGGAGAACAATGCGGTGGGGGTTTCTCAGGCCGCGATTGCCGGTGCGGGGCAGGCTCCGGCACGGGGACGGGCGTCGCAGGGGCGGAAGGGCAACGGGTCGGACGACGAGGCGGACGACGACCACAGGAGGGTGCGCGAGCAGATCGAGGCGCACTCCGGCGGCGCGGGAGGGCCGCGGTTCAGCAGGCTGTACCAAGAGGAGTGAAGATGGCGACGGCAGGATTCCGTGTCCCCTGCATCGCTTGCATGCAATCCATCCACGAATCGCAGAGCATGTAGAGTAGAAATCCATGATTGCTGCATTTCCTAGCGGAGACTCGGAGTCCGAGCCTCAGGGGATTCTGGGAAGAGCCACGAGCCTTCTCAGAGCCTTCTCACAGAAGCTTCCAAAACGTCTCCCGCGAATCCCACCCGCACAACGATGGCCTCCCTCACGCTGGAGCTCCCCGACGCCACCATCTCCTTCTCCGCCACCGGCCCGCCCTCCGCCCCGCCCGTCGTCTTCATCCACGGCTTCACCGCCTCCCGGTCGTGCTGGGCCGAGGTCATTCCCCGCTTCCCGCGGCTGCGGTGCTACGCCCTCGACGTCCGCGGCCACGGCGGCAGCTCCCGCACGCCGGGGCGGTACTCCGTCGCGTCGATGGCCGCGGACGTCGAGGCGTTCCTCGAAAAGGTGTCAGGCCCCGCCGTGGTCGTGGGCCACTCGCTCGGCGGCGGGCTGGGCGCCATGCTCGCGTCAAAGAGGCCGGATCTGGTCAGGGCGCTGGTCATCGAGGATACCAACCCCTGGTTCGATGTGTCGTCGGAGCAGGACAAGCATCTGATCGACGGGTTCCGCGTTATGGGCCGGTTCATCGCGTCGGCCAAGCGCAAGGGTTGGACGGCCGAGGACATCGCCGCTAAGACCGCCCGCGCCGCCTACCCCCGCCCTGGGCTCGGCACCAAGGAAGAGCACATGTCGCCCAGGATGCAGCTGGCGGTGGGGGAGGGCTTCCTGGCGATGGACGAGGAGATGTTCCTGCAGCTCGACAGCGGGTTCGGGAGCCTGACGCCTTCGGGCAAGGTGGACGTTCCCGGCGTGCTGCTCATCGGGAACCCGAAGTGGGGGGCGGCGTTTCCCCCCGGGCTCGAGGGGGACTTTGCGGCGCTGGCGCCGCGGATGCGGATCGCCGCGTTCGACAACGTCGGGCATGAGATCCACTACTGCAAGGGATCCGCCGCGCGGTTCGTGGAGGAGGTGCGGAAGGTCATTGCGGAGGCGTATGGAAAGGAATGGGTCGAGGAGGTGGCAAAGATGTGAGACACGGAATTGGAGAAGTCAAGACACAATGAAGCGCGTTTCTGGGCCAAATGCTAGAAGCTACAACTCTTCAACCGCGTCCTCCCTTTCCTCCTCGTCGAGCGGGATCGTCGCACGAAGCACCCTCCCCATGTGGTCGACCGGGCAGTCCTCGAAGCGGTGCCCAAAGATGCCGCACCGCCCGCACACGACCTCCCTGATCCCGGAAGCGTTCGCCCAGAACGGTCCGGACCTCCTGATGCGGCTGCGCTGCGTCGCCAGAGCTCCTCCAGGAGATCCACGGAGGCGTAGATGCGCTTCAGGAAGACCCGCTGGAGCGCACCTTCCACGCGGATCTCGAGGCTGATTCGGGGGTCTCCGGTGTCCAGCCGGGCGGTGCGCGGGCGCCAGTGGGGCCCGCCGCGGATCGGGATCGAGAGGGGCAGCACGAGCTCGGGCGGCCAGTGTCCCCCGCAGATCTGCAGCGAGCGGACGCCAGCGCCGTACGGGTCGCCGGGCTCCCTTTCGCACAGGTTGATCCAGAGCGCGAGGGACGCCTCAGCGGGGAAGCCCGGCACCGGGCTGCCGTGGGGCACGCCGAGCGAGGGCACCTTGCCCTTGCCGTAGGCCGATCCCGCGACCGTGCTGAGCGCCACGGGAGCCCCCGCAATCGTCTGAACCCATGTGTCTCCCTTGGGCCGCATGCCGGTGCCGGCCCCGCTGACGGTCGGCGCGAACGGGAAGAGCAGGGCATGGCGCGGCGTTCCCACCTCCGCGGATCAAAGTTGAGCACGAGGCTCGCGTAGACCTCGACGTCCCATTCCCGCAACAGCTCGAGGAACCGCCTGCGCAGACGCCCGGCCAGCTGCGCCCTGAGAGCGCGGCAGGTCTGCGCGAGCACCACGGTGTCGGCAAAGCGCGAGTACTGGTGCCCCTCCACGCCGGCCTCCAGGAAGTCCGCGATGCGGTGGAAGAGCTCGAAGGGGACGGCCGGGGCCTGCTCCGCGGGGGGGCGTGCGGGCGGAGCTTGGAGGGCGGGCGGCCGGTCCGGCACCCGCGGCTCCCCGGCAATCTCCTCCGCCACGTGTGCCGCGTGTGCGAAGCGGCATTGGGCGCCGCAGCGGCAGCGTCCGGCGTCGAAGAAGCGGCAGTGCTCGCGGCCGCCGGGGGTCGGGGAGGCGCGGGTGGCCGGAGCGGCAGGCGCGTCGTGCAAGAACCGGCAGCGCGAGCCGTAGCGGCACGTGCCGAGCCGATAGAACTGGCACGGCACGCTGGACGTCGGGGCCGCAGCGCCGGACGCGTGCATGTTGGCACGTGGCGGTCTGGTCGGGAAGCCACCGACAGTCCACGCTCGAGTCAGGGTCGCCTATAACACACGACGCTCGTTCACCGGCAGGAAGATTCCCGGTGCAATCAGATTCATCTTCATCGCTGCATGTAACAGCACGACGGATTTTGAGCCCCGCTTGCTGAGCACGTGGACGCAATACCCGGCGACGCTCATATCGATGTCAATGTCCCAGATAGATACAGAAGTCAATCGCTCCTCACGCAGATCAAGCACACCCTCCACACGGAGACACGGGCCCCATCCCCGCCCCCCTGATGCACGCCTTGGGCGGCACCCCCACGTGCGCCGCCATCCCGTCGGCCCCGGTCGCCGACCCACCGTTGTACGCCCCCGCCGCGTAGTTGGCCAGGAACCCGCCCTGTCCAGCCAGCGACCACGGGAGGGTGAAACGGAGGTTGAGGTAGGTGCCGGTGCCGTCCGTGTCGGAGGATGCGGTGAGGTCGGAGAAAGGGCTCGGCGAGGGGACGGTGAAGGCACCGGTCGCGTAGCCACCGAGGCGGAAGACGGCGGAGGTCGCGCCGCCAGGTGCGGAAGCCGAGTAGCGCGCAAACGCGGTGATCGTGCCGATCATGCTGCCGGGCGACGAAGGGTTGAAGCCCCAGGCGATCCAGCCCTTGGAAGAGCCGCCGAGGCCGTTGACGGCGGCGCGGATGGCGACGCGGAGGGTGGTGGAGTCGGTGGCGTTGGACGAGTAGAAGAAGGTCATGCTGGCGCCGGCATCCGTGAGGGTGGTGCACGAGTCGAAGGTCTCGCCCTTGAAGACGCACGGCGGCGCGGTGGGGTACGCGGCCGGAGTCGAGCCGCCAGAGTTGGCTGCCGCCCATGACAGACCAGGGTTGATGACCATGGTCCCCTGGACGGGTTCGGCGCCGACGTCCGAAGACTGGAAGGGCAGCGAGACCTTGGCAAGCTTCCTGCAGGGCAAGCTCCGTCAGACGCAAAAGACATGCATGCAATTGCTCCGACACCCACCAGTGCTGCTTCAGCGCCCCGGTGCTCGCATCCACATCGCCGAGCCCGATGAAGGCCGAGACCGTCTTGAGGTTTGCCGCCGACAGAACAAGGGAGAATGTCTGCACCAGCGCGCGGCCCGCAACACCCGCCGAAGGAGACGTGCCGGCGGCGAGGTAACCGGTGGTGGCGGTGAAGCAGGACGCCACGGGGCGCGAGCATGTGCTTGATCCGAGCTGGAGGTCGTTCACGACCGCGCCCGAGGGGGCGGCCGACGAGGGCTTGGCGATGATCGAGTTGAGGCCGACCATGCTGTCCACCTCGCCTCCCCCCTCTCCTTCGTCATCATCCTCGCGCTTGGCGACCGCAGCCCCGGCAAGCTTCCCCATGGCGAGGCCCACCCATCCTTTCCCGTTCGTTCCTTCATAGTCCAACGTTACCAGCGCGGCATCCACGATATAGCGCGACGAGCTCCTCGGGTCGGTCACCAGGGTGAACGCCAGCGTGACGTAGTTGCCCAGCCCGGTCACGTCCCACTCGATGCAGCGCCGGTACGCCTTGGTGCCCTTGGACGCGCCGATCCCGTCGAGGTTGACCGTGCATCCGCCATTCCAGAGAGCCGCCGATCGCGTCGATTGCCTCACGCCCGAAGAGTCCCCGGTGGTGCCGTGGGCGAGAACGCCGCCGCAGCGGCCCATGCCCAGCCTCGTCGATGAAGCGGGGAATCGTCCGGTTCCGCAGTACGCGATCCTCAGCACGCGGTTCTTCTGGTCGTCACTGATGAGCATAGAGCCATCGGGGAGCCATTCCATGTCGACCGGGCGTCCGTTGAACAGGCTGCCGGAGCCGATCACCGGCGGGTTGGGTCCGTCGGGGAGGAGGCCGGTGTCGCCGGGCACGCCGCCCGCAAAGAAGGCCTGGTAGGAAGACACCTTGGGCGGGACGACGAGGGAAGGGTCCATGACCTTGATGCCGAAGGGCGTGTCGATGACGGAGCCCTGCGTGGGCTTCGCGA
This sequence comes from Hyaloraphidium curvatum, assembly GCA_025558095.1. NCBI lineage: Eukaryota > Fungi > Monoblepharomycota > Hyaloraphidiomycetes > Hyaloraphidiales > Hyaloraphidiaceae > Hyaloraphidium > Hyaloraphidium curvatum. The sequence continues at coordinate 340,911 of JAIVFI010000039.1, read as the reverse complement.
GTGCCGTGGTCGTGGTGGTGGTCTTGGTCTTGGACTTCTCCTCCACTTTCTTGGACGTCGTCCTGACGATCCTTTTGGACGTGGTCCTCAGCGCGAGCCCCCGCTGCCGCTTCGTGGTCGTCCTGCGCACCGGCCTCGCGCGGCCCGCGAGCTGCCTCTCGTCAAGGGGCATCCCGTCACGGAGCTCCAGCCTCCGCTGCGCGCTGCTGCCGGCCGAGGTGCCGCGGTTGGCGAGCTTGACCAGCATGACCCGGGCGCCGATCAGCCCCTTGGGCCTGTTCCACGACCCGTGGTGCGCGGCGTAGATCACGTCCGGGCCGGTGTACTCGGTGGGGAAGTTGCCGTTGGTGACCGTCTTGCCGAACCGCATCCCGAGAGGTGCGATGTGCGGGCCGAAGGCCTGCACGGCCGAGGTGTGGACGATCCCGGGGCCGCTGCATTTGACCGCGGTCTCGTTGGCGTTGGTGTCGGGGTCCACGATGTCCTTGCCGATCCCGGCGGGGCGGAGGAAGGGCGCCGAGGCCTGCACGTCGCCGGCGGGCCCGGTGTGGCAATAGGGGTAGCCGAAGTACCGGGGGGCGGGGAGCTTGCCGGACGTCGACCCGGCGTAGTTGAGCTCGCAGTCGGGGGCGTTGCTGGTGATCGTGCCCTGCACCGGGTCCGCCATGTTGGGGCCACCGATGTTGTCGCGGCCATTGTCGGTAAAGAAAAGGTCGCCGGTGACGGGATGGAAGTCGAAGCCGACCGTGTTGCGGACCTGTCGAGAAAACGTTGGCCAGAGTCGGTGCGCGGGAGGTGCAAATCCTCACCCCAAATGCAACCCATTCAGGGACCGTGGCCGCCGTCGGAGGATAGGGGCCGAACTTGTAGATGGACGAGTAGTAGAAGACCGGCGTTGACGCATTCTTCTGGTACGGGTTGGTGACGTGCGGTGTAACCTTGTCGTTGAGGATGCCGTCCCGGCCAGTTCCGTTCACTGCGAATCGCGAGATCGTCAGAGCATGCAAGGCGGAGGCAGCGACGCCACCAACTCAGAGCGATGTTGTCGTCGGCACCGATGGGGACGTAGAGGTTGCCGTTCTTGTCGAATCGCAGGTACTTCCAGCCGTGCATGAAGGCCGACGGCAGGTCGTCGCGCACCAGCACCACCTCCTCGGGCTTGGCGGCCCGGTTGGCCAGGGCGATGGCGTCCACGTTGTCCACCCTGTAGAGCCGCCCGAACACGCCCGGCTTGAGGGCCGCGATCCAGAGGGTGTTCTGGTACCACGCGATGCCGTTCGGCATGTTGGAGTCGCCGAGCAGGGAGCCGGGGACGACGTTGACGGGGTAGTCCGCGGAGCCCCGCCCGAGCAGGTCGACGAGCGCGGTGATGTTCTGCACGCCGTTCAGGTCGCCGCCGAAGAGGCCGAGCGCCGACACGTAGGTGACCCATGGACCGCCGACCTTGGAGTTGCCCGAGATGGCCAGCGACCGGGCGAACTGCGGGGTCAATGGGTCAGGCGGAGTGCGGCGATGCGGAAGTTGTCGGAGCACCCACCTTCACCTTGCCATCGTGGTATGGCTGCACGACGAAGCCGTGCGGCAGCGTCCAACCCGACAGATTGTTCGGGTCGCACGTCTGGGCGGCTGCGGTGCGGAGGGGGTGTCAGCACCGGCGGCGTCGGCGGGGGCCGTTTGGGACGCTCACCGGCGAACGCGGCGGTCACGAGAACGGCGAGGGCCGCGGCGGCCCACTGGGCGGCGGAGCGCATCGCTGTCGAGGCGAGTGGTGCGGTGCGAGGTGCCGCCGCCGCGCCGTTTTGGGGATCCCGCGCTCTTGAACCTGTCGTGCGGCAAGTAGTGGGCCGACGGATCCCGGATCGGTCAGCAACACCGCCCGCGCCGTTGCGGCATCCCCAAGGACCCACGTCCGTGACTTTTTCCAACCCCCTGGGCATGTCCTCACTGTCGGTCCAACATATCCGGACTCGATGCTGCGGTCGGTAATCGTCGGCCTCGTGTTTGCGCTCAACTGTTCGTGAGTGTGCGGAGGGGCACTTGACTCACCACCCGTCCATCGCTAAAACCAGGAACCAGATCCGATCCCCGCCACTGCACATCGGGAAACCAAGATTGCACCTGCAGCATGCGCGATGTATTTTCAGAGCGATCAAATAGATCCGAAACGAATGCCTACAGGAGACGCCGCGCGGTCCGAGCGAGAAACATGATTCGGCAGCATCAGCAAACTCACTCACTCGCTTGCCACCGCGCACCCATGCTGCGGCAGGTGGATAGCAAATTGAGTGACTCCAAGCTGTGCTGCTCCGCGAAGCCCCAGCGAAGGATCGGTCCGCGAGGGCACGGCGGCTGTCCCGCGAAGCAGGCTTATCAAAGTCCAGCTAACTGCCATTGGATGGCGACAAAACAAGCGGTAGAACGGCGTGCAATCCTTTTCCCCAGCGCACTTCACAGCTTGGCCCACTGGAACGTCCGCGGCACCCGCGCGTAGTCGGCTCCGGTGATGGACGACTTGCCGAGGAAGTCCTCGCGCCCCAGCATGACCCGCAGGATGTACGGCTTGCCGGCCAACCAATCCTCCCCCAGGAAGTCGTAGTTCTCCACGGGCCGGAGCGCGAGCCGGCCGAAGGTGATGTGGAGCACGACGCGCTCGCCAGGCGTGGTCCTCGGGTAGTTGCTGCCAGGCGGAATGCGGATCAGGGGAAACTGGCAACAAGAAACAGAGTAGCGTGCTCACCCATGCCACACGGAACCGTCCCAGCAGGCCAGCGAGTTGGGCGGGCAGACGATCGGGACCAGCCCGTCCAACTTCTTGCCCTCCTCGGCGGTCGGGTGCCGCTTGTGCACGTGCGAGCCCGGAATGACGCTCGTGGCGCCGTTTTCCGCCGTTAACTCGTCCATGGTCCAGCAGCAGGTAAAGAGCTGGTTCTGCTTCGGAAACGGCGCGGGGAACCAGTTCTGGTCGGCGTGCAGGCCCAGCGCCGGCGCGCCGCGGCGCCGCACCGAGCAGACGAGTTGCGAGAGCAGGAAGCCCTTGCCGCACATCTTTTCGGCGAGGGCGAGGAGCTTCGCGTTGGTGACGACCTCCACAAAGATCGGGTCCCGGGCGAGGAGCATCCCGGCGCTGGCGCCGCTCGACTCGGCCGACAGGCGCAGGCACGTCTCGCGGAGGCGGGCGGTGAACTCGGGGGAGGCAATGTCGCGGACCACGGTGTAGCCCTCGCGGCGGATTTGCTCCAGGTTGGCCCCGAGGCCGAGCTCCGCGACGCGCGACTCCGCGGCGACGAGGGAGTGCGCGTCGCTGCTGATCATGGAGCGGAAGGTCTGCGCGCCCAAGGGCAGGGAGAGGCTGGGGAAGAGGCTCGGAAGGAGCTGCGGCGTGGACAGGCTGCCGACGCTGGAGGAGGCGGAGCGCACGTACAAGCGCCCGGGATGGGTGGACGATCCGGCGGCCAGGGCGGCGAGGGAGGCCACGGCGACGGCGAGGCGGGAAGCGCGCGCGTCGGCCGCGCGCGCGAGGCACATGGCCAGACTGGAGAGGCAGCGGGCCCCCAGGACGATGAGGGTCAACGTCGGGGGGTTCGAGGTGGACTGGGATCCCGAGATGCCGTGGGAGCCCGAGTTCGTGCTGGACGACTGCATGATCGATCATTGGCGGGGACCAATGGACGATTACGGGCAGCTTTACATCGGCCCGGACCCGAGGTTCGATTACTCGGATTCGGAGGACGGGTGGGGTGACGAGAACGGGGAGGAAGAAGGGGACGGCGTGGATGGGGAAGATGGGGACGACGATGGGGAGTCGCAGGACGGCGACGAAGCCGGGGACTCGGGCACCGAGGAAGGCGCCGAGGACGAAGCAGAGGAGCAGGAGGAAGAGCAGGACGAGACGGATGGGGACGGGGAGGAGGACGAGCCAGAGCCGGTGCAGGGGATCAGGCTGCGGGGTGGCAAGGTGCTTGCCGCGTCGGCCTGAATGGACGTCCTGGTTTTGCAGTGAATCCATTTTCGAGTACCGCCGATCCGTCACTTGCGAGACAGCGAAGCTGAGCAGCCTCGCGCACCGACCACGCGCGACCCGTTCGGCACATGCTAGATATCGTGTTCTGGACCGCCGGCCGGCTGATCCGGTAACCGGAGCCCTCGGCGCCGGCGGCGCGCGACCTTGTCATGGATCCCCCGGCGCGGCAAACCGCTGCATTTGCATCCCTGGGGTGCCCGCGATCCTCGCGGGCCGGATTGTGGAGCCGAAACCACGTTATCGGCGGTGCGGTTGGCGGTTAGCGGGCCGCCGGGTTCCAGACCATGGCCGTCTGAGGCTTTGTTTAAACGCGCGTCGCCAGATCGGTCGAAAGGTGAGCGTGCGGGATCAAAGGCAGAGAAGCCGTGCGCTGGTCGCGGAGAGAGTCGGAGGGTCGGAGTGTCCGCTGGATTGGCGTGGGAGGAGGATTGGCGATCTGATTACGCATGGCTGTGCCGACCGGCCGATGCGGGGATCGTTCGATCCAGCGTGGGGACGGCCTGCGGGGCGATCGGGGGCGGGATGGGAGGCTGGGGGGAAAAAGTTAAAGATCATAGATGGAGGACGGCGGGGTTCGGCAGCATCGGATCAGTTTTGGCGTTCTTTGGCGCTCGTTCGGGAAATCGGGAAATCGGGAACTGGGGTGGAGGTTCCCCGGCTGCCGGAACTCGGGAAATGGATTGCTGCGCGGAAGCGCCATGGCGGCCGGCGTGCTTGCCGGTGATGTGATGATGATCGGGTCGGCGGCCGAGTAGGCGGTCAGCTCTGGGGGTGGGCTAGTCTGGTCCCTGGCGGCGATGCGGGCACGCCATTCGCCTTCCCCTCGTTTACCCTCCACGAACAGCGACGGCGCAAGGCCGGCTGAACGTCATCCCACGTGCGGGGAGCGGCACCACTGCCTCCGTGATTGCGAAGTGCCCGGCGGGCGGACAGCGCACCACCGCCGGCCATGAGGAGGGAGAACGTGATCCAGATGATCTCGCGCGGCGACTCGATGGCGTCCGTGGCGTCCGAGGCGTCGCTCGCCGAGAGCAGCCCCTTCCCGACGCTGCCGACGCTGACCTTCTCGGCGGCCGGCCCGCGCGAGGGCGGCCGCAACTTCACCGACCGCGAGTGGCTCGCCCTGTTCCCGGACGAGCCGAGCATCCCGTACACCATCCTCCTGCCGTCCGCGACGGTCGACCGCGCGGCCGAGCTGCGGGCCGCCGAGCCCCTCACCGAGGCCGCGTTTCGCGCGGGCCTGGCGCCGTACCACGTGGCCGCGGGCGCCCTGGGCTACTCCCTCTTCATCCAACGGCTATCGCGCCTCTTCAGCGTGATCAACGCTAGCATCAACGTGGCCTCAATTCTCTTGCTCGTCGCGCTGTGGGTGCTGAACGACAGGGTGGAAAACCCCTATCCCACGAAGCAGCTCGGGTTCGCTACCGCGGCGATTCTCGTCCTCACTCTGGGGCTCGTCGTCGTCGGCGTGCGCGACAAGGTTGCTGAGAAGGGCCTGGCAGGTGGGCTGCCGGGGTTTGGCGCCCCGCGTCCGCCGCTCACCTCGATTGCCGCCCAGAAATGCACAACACGTCCAAGGAAGGCGACTTCTCGGCCCACCCCTACGCGGGCGTTGCCCGATATACCCAGCTCGTTGAGGACGGTCCCTCCGCTCTCACTCTTCACGACGACAGGGACGACCTTTGTCCGTGCCCCCGCAAATCGTGTGCCGGCGACGCTCCTAACAATGCAGCTCGCGAGGCACTCATTACCGGCACGGGATGCCTATTGGCAGAGACAATCGGAAATACGCTCGTCCACTGGACAGTCATTGTGGCGTGGGCTCCGGTGACCTACACTTCGCCTTGGGCCATTTTCTTCGTCACTCTGTTCTACTTCACCCTCATGTTCCAGGAAATCTCCACACCCTACCCGACGAGCATTGCTGGGCATCCCCCGATGGACCTTGCGAAGCGGCTGCGGAGCCGTGCCGTGATTCTTGTCCTGCGCGACCTCTTGCACCGTGAGCGCGACGTCGAGGACAGAGAGGCGGTCCCCACGAATGACCTGAGCGACGAGCCGTACGCCCTGCTGCACAAGGAGCTTTCGCGTACCTGGCGCGTGTTCCTCGCACGGAGCTCCCACGGGCGCACCCTGTTCGCGACGGTCCTTGCTCAGCTCATCGGCTCGGCCATAATGTACCTCATCGGCGGGCAGTGCATCCCGGTCTGGATCCCCGTCTTCTTCACCGAATTCACCTTGGTCTTGCTGCGGGACCTGGCCCTGCTCGCCCTCTGGAACTCGAGTATCGAACAGATCCGGAAGCTCTACGCGTCCACCGTGGTGGAGCTGCTCAGCATCGGCACTCCCTCGGCGCGGCGCCACGCGGACCTCATCACCGCGTTCGTGGGCGAGGACGTCCGGGGCAAGTGGATGGTGGGCTGCCGTGGCATTCTGAGCCGGAAGTTCCTCGCCTGACCTTCCGCGATCCCCGCAGGGTTTCCTTGTTGACTTTTCGGCGGTGAGGACGGCGGCTGTCACCCTTTTCACCATCGGCGTCGGCCTGTACACCATCTTCCGCGGGCTGGGGATCACCTTCCAGGTGTCGACCGTGTGCTCGGTGCCCGCCTAAGCGTCGGGAAACCGCAAGCGCCTCCCCGTGGCCGCGGCCGCGGTGGGACCTGTTCGCCCGCGGCGATCGTCATCCTGTCTCCACACGGGAGCGATTTTGACCCCGCAACCGCCGTGGCTTTGCTCAGGTCTTGGATTCGGAGATACCTCACATGCAGCATCCGAGCACTTGGGCTTAATGTGCTGGGGTAAAGTACGTCCCCGGTGTCGCACGGGCGGCGCGAGAGCGGATTCCGGGACAGCGGAAAATCGATGAAATGTTCTTCGCACGATCATAGAATGTCATTTTGGGGAGTTCTTTACCTCCTGTTCCCGTTGCCACCGAACAGGTTTTTCCTGTTTTCCACATGGAATTCCAGCCAGGATGAGCGGGTGACGGCCCCCGTGCTGGCCGCAGCATCCCGCAGCACCGCCCGCACCGGCAGTCGACTCCAGCGCTGTGAGTCTCCGCCGCATAGTCGCACTGTGCGGCGCCCCTGATAACCGCCCGCCGCGCTCTGCAGGTGGCCGCCGCCCGAGGCTGTTTGACAGCTCCCCGCAACTGCCCGCCCGCAACGGATCGAGCCTCCACGCTGTGAGTCTCCGCCGCATTGCCCGCATCGTGCGGCGTTCCGGAATAACCGTCCGCCGCGCTCCGCAGGTACCATAGCCGCGAGGCTCTGTTTGACGCTTCAGACATTGCCTCCCCCGTCTCCCGCCCGATAGCGCAAGATGCCACCCGTTCTCACCGACCTTCCGTCGTTCAAAGGCCGGGTCGTGCACCGCGGCGATAAGGTTTTCGACCCGTCCCGCTACCAGTATTGCTACACAAGTCAACCGGAGGGGAAGCTGGACCCGGCCGCCATCATCTACGTGGAAGACGTGGAAGACGTCAAGGCCGCGGTGAAGTATGCCGCGGCAAAGGGCATCGCCATCGCAGTTAGGACGGGTGAGTAGGAGTCCTTGCCGTGCCGCGACGTGTTGCTCACTCATGTGCTTGGTCGCCAGGCGGCCACCAATACCTAGGGGCATCGAGCACCAACGGCGACAACATCCAGATCGACCTCTCCGGTAAATCGTGGAAGTTCAACTCGTACGACAAAGAGAAGAACATCTTCAAGTGCGGCCCCGGCATCAACGTCGGCGAGATGAACAAAATATTCGAAGAAGACGGCTTGTTCCTGCCTCACGGGGAGTGCCATCGGGTCCACCTCGGCGGCCACATCCAGACGGGCGGCTACAGCGCCATCGTACGGGCGTTCGGGCTCACCTCCGACTACGTCACCGAGTTCGACATCGTGCTCGCCGACGGCGAGGTGCACACCGCGCGCCGCACGGCGACGGACCAGGAAGAGAAGGACCTCTTCTTTGCCGTGCTCGGCGGCTCTCCCGGCAACTTGGGCGTGATCACGAGCATCACCCTGACCCCGCTCAAGGACGAGGACTACCCGGACTCGCGCGTTATGAAGCTCATGTCCTTCTACTCCGAGGAGGTGTTCCAGGAGTACTGCCAGCTCATTTGCGAGCTCAGCGACGACGACGATCTCGCTGCGGACTGGGACATCCTGGCCACCATCGTCTCGGGCAACATGTACGCCAACATCAAATCGCACGTGGATCTTTTCCACTTCCACGAATCGAAGGACGCCAAAATGCGACGTGAGCACGCGAACGAGTACACCGAGGGCGAACCGGAGTTTCTCAAGGAGGAGTTGACCTTCTGGCCCAATGGCTTGATGGTATCCGTTGTCTGGGCCAACCTGAACAAGGAGGAAAAGTTTGGCCCCAAGCAGCAGGCAATCTTTGACAAGTTCCGCGCCGTGACGGCGAAGGGGAAGTGGACCCACCCTTCTCACTGGTGCGGCACAACGCAGCCGATTGTCTCCGCTGTCCCGATCAAGCTGACCTCGACTGCCCACCAGGGTGCACGTTGACTTGGACGAGAAGACGCACAGGCCGATGTCCAAGGACTACCGCCACCTGGAGATGAAGATCGAGCGCGAATTCAACCTCCCCTACGTCAAGCGCTGCTGGGCGACCGCCTCCACCTCGCTCTCCAAGAACGGCTTCGCGAAAACGCTCGCCGACCACCTGGACGAGGGTATGATGCGCGCCGACATCCAGATCGGCGGGCAGCTGCAGCTCCACGGCGGCAAATACAGCAAGTTCAAGCTCAACGCAGCGGACGGGCGCACCTCGTTCAGCTGGCGCGACTCCACCCTCCTCTTCGGCACCATGGCCTTCTACAAGGAGACGCCCAGGGCCAAGCAGTGGGCCCACGAGTACAAGCTCCGGCTCGGCGAGAAGATGATCGGCAAGGGCAAACCGATGGGCGAGCAGGACCGCCGCATCCTATGGTCCGTGGGCTGCGGGTCTTAGCCTCCTTTCGACCGTGTCTGACTCCGCGACGACCTCCAGGGCCTCGTTCAGCAACACGCAGAACACCGACGGCCCCGACACCGAGTACGACATGAGCAACGTGTGGCAGAACTACTACGAGTCGAAGGAGCTCTACGACCGGGTCCTTTCGATCAAGAACCGCGTGGATCCCGACGGCATCTTCACGGCCAACTCGTTCTGCGTCGGAGGGTTGGGCAAGAGGGCCGCGACCGGGGCTGCGACCGCAGTTACCAACGGGGCTTCGAACAAGGCCGCAAACGAGGCTGCGACCACGCCTGCGACCACGGCTGTGACCGGCAAGAGGAAGCGGAAGGCGGATTAGAGAAACGTTTGCGTTTATCAGTACGTTCCGTTCTATCGAGTCAAAGTTACGTACGTTATAGTTTAGTGTAATAAGGCAGTAAACTGCCTCTGAAACAGAGATACAGTGAACACCGAAGCCCTGAACCCCAACCTAGCCCGAGCATATGCTCCCGAGCTCCACCGACACCCCGCTCCCGCGCATCAACCCGTACACGCCGATCGCGACCGTGCACAGGGTCGCCCCGACCGTCCTCACCACGCCGGGGGTCACCCTGACGCCTGCGAACGCGGCGCCAAAGGCCGCCGTCTCGGCGAGCACGGCATCCAGCGCGCGCTCCCGGTCCTGCAGGGCGGCACGGAGCGCCTCGTGGCGCGGCGGGACGACGACCAGGAGCCGGCGCAGCTCGTTGCGCGCGGATAGGTAGGCGGCGCCGATCGCCGCGGCGTCCGAGTTGGCGACGGCGACGAGCGAGAGATCCCACAGCAGATAGAGCACATTGTAAAGGAGCCAGGTGAGTATGTAGGCCGGGATGCATGAGGAGCCCACGAGGTAGATGAGCATTGTGATGAGGTCCAGCACGATCCAGACGAAACGGGTGGTGCGGCCCAGACGGAAGGCGGCGAAACGGGAGGAAAGGACGGGAGTGAGGGCTCGGTAGACAACAGAGTCTAGTGATGAGTCCGATTTGAAGCGAGGGGCATCGGAGGATACCGCGGCGGCGAGGGCGCCGTCCGGTTCCGCGGCTGCGCCTTGGAAATCAGAAACGAGGGTACCAAGGGCGATGCTGACGGCGCGACGCTGAAGGCGCCCCTCGAGCGTGAGCACAGGGAAGCTCTTAGACCATGGATGAGAGAACCCAGATATCAAAGCAAAGGTCGACGTCGCAAAGAGGCACAGGGCCGCGAGCACGGCGCTCCAGGTGTGCGTCCATGTGAACCACGCAAGCGTGACGTATTGCGTGTAGGCTTCGAAAAAAGAAAACGCAAGGGCGATCACAGCCGCGGTGAGGAAGCCTTGCATAGCCCAGACCGTGAAAGCTCTACCTGGGACGTGCCCCAGGCACAATTGGCGTGCACAGGGACAGAAAGGATCGGAAGAGCAGTGGGCAACGAGCATGCCCGGCGCCTCAGACGAGCACGCCTGCAGCCATCTCGCCACCAACGCGTAGTCCGTGCGGTCCAACACTGCGTCCTCGTCCGACGACGCTCCGCTGCTCATTTCGCTGCCGTCCTCGCCCTTGCCTTCGTCGCCCCCATCTCGATTAAGCTCCTCCGCGAGTCGCTGCTGAAGCAAACCGCTGCGAACGTTCGCCACGACGTATGCCAAGGAGACAAACGTCTGTGCCACCAAGGCGGTGACCAGATGCCGCTGCGAAAAGATGCCCCGGGCGACGACGTCGGCAGCCAGCGGGATGGCCATGAACACCGCGACGCGGAACAGCACGCTTGCAATCCAGTGCGCGGTCCAGAAGCGCCCCGTCGCCCTCTGCAGCGCGAGCTGCACGGCGACCCATCGCCGCAGTGCCGGTGAGGGGGCGAGCAGTGCGAGCAGCCGCGTCTCCGTCAAAGGGTCTGCACGGCGCGCGGCCGCGGCACGGGGCGGGTCCGGCGACGCGCGGCGGCGCTCCCACGGCTGCGGACGCCCACGAGGTGCCGCGGCCGGAAGCAAAGCGAGCCATTCCGCCGCACTGAAGGTGGCGGCGTCGCCCGCAGGGGAGGATTCGGGCCCGGCCTCGGTGTCTGCCATGGTTGGAAGCTCCGCCGATCATCCGCCCAGCACGGCAGCGTCCGCGCACCCCGATCAGACCTCTATCGCAGGCCATAATTCCGATCGTGTCGAATCTATTCATCGGAGGCCTTGTTTGGCGGCGCTTACAACCTGCTGTTCGACCTCTCGAGCAGGTTCTGCGACGGCGTCGACAGAACCTTCTTCGGCGGCAGCTTGAACTTGTAGTTCTCCGGGATCATCGTGACACCGTTGAGCTCCGAGTCCCTCTTGGTCTTGTCCACCTTGTAGGGCGTGATGTCGGTGATCCCCTGGGACTCGAGCACGACGGTGTCGATAGTAAGCTGGCCGGAGTACGCCTTCGGGTCCTGGGAGAGGATGACGAAGGCCGCGTCGGCGTGCACGTCCGGGGTCAGGCAGTAGGGTGCCGTGGACTCGCCCGCGATCATGCGGATGGCGGCTGCGGATCCGCAGAGCGACGAGCGTCAGAAGCTCGGCTACAGGGTTCAAGCCGGCTGCAATCCCACCCGTGTAGACGGCGTACCGCGGCCACAGCCCGTTGACCCCCACGCCCGCCTCGCGCAGCTCCCCCGAGTGGCCGAGCACGCCCATCGACATGGCCATCTTGGCGGTGAGGTACGCCGTGCCCCGGCCAAGGATCTCGGGGTCCGTGATGATGGGCGGGCACATGCTCAGGATGTGCGGTTGGCGGCCGGCCTTGGCCGAGGCCTTGAGGTGGGGAATGCAGGCCTTGGTTACGAGCCAGGTACCACGACTGGAAGAACAGCAAAGCTCAATCGCCCGACATCGCAGTTATTGAGATCGGCCACACCTGTTGATGGCGTTCATCAAATCGAACATCTCGTTGCGAGAACAATAGGAACGGCGGTCGAGAAAGCAATGGGAACGGCAAAGTCAGTCGGCGGACGTTGCGGTCATCGAGATCGGCGGCACCTTGGAGCCCAGCTGTTCGGTCGGCGTGACGCTGATAGCAGACGCGTTGTTGATGAGCACGTCTGATTGAGGGCGAGAGAGAACGCCCGCCAGGCGAAGGGGAGGGTGGGAACGAGAAGGCGAATAGGTGAATCCGTGCGCAGTCCCCCGGGCACCCGAACCCAGCCCACCGATGCCTCCCCAGCGCTTCACGACCTGCTCCACGGCGTTGTTGACCTGCTTCTCGTCCCTCACGTCGCACGGGATCGCCATGGTGTCCGTCGCCCCCGCGGCCTTGCAGTCGTCTGCCCCACGGATTCCACGCGACACGCCGTCAGCTCCGCCGTCCACGTTGCCCGAGTTGTAGCTGGGCCCCACCGGCGGCCGAGTAAATGGTTCCCGGAAGCTTGGCGTGCGGGTCAGCCGTCTTGCCGGTGATGGCGATTTTCGCGCCCTCCTTGGCGAGCCGGATGGCAGTGGCGAGGCCGATGCCGCGGGAGCCGCCCGAGACGAGGACGACCTTGCCCTTCCAGTTGGACATTTTTGGGACACGGGGATGTCGGCGGCTGTTCCGGGGTGGCGGATGAGTGGGAGGCAATCGATCCCGGCCCGATCGCTCACACGTCCCTGCATCGTCCTCGTCCCGTCGCCGTCCTTATTCCGGATGCAGACACAGGCATCCCCACACATGCTATGCCGGACAGTAACGAAGGGAAAAGAAAGCGTTTCGAGCTCGCAGGCTGGACCTTCATTCCTTCTTGCTCGCGAATCAGCTCAAGACAAAAGACCGTGTGTGCATCTGCCGCGCTCAGACGCTCCCGTAGACGCTGCGCAGCGTTGTGGCCCCGCCGTCGCATGTGTGCACCTGTCCGGTCACTGGCTGCCGAATGAGCCGGCGGATCACAAGAGAGCCAGCTCAGGACCCACCGTACGCCGACTCGTCCGAAAGCAGGAACAGGGCGAAGTAAGCCTGCTCCCACGGTGTCCCCAGCCTCGACTGCAGCGGCACGTTGGTCTGCATTCTTCCGGGGTTGAGCTTGTTCGCCACACGGCCCAGCGGCGTGTCGACGCCCCCGATCCTCAGCACGTTGACACGCGTCCCCGAGGGTGCGAGCTGCGCGCCGGCGTTGCGGAGGAGGCCCTCGAGAGCCGCCTTGCTGCAGTCGTAGGGGATGTTACCGGACGAGAGCGGGGCGTAAGAGGCAGAGGATATCAGAATGATGGAGGCGCCAGGGCGGAGGTGCGGCAAGGCGTGCTTGAGGAACGCTACGTGGGAGGTGAAATTAACGCGCATGACTTCGTCGAGGACCTTGAGGTCGAGCTCGAGGCCGGGGGTGGGGAAAACCGTCGCGACGTTGATGACCAGGCCGTCAAGAGGGCCGCCGAGCTGCTCCACGGCCCCCTTGACGATCCGCTTGACGTTTTCTTCGTCTGAATGCAATGATGATTTTCAGTCGACGGCGGGGCATTCGCGATGAGGGAACGCACCAGCGACGTCTCCCGCGAGGGCAACGGCTTTGGGGCAAGCCTGCTCCTGCCTGACCAGCTCGGCCGTGGCCTCGGCCCCTTCCTGCGTCCTGTTGTGCACGGCTACAGCAGCGCCCTCCCTGCCGCAGATGATGGAAATCGCCCTCCCGTTGCCGGGCGGGCTCGTCGCCGGCTCCTCGCCGGGGACGGCGCGCTGGCCGCCGGCGACGACGAGAATGCGCTTGCCGGCGAGCCGGCCCAGACCGGGTGCGCGGCCGGCCGAGGCGTCGTTGAGCTCGTGCTCGTAATCGGGGAAGTGGACAGGCATTCTGGGTGTTGTTCGGAGCGGTGACTCCTGTGTGACTCGACGCCACGGGGCTCCGCGGCTGTGCGACTGAAACCCGCGCTGTTGTAAGGAACGTACGAGAGTAGTTTCCGACCTCAATCGATCGAAAATCAAGTATATGTGCGGCATGCCTTGCATTTCAGACCGAAGGACGGACGACGCTCGACGACCTTCGGGTATGCGACATGCAACAGACGCAAGCCGCTGCCTTCAGCTTTACGGCTTCCAGCCGTGAAGTGTACATGAACACTTTTTCGCTGTTGTTGATCTTCGACCGCGGGGGATCGGCGGGCGGCTATAGACGGTTGTTCTCCGCAGAAAATCTGCCGCCGCAGCAGCGACTTTATCTCAACCTCCAAACGGCTCGCGTCGCGCGACTGCGGTGCTCCCAGAGGGAGCCGTGTTGCCTTTGGCAATATGAGAGCAATGGCGCGGGCGACCACGGCGCTCGCCGGCGCCGCGCGTGCCTTCGGTGTCTCCCAGCGGGAACGGCCGCGCGCCTTCGCGAAGGCTGCCGCCGTTCCCGGCCCGCGGCCCCTCCCGCTCCTGGGCAATCTCCTGGACATGGACCCGAAGGCGCCGATTCAGGGCATGATGAGGCTGGCCGAGAAGTACGGACCTATTTACAAGCTCGAGCTCTTCGGCGACAATTTGTTCCTCGTGTGAGCACCCCCGTCCTTGAACGTGCACGTTCCGCAGCTCACAGAGCAAACTTAGGACGTCGTACGAGTTGGCAGCCGAAGTTTCGGACGAGACGCGGTTCCAGAAGCGGATCACCGGCCCGCTGCAGAGTTTGCGTGATTTGACAGGCAACGGCCTGGCGAACGCGGAGACGGAAGACCCCTTGTGGGGCAAGGCAGGTGTCGGCGTACCATGCCTCCAACCAGCCGCAGCGCTGACACCCAGTGAACGGTCCCGGCACACAGGCTCGGCGCATCCTCGCCCCTGCTTTCGGGCCGGCAGGCTTGGCCAACATGTTCGAGCCGGCGCATGACATCGTGGAGCAGCTCATGCTCAAGTGGGAGCGGATGGAGGACGGCACCCGCATCGACGTGGGTGTCCGCGGCGTGCGCCTCGATTTCCAACCTGATCCTGTCCGGCTGCCAGCTTCTTGACAGCACGACCCGCGTGGCCATCGACACGGTCGGGCTCAGCGCCTTGGGCTTCCGATTCAACTCGCTCTACTCGGAGAAGATGCACCCCTTCGTCGCTGCAATCTCACGGGTGATGGGCGCCACCGCCAACCGGGCTGCGCACCCGGCGCTCATGACCAAGGTCGAGGACCTCATCAGCCACCAGTACCGCGACGACATCAGCCTTGCGCACCGCGTGGCGGACGACCTGATTGCCCACCGGCGTGCGCACCCGGAGCCGGACAAGAAGGACGCACTCAACGCCATGCTCTACGCCCAAGATCCCAAAACCGGGGAGACCCTGCCGGACGAGAACATCAGGTTCC
Source organism: Hyaloraphidium curvatum (assembly GCA_025558095.1). Classification (NCBI taxonomy): domain Eukaryota; kingdom Fungi; phylum Monoblepharomycota; class Hyaloraphidiomycetes; order Hyaloraphidiales; family Hyaloraphidiaceae; genus Hyaloraphidium; species Hyaloraphidium curvatum. Next base: position 325,667 of record JAIVFI010000039.1, on the reverse strand, counting down.
AGATCGCCACGTTCTTCATCGCGGGGGGTGAAAACACCGCCGGCCTCATGAGCATCGCCACGCACTTCCTCCTGCAGAACCCGGACGCGCTGGCGCGCGCACGGGAGGAGGTGGACCGCGTGCTGGGGGCCGAACGGCCGCGCTTCGACCACCTCGCCAAGCTCACTTTCATCGACAAGGTGCTCAAAGAGACCGTGCGCCTGTGGCCGACGACGCCCGGCTTTGCCGTCTTCCCGCGCGAGGAGGAGACCCTCATTGGCGGCCAGTACCTTGTGCGCAACACGGACTCCATCTACGTGCTGTCGCCCACCCTCCACCGCGACCCGAGGGTGTTCAAAGACCCGCTCAGGTTCGACCCGGAGCGGTTCACGTTCGAGAATGCAAGCAAGATCCCGGCAGGCGCCTACAAGCCATTCGGGAACGGCGGCCGCATCTGCATCGGCCGTCCATTGGCCCTCATGGAGAGCACGCTGTTCCTGGCGATGATGCTGCGTCGATTCGACGTCGCCCAGGCCGAGGGCTACAAGTTCGAGATGGCCGAGGCATTGGGTCTGAGGCCCGCGGGGCTGTTCATCAACGTGAAGCGCCGCGACACGCAGGTCGGCACGTCGGCAACGGCCATCGGCGCCGCCGTGCAAAGCAAGGACGCGAGCCCCGCGATCGAGGCCGCCCCAGCCACCGGCGCTTCGAGCGACGCCGCCACCCGGCTGCCGATGACGGTCGCGTTCGGGTCCAACGCGGGGTCGGCCGAGGACCTCGCCCGCCGGATCGCGGCGGCCGCGCCACGGCACGGCTACGCACCGACCGTGGTGCCGCTCGACGCTCTCGCCCGCAAGCTCGCCAAGGACGCCCCGCTCGTGGTGGTGACCGCGTCGTACGAAGGGCTGCCGCCCGAGAACGCCGCGCAGTTCGTTGCCTGGCTCGACAAGCTCGAGGGCAAGCCGCTCGAAGGGCTGCGCTACGCGGTCTACGGCGCCGGGAACAGCGACTGGGCGCGGACGTTCCAGAGCGTGCCCATCAAGGTCGATCGCCGCCTCGAGGAGCTCGGGGGGACCCGCATCACGGCCCGCGGGGAGTCGGACGCGCACGGCGACTTCTTCGGCGCCTTTGACGCCTGGATCCCGCGCTTCTGGCCGTCGCTCGCGGAAAGCTCAGGCCTGCCCCACGCGCCGGCTGCGGCGTCAGCGCACCACCCCTTCGAGATCGAGTTCCTCAAGGAGCACTCAAGCTCGCCCGTGCTGCGCTACGCCGGAATGCCGATGGGCATGATCGTGGCCAATCGCGAGCTCGTCAACACCGCCGCGGGCGGGCGGTCGAAGCGACACGTGGAAATCGCTCTCCCCCGGGGCATGACCTACCGCGCCGGCGACTACCTGGCGGTGCTGCCCCTGAACCCGTCCGAGCAGGTGGATCGGGCGCTACAGCTGTTTTCGTTCGCGTACGACGCGCAGGTGGTCATAAGGGCGGACGTCGAGGATGCCGTGGGGCTCCCGGTCGGGAAGCCGGTGTCGGTCGGAGAGCTCCTGTCTGCCTACGTCGAGCTCTCCGCGCCGGCGACGAAAACAAACGTCGCAGAAGTGCTCAAGTCGGCGACATCCGAAGCAGACCGCGCCGCGCTGGCCGACCTGGCCGGCGAAGGCTACGAGTCCAAGATTCTCGCCAAGCGCCTCTCGCTGCTCGACCTTCTGGAGAAGTTCCCTTCGGCCAAGCTCGGATTCGCAGAGTTCATACACATGCTCCCTGCCCTCAAGCAACGGCAGTACTCCATCTCCTCATCCCCCCTTTGGAGCCCTTCCCACTGCACGCTGACCGTCGCCGTGCTCGACGCCCCGCATCTTTCGGGTTCCGGCCGCCGCCACCGCGGGAGCTCGTCGACCCACCTCGCGTCCCTGCGCCCCGGATCCATGATCCCCGTTGAGGTGCGCCCCTCGCGCGCGGCCTTCCACCCGCCTCCGGTGGACGTGCCGGCGATCATGGTCTGCGCCGGCACCGGCTTCGCGCCATTCCGCGGGTTCCTTCAGGATCGTGCGCTGCGCGCGGCGCAGGAGAGGAAGGCGCCGGCGCCAACGTTGCTCTTTGTCGGGTGCGACGCGCCCGACGTGGACTTCATCTACCGGGAGGAGCTGGAGGCGCTGGAGAAGCAGGGGATCGTCTCCCTCCGCCCTGCGTTCTCGAGCAAGCCGGAAATCAGTGGAGGAGCAAAGTACGTGCAAAATCGCCTTTGGAACCACCGCAGCGAGGTCGCGGAGCTCGTCAAGGCCGGCGCCGACTTCTTCCTGTGCGGAGATGCCAGGCGATTGGCTCCCGCGGTGCGCGCGGAATGCCTGCACATGTACAGGGAGGCGACGGGGGCCGGGGAAGAGGAGGCTGAGAAGTGGCTCGCGACGATGGAGAGAGAGAAGACGCGGTACGTCGCGGACGTGTTTGCATGAGTCAGCGGGAACATGTTTCTTCCGAGCAAGACACGCGTAGTAATCATAGACAGAAAAGCACACATCACGCTAAGTTCACGAAGAACGACAGCGTCGGATCCGATGGAAACACCGGCTTTGCCGTCGCGTTCACCGCCTGGGCCGTCCAACCAAACTTGGCCCAAAGCACCGTCCTCCCCTCTCTCCTGTCCACGAACCACCCCACCGGCGGCCCGGCGACCAGCGCATCGTACGAGCTCGCCTCGCGCGGGAACAATCCCGCCTTGTTGAACACCTGCACCGTGCCGTCCCGCGATTTGGAAGGGTCCGCGGCGGCGGGGTAGAACAGCGATCCCGGGAGGGTGTTGGCCGCATAGGTGGGGCGGGTGACGCTGATGGTGTTGCCGGGGATCGGGCAGCATTTGCAGAGATCCGAGCAGGGCTGGGCATCGAATTTGCGCTCGATGAGGGAAGAGGTGTCCAGGAAGGTGCTCAGGAAGTTCAAGTAGACCCCGTTGACCCTGGCGTCGGGCGGGAACACGATCCCGCCAACCCAAAAGTCGCCGGGCTGCACCATGTCCGGGTGCTGCCCGAGCTGCTTGATCGCGAAAGACACGGTGTGGTTGAAGGCGGGCGGGTGGCCCAGCAGCCTCCGCGGCGGATGGATCGCCAGCGTGCCGTTGACGGAAGTCGATCCCAGTACCGAGCCCCCCGCCCACTGCATGAGGAACTTGTTGCCAAGGTCGGCGCCTGAAGCAAACGTGGTGGTGTCCTGCAAGCAGCCGTGCTGCGTACCCCAGCTCGAGTTGAGCTGGTTGCGCGAGAGGCTCTTGCACCTGCTGTCGACGGTGTCCGGCTTGTCAAAGGTCGACTGTTCCTTGAACGGCTCGGCAAATGGTGCCATGATCTCGACGAAGATGCTGCGCATGTCCCCGGGGCACGCGCACGCGTAGCCGTACTCGGGTGGGCAGTAGCACCGCTTCTCCCAGCGCGCATCGACCATGGACGGCGACTTGGGGGCGATGGTGATGCCACTGCGCTGGGCGACGATGGCCTTGAGCTCGGGGGAAGCGATGCGGGGGTTGGCCAGCGTGCCGTCGGGGGAGTGTAGCATGCTGTTGAGCGCGCCGGCCTTCATCCGGACAAACATCCTGCATGCGCACCACGGTCAGCGAAGACAATGGTATTCACGACGAAGCACCCACCCCGACTGGTTCATGTCGTCCATGAACACCGGGTTGGACCCGTCCAGATACGTCACGTTGCTGACATAGAACGGCCCCACGTTGTACCCGGGATCCTCCTTGTGCCCAAACAGCCCGTAATTCATCCCGTTCCCGGTCCCGTACCCCGAGGCCGTGACGCCCTCGAAGTACGCATAGCCCATGCTCATCATGACGCCGACCTGCCCGAACAGCAGGCAGTCCGCGTTCTCGGGGTTCGTGGCGTACGAGGCGCACGGGCTCTCGTAGAACTTGGCCTGGTTGGCCGTGCGCCCGCGGATCACGGTGTCCTCGAACCGGATGAAGCTGCCCGGCTCCTCGGGCGGGGCGGCGTAGGCCGGGTAGCAGAGCTCCATGGCGGCGAGGCCCGAGACGGGGTAGCAGGTGGGGAGGGACGCGCGCTTCAGCGGCACGAGCTGGTTGACCTGATCGCAAGGGAAAGGGTGTCAGGAGCTGCCTCGATGTGCGGCAGACTGGAGCGACGGCCGCCCACCTGGATCTTCTCGATGTAGGCGCCCCGCACGTTGTCCGAAAGGATCATCCCCTTGAACACCGCGTTCTCCGAGTTGATCCACAGCCCGACCTGGTTCTTCCAGGCAAAGTAGCCATCGAATCGGTTCTCGCCTTTGGGGTTCCACACCCCCGCCGACTCCTTGACGCATGACCCCGGGTCGTTCCCCGCGGAGCGCAGGATGCCGTCGGCCTTGAACCCCGTGAACATCGAGTGCGCGACGTTGTTCTTGAAGGAGAGCATGGGGATCTCGGTGGGGTTCTGCGTGGGGTACTCGGGCGGCACGTTGAGGAGGCGCTGCACCGTCGCGTTGCCAAAGAACTCGTACGAGGGGGACATGATGAATTGCGGGACGACTGCGCACGGGCGGTCAGGAACGGGGCCGTGCAGTACTCGGACGGAGCTACCCACCGAGCCAGTACCCGATCCCCTCGTTGGGACCCTTGCCCACGGCCACGGCGACGTTGTCCTCGATGATGTTATTCCCGTTCAGGATCCAGAAGGCCGAAGGGCCTTCGTTGGCGCCGCCGGTGCTCATGGTCCGATTGAAATTTTCGTCGGTGTAGTAGCCCTCGCCGTTGTCGCTGCAGAGCAGCTGGCCGGGGCGGACGAGCATCACCAGGTTGCCCTTCACGACGGTGTTGACCTCGATCCCGTTCTCCCTGTCGCCGCGGGGATGGTCAGATCGGGCGGATGAGCGGCAGACCGGTCCACGCACCAGTACACGGCGTGCCCCGTGATGTCGAAGCACGAGTTGTCCCTGACCTCGAGCGCGCCCCACGACCCGTGCAGCGACACGCACCGCTGGAAGCTGTCGTGCACGCTCGAGTTTTTCATGTAGCTCCCCGCCGAGTGCCCCGCCAGGTGCCAGTGCACCGGGTAGCGGGCCATGTGCCCCTCCTGCCCGCCGTTGGCCACCTCGACGTTGTCCAGGCGGACGGTCGAGTTGTACAGGAACAGGGTGTGCATGCCGTACCGTCCGATCCCCTGCGGGTCCTTGGCGATGTCGTCCAGGGCGCCCCAGAGGAGCACGTTGCGGTTCAGGTTGGCCACCTCGGCGCGCATGCGGGGGTCCTCGCCGTCGGCGAGGGCGTCGCCGTAGTGGTCGAAGGCCAGGGCGCGGTCGAGGGAGATCTTGGTGCCCCCGGCGCAGTCGGCGCTGGCGTCGTCGATCTTGGCGATCCGCGCGCGCTCCGCCTGGTCGTACCCGCGGTAGTTCGTGGGGGCCAGCGCGAGCTCGTCGCCCACGAGCCACGCCAGCTGCGCCGCCTTCTCGGAAAGGCAGAGGTGCCTCTGCCCTTTCGCGGCGGTCCTGGAGATGCGGGTCCAGGGCAGCTTGGGCAGACCGTGCAGGTCGAGGGTGCCCCCGGGGCGGACGCCGATGAACTTGCTGGCCGGGTTCTCGACCTCGGGGATGATCCCGAAGTTGCCCTTGTAGGCGGCCATCCCCGCCGGCAGGGGCGGGTTCACGTCCCCGTAGATGATCTCGTCGCCGGCGCGGAGGGTGATGTTCAGTTTGGAATCGTACGGGTCGCCCTCCCGTCCCGCGCGGAGCGTGCCGTCGACGATGATGTGCTCCGCCGAGAGGCGGAAGGCCGCGTTGGGTCCGCAATCGGCGTATTCGACGACGGTTTTCGGCGGGATGTGCAGCAGCCCGAAGGTGAGGTTGCTCTGCACCGCGTACCGGACGCCCTGGCGGAGGACGCAGTCCGGACGGTGGTTGTCGGGCTTGTGGACCTCGCAGGCGATGTGGAGGGTGGCGGCCGACAGCTCGTCGAAGCCGGCGTCGGTGAACCTTCCGCAGAGGAGCTTCTGCCGGTTCGCGAGGGAGGTCGCCGGGGGCACCGGGATCCCGCGCGCGGCGCGGGCGCCGAGCAGCACGGCGAGGAACAGTAGCGGGAGGATGCGGCGCATGTTGGCTGTCCGGGGGTCTCGATTTGCCTGTGCTGACGCCGGACCCTCAGGCGCTTATGAGGTGGAGTTTTGCGGTGGACCCACCCAAGCCCCGCTTCTATCCGATCCATGGAACGCCCACAGCCGCTGGGAGGCATAACCGCCACTGCCACGGTTCCGTTCCGTCGGATTTCCGGAAAGGGGCGTCAGACGAAAATACCCCGCAGCATAACGAGCCTCCCGATCGGTTCGCACCGCCCAAAGCGGTGGCCGCACCGCCTCGGGCGGGCTTGAAGCCTATACCCCATGCCCATGGCCGACCTATCAATGAAATGTACTCGCCGATATCCGGAGCAAAGTTGGTGGTCAAAAACAAAAGCGATCGATAGGAACGGTCCCCAGCTGGCCGCTTTGTCCATGGTAGACGCGTGTCCTCGAGGGGGCTGCGCCCCCTCCTGCGCCCCGTCGCGCGCGGCGACCGCAGCTCTCCCTGCCGCAGATGATCGATATCGCTTTCCCGTTGTCGGATGGGCGCGTCGCCCAGTTGCGCGGCCGCCGGCACCTGCCGCCCTGGTTCTTCGGCGCAGGCACGAAGGAAGCCGTACCGATCCCCCGGACGGCGGACGGCGGGCGGCGAGCACGCGGAGGGGGGTTGGAACGCGTTGGCAATGTGATGCCCATGGGACGCCGTCACCTCCAGCCGGCTACTTCTGCCGGTCGGCACCATTACAACGCGGAGCCAGCGGCAATCCCTTGATTGCTCCGAGTTGGAACGCGTCCGGGATGGACGACCTGTTCGGGTCCGCGGCGGACTCGGCGCCGTCCGCGTTCGATTCGCTGGTCGTTAGCGACGTGGCTCTCGAGTCGCTGCCGGTGGAGGGCGACGGCGGCGGGTGGGACGTCGGGCCGGCCGGCGCGGAGGTGAACGGCGCCGGCGGCGGCCACGCGGGGGAAGCGGCGCCGGCGGGCCCTCTGCGCGCGCCGCCGTGGGCGCGGCAGCCGCCGCTCGCGCGGCTGACTCCGGACGCCGCGCTGGCCGACGCGCTGGGCGGCTCCAGACGTGGGTCGTCGCGCTGCGCTGCCACTCCCTCCCCCCGTGACCGCCCCGTCGCTTGAACACCCCGCCGTGTCTGCAGTCCGCACGTTCCTCGGCGCCCCGCTGCGCCCCTCCATCTCCGCCGCAGACGCCCGCCGCGCCGCCGCCCTCGCGCAGCTCGCGGCCATCGAGCTCCTCCTCAAGCGCGAGGCGTCCCTCTCGGGCCCCGCCGCGGCAGACGACGCCGTGCGCATCGCCGAGCTGATCGACGCCGCGCTCGACGCCGCCGAGGAGGCCCTGGGGGGCTCCCTCGCCGCGCACGTCGACGCGCACGCGCTGGCGGGGCTGTTCCCCCGCGCCGCCGAGCGGCTGGGCTGCCAGACCGCGCCGGGGGGCCCGTCGCCCGTGAGCCCGCGCGGGATGCCGGGGGACGTGGGGGCACACCTGGCAAGGATGAACCTGCTCAACCAGTGCGCGGCCATGGCGGTGCAGCTAAACAGGGACGTGCTGGGCCTGCGGAACCACAAGTACCTCGCGCACCAGGTCGCTCTCCTCTACGTGGGTCTTTCCGGCCCGTCCCCATCCTGCAATTCTTACCTCGCTCCGCTGCGATAGCAATCCCTCTCCCAGCTCGCTGCGCTGCTCCCCTCCTCCCCCCTCTTCTCGGACCTGCAGTCCCGCATCCGCGAGCGCTTCGACGCCGTCAAGCAGCAGTGCTCCGCCGCCCCCCCCTCGGGCTCAACGGACCCCGAGGAGGCCGAGGGGCCGGTGCTCTCGCCCGACCTGGTCGAGTGGTGGGTCGCCCGCCGTTCCCCTCCCGACGCGGATCGCTGACCATGCGGCACGGCAGGCTGGCGGGGCTGACGAGGGACGTCGTGGCGCAGGTGGTGTTTGGGCGGCACGGGGGGGCCAGGCTGCCGCTCGAGGGGGACGGGATGTACGACGCGCTGTGGAGCTAGCCCGCCCGCGGGCGGCGAGGAATATACCCTGCCTCGTGCCTGGATCATCAGCGGGCGAGGATCGGTCGGGACGCCGTCCGATCGGACGCGAAGCCGCAAGCGCGGTCCGTCGGCCGATCGGCGCACAGCCACTGTCGGTTGCGCCTGCCGACCTATCGGCTCCCTCCCGACGGGCATAAAGGGCCCGGAAACCCCGACAGCCCCCGCGCCGAACCGGGAACGAACTTCGCGATGACGTGGTCCGCGTTCTTTGCCGACGTCGCCGAGTGGTGGGTGGCCGTGCGTGTCTCCCGCACCGGACGCCCCTGACAGTTGCCCGCAACAACCCTCCCCTATCTGCGCTCTGTGCGGTGACGACGCGCCATCGTCATCGGCCCCGCCCTCGATGCCCGTCTCGCCCTCCCACCCAGGCTGCCCTACGGCCTCCCCCCGAAGCGCGACTACCTCACGGGCAACGATGCCGCCTTCCTCGTGGCCGAGATCCCCAACGCCATGTCCACCTGCGCCGGCACCTACATCCTGCAGAACCGCATCACCCCCGACGAGGGCCTCCGCCTCGCCGACGATTTTGCCCGCTTCACCGGCGACCGCTACCTCAAGCGCCTCGTCAGGAACGTGTGGCTGCTCGGCCGCCCGTACTGGGCCGACGACGAATCCTTCGACGCGTCGAACCACTTCTCCTCGCGCTCCTTCCCCGCCGGCACCACCGAGCCCGAGATCCAGCGCGCCGTGGCCGACTTCGTCGCGTCGCCGTACGACTGGAACCGGCCGCTGTGGTCGTGGATGCTCATCGACTGGAACGGCACCTCGGTGCTCGCCATGCGGTTCCACCACGCCATCACCGACGGGCAGGGCTCCACCAAGGCCGGGCTGAAGTGGACCGCCTCGTACGACCAGGCCCTCGGCCGCGCGGTGCCGGGCAAGCGCGCCTCGGAGGTGTCGAGGATGCAGTTCAAGGCCGGCAAGGGCGTCGCCGCGCGCCGGAGGTCCAGCTTCGTCGAGACCGCAAAGACCTTTTTCGACCGGCTGGTCGACGCCGCCAAGCAGGCGTTGGTGCTGCTCTGGAGCATCCTGCTCTACCTGCAGAACATGTACTTCCTCCTCGTCGCCACGCCCGCCTCGCGGCGATCCCCGTGGTCCTCCAAGCCCAAGGCGCAGAGGGAGGGGCTGCCGCGGAAGCAGCTCGCGTGGTCGGAGCCGGTGTCGCTGCGCGCCCTGCGCGCGGCAAAGGAGACCGTCGGGTGCACGGTCAACGACGTCATGGTCGGGCTGCTGGTGGGCGCGGTGCAGAGGGCGCTGGCGGAGAAGGGGCAGCTCAAGGACGGGTACCTGGTCTTCGGGGTGCCGACGAGCTACCGCTCCGAGCTGTGGGTGCCGCCGTCCTGGCTCGGCCCGGAACCGTCCGCTCACGTTGGCCCCGATGCAGCGACTTCTCCATCTCCAACCGCTCCTCGGGCTACATGCTCGGCGTCCCCTCCGACATTCCCTCGCCCACCGCCCGCGCCCTGGAGGTCTCGCGGCGCATGGACCGCCTGAAGAAGTCCATCGAGCCGAGGATGACGTACGAGTCGCAGAAGGGCATGGCGTTCCCCTGGCTCGTGTCCAAGAGGCTGGCGCTGATGGGGATGGGCAAGATACACGGGGGCATCAGCAACGTGCCCGGGCCGACGGGGAAGATGAGTGGGTGTTGCGCGGCGGCGGTCGGCGGGGATGGGAGCTGACCTGGGATCGCTTCGCAGGGTTCGGACCGGCCGTCGTCGAGCGGATGTTCCCGCTGGGCCCTCCTCCCGGCCCTCAAGGAATGAATATGACGATCCTCTCTTACGGAGACGACGTCGCCCTCACGCTCTACATGGACGAGGACCCGAGCATCGCCGGCTCGACCACGGAATGGTTCGCCCCCGGGGACGCGAGGCGGGTGTGCGAGCTGTTCGCGGAAGAGTTCAGGGCGCTGCAGGCCGAGTGCGCGGCTGCGGAGGAGGGCAAGCTGAGGGCCGCGGCGGGGAGGCTGGGGAGGGAGAGGGCGATGCGGGTGCTGCAGGAGGAGGACGGGAAGGCGAGGTGATGGCAACGGCAGGCGGATGCTGGATGGGGCTTCGATCGTATCAAACGTCTTGTCTTGATGAGAACGTTGCATGGTTATTGTGGCTAGGTTCAAGAGTGAGCGGCGGTGACGTCGGTCCCCGGTACCCCAATCCAATCCAATCCAATCCGTCACCCCCAGGGACGGTTTCGATGCTTGATCATCGTTTCATTTGCGCTGTCTGACAAATGAACTGGCTGTTGCGAGTGTCGACATCCGTCCCCTGTAATATCCCGTCACTGCGCTCCCTGGGCCGACCCGCCCTTGACCTTCTTCGAGCCCGTCAATCCCTCGCAAGCGCCCTCCACCGTGATCTTCAAGGCCGCAAACTCGTCGCAGTCCGACCGGTGCTCAGGCCAAGCCTGGCGCTGGCAGTCCTTGGAGCAGTAGCACGCGAACGAGCACCTCGAGCACCGCCGAAGCTTCCTCCCCTTGCCCGCAGTGCCACAGCACTCGTCGCAGAACTGCTCGGCAGACATGTGCGTGGGTGCAAGGGGCTTCAGATCCAACGAGATCGGGAGATCGGAAGCCAGCCATGCGGGATCGATCTTGCTGTTGTAGCACAGGAAAATGCGCACGACCGAGTTGACCGTCTCCTGCCAGTCGGCAAAGACAGGATCACTGATGGACGAAGGCTGCGCGGCCATGATGGACGCAAGGAGCTGCCGGCACCACTTGAACATGTTCGTAAACGGAGGTGCGTAGCGCCGGCTTGCAGTAGCGCAGTAGGACCGGTCCAGCATCTTGGCGATGCCGCAACCCAGGCGAAAGATCATTTTCCGCAGGCTCTCGGCAGTCATCGTTCCGTTTTGCGAGGTCGTGCGGGGCATCCAAAGAGCGAGAATTGCGAACATGCGGTGGAAGTCGAACAGCGTTGAGGGGTCACCACGGATGCGCCGGCGAACTGCGTAGGAGTCGCATAGTTTGTCCAGGGACGCCAGGCAGGGCCATAGCGTTTGCAGGATGGGGGAGGCAGCATCGCGGATCTGGATTTCGGATGAGGGAACGAGGACTCCGGCTGTGGATTCCCAAGTCTGCCGCGCAAACAGCTTCCAAAAGGTTTCGGGGCCGTCGTCGGGTTCGTGAGAGCGAATGCCGTGACGGAGTCTTGGCAAAATGCTGCCGCGACCTTCCGGATAGACAGCATCGTCGAGGTGAAGACCTTGACCCGGAGCAGGGCATCGTACTTCGACCCGAGGTCCCAGGAGCGCTGCATCGAACCCCATGCCCGCTTTGTGACGCTCTTGACCACCTTGTGCTTCGCGAACCAGGAAGGGTCGAGCAGGAAGTCGTGCGCGAAGCAGGTGAGAGCCGCTGCCAGTGCCTCGTTGTTTTCCCCCCCGAGCCTGGCATTGATCCGACGTGCGTCCGAGAGCCACGTAAGGGCAGCGGGCAAGTTTCGCGCGGCCTTGGCTTCGACGATGTGCCGGCAGGCCGCCGCCAACACGGTGACGGTGACGCCGACCGCGGCCATGGCCGTGGCGAGGGCGGCGGCGACAGCGTCGGCGATGCGCGCGACATCGTCCGCCGAGGGCGCCATCGGAGCACTCTGCCTTGTGGACATGTCGCGCTCGATGAAGGAGAGGCGACGGCGGTGCTGCCCTGTGTGGCACGCGACCGGCGAATTCGAGATGTTTGGTTTGTCCCGCTTGATTGTCGTCCCCCGTCGTGCTTGCCCTCCAGGACCTCCACGCGCAGCCCCGCCCGCGACTCCAGCGCCTTCTTCACCCCGGCCGCGCCGCGCACGATCCGCCTTGCCCTCCGCAGGCGGAGCACCCTGAGCGTGGGAGGCAGCGCCGCGACGACGGCCGCGGGGTCCGCGTTGTCGAGCTCGAGCAGCTCGACGGGTTTGGAGCAGTACGAGGGCTTCCAGAAGCCGGCGAAGGACAGATGCACCTCGCGCGGCCTGAACTCGTCCATCGAAAAGAGGATGTCGGGGGAAGGGCCGTTGCGGAGTGCGAGCCAGCGCAGTGTCTTGAGCTTCGCCACGGCCTTGGGGTACAGCTCGAGAAGAGCCGGGGCAAGGCTCCTGCGGGCGACGAGGCTCCATTCCTCGAGGTTGCCGCAGACGGCAACGCGGCGCCAGAGGGTGCAATCGCTTTCATCAGGGTTGCGGAGCGTCAAGTCCGGAGCATTCCAGCGCCCGAGCTGCCGAACATGCAGTTTTTGAACCTGCGGCAAGGTGAACACGTATCTCGGTCCGAAGCCGAGCTCGTTCTCGACAGAAATCCAGCCAACACCTTGGAAATGCTTCGTGCAGACCGCGAGGATCGACACCTCCTGCAGCCGAGGCAGCTCGGCGAGGGCGCCGAAAACCGAACGACACCAGACCTGACCGAAGCGGTTCTTGTGCACGGCCACCTCCACGTGCTGGACGTTGGGGCATAGGCCCAGCAGCGGCACCCAGAGGAGCACCTCGTCCAGATGCTCGGCGAGGTCCGTGGTGCTCGTGTCCCTGGGCCACAGGGACAGCCTCCGCACGTGCAGGAACCGGAGAGGATTGCCGAACGGCAGCTTCGCGGCGGCCGCCCAGGAAAGCTTGATCCCCGTGCCCCTCTGGGTGCATATGCCGAGGTCCCGGTACAGTTCGGGCACGCACGCTTCATTCACCCCCCTCGAACACCGCACCAGCCTCGCCAGCGACGCCGGGCAGGTTTTCGCGAGCAACGACGCGATTTTCGCCCAGATTTCGGGGGGAATCGCCGGGGATATGCCGTCCGCGGGGGCCGCGCGGGAAACGAGCGCGGCGGCCTGGAGTCGGAGCGCGGCGGCCTGACGCTCCAGCCGGTCGGCGGCGGCGGACAACTCGGCGGCGCGGGTGAGGAGGGAGTCGCGGTTGGACGCCATTTTGCCGGGGGGACGAAGCAGCGTGATTCGCTTCGACAACTGGCTCACTTGCCACACGGCGCGGTCGGCTGCTGCACGGTTCGATTGGAAGGTTCGATTGTCCCCGCCTCCCGGCTCGTATCGCGCCGAATCCCTCTCTTTCGGTCTCGCCGACGCGCGAAGGTCGCGATCGCGTCGAATCCCTCCCTCCCCGACGCGCACACCGCCCACCGGAACGCGATGCCGCCCCCCGTGTGCCTCGTCTCCTTCCACTTCCCCCCCCTCGTCGGCCCGCTCACCGCCCTCGGCCTGGAACTCGCCGGCCCCTTTGCCACGCTCGCGGACGCGCCGGGGGACGTGCTGGAGCGCGCCGAGGTGTTTGTCGTCCACGGCGGGTTCAAGGTGACGGACGACCAGCTGGCGTTGGCGCCGAAGCTGGCGCTGGTGGCGGCGATCGGGGTCGGGTACGAGGTGGGCGCCGTGCGTGCCTTCCGGTGGCACGTCTCACGGTCCGCCGATTGCCTCCCGCGGCCCTGCACGAAAGACCATCGACCTCGCCGCGTGCCGCGCCCGCGGCATCGCCGTCGCAAACTGCCCCGGCTCCAACTCCTCCTGCGTCGCCGACATGTGCTTCGCCCTGGTCCTGGCGACCGTCAGGAGGGTGCTGGCGGCAGACGCCTACGTGCGCACGGGGCAGTGGGCGCCAGAGACGAAGGAGGGGAAGCCGATGTTCGCGATTAGGCACAAGCCGTCGCCGGGGATGGGGGGGCTGAACATCGGTATCCTTGGAATGGGAGATATTGGCGAGCGGGTTGCCAAGAGGGCAAAGGCGTTCGAGATGAACGTGGCGTACTGCAATCGGAACTCGAAGGAGGGCGCGGATCCGGACTACAGTGGGTCTCTGCTGAAGCGGCGCGAGAAAATTGTCGCTGATCAGGCCCCGCAGAGTTCTTCGAGAGCCCGATGGAGCTCGCGAAGTGGTCCAACGTGCTGGCCGTGTGCCTCCGCGCCGACGCGAGCAACCGGCACATCGTCGACGCGGCGATGCTCGACGCCCTCGGGCCCGACGGCTACGTCGTCAACATCTCGCGTGGCTCGGCGATCGACCAGGAGGCCCTCGTGCGGTACCTCAAGGAGGGCAAGCTCGCCGGCGCCGGACTGGACGTGTTCGAGGCCGAGCCGGAGGTCCCGCCGGAGCTGTTCGAGATGGGGAGGGACGGGACCGGCGGCGGGCCTTACGTGGTCCTGACGCCGCACTACGCGCCGATCACGGCGAGGGCGTTCCAGCTCATGACCGAGGCGGTGATCGCCAACGTGACGGCGTTTGTGAAGGGCGAGACGGTGCCCTACCCGGTGCCGGAAATGAAGGACCTGGCGAACGTCGGGAGAAAGGGCTGATTGGATGCCGGGCGGGCAACGTTGCCTGAGAAAGATGGACGAATAAGATAGATGAACTGGAGAGAAACTCGGACTCAAGAGGACAGATGGATGTGTGGCCACACTGCTCGATCGCGTGCGAGCGAGGAGCGAGGCCGGCGCCGTGACTCTCTCCCAATCCTCCCCCTTCGTTCCACGTGCACAATGTACCATCCCCACTTCCCGCGGACGTCGTCGCTCGACGAGGAGGAGGGCAAGTACCACAAGCGGCGGCGGCGGTGGAGCCCTGGCGGCGACGCGTGGCCTGTTGCGCCGTCGACCGTGGTGCTCACGGTGGTCGGGCTGCTGCTGCTGTTCGTGGTGCTGCGGCGCGGATCGGCGCCCGCGGCGGTGGCGGTTGCGGGCGGCGCGGACGACGGCGGCCGCGCGGACGCGGACGCGGTGCGGCGGGCGGCCGCGCGGAGGGAGCGCGCCGCGCACGCGGACGAGGAGGGCGGCGACGCGTCGGACGACGGCGGGCAGCCCGCGGAGAGGGAGAGGGAGGACAACGAGGGCGACGGCGAGCAGCAGGGCGGCGACGACGAGCTGGCGCGCAGGGCCGACGAAGCAGACGCGACGCCCGTCGAGGACTTGGGCGCCGTCGGCCCCTCGGCTGCACGCGCCTCGCGGCCGCTGCCCCGCGCCGGCGAGGCAGAGAAGCTGCTCACATTCACCTTCGTCAACATGGCCACGGAGCAGAAGCCGTGGCTGCAGAAGACGCTGCTCAACAAGCAGCGCTACGTGCGCCGCCACGGCTACTCGTGGGAGCTGCACCTCGAGACGCTGGCCGAGAACGACCCGGTGTGGAGCAAGATCCCCGCCATGGAACTCGCGCTGTTCGGGTGCTCGAGCATCCCCAGGGAGCGCCTCGACCTCCCGGTGCCGCCCGGCTCCGCGGACTGGTCGACAAAGAAGCCCGTGCCGGTCCCCAAGGGCGGCCGCGAACACTGGGCCTGGTGGTTCGACATCGACACCCTCATCACCAACTACTCGGTGTCCCTGGCGTCGATCGTCGTGGCCGCCAAGGAGGTGCACCGGGAGAACCACAAGGGCAAGAAGGACGCCCCTGACCTGGAGATGATCCTCAGCCGGGACTGCAACGGCCTCAACGCGGGCTCGCTGCTGCTGCGCCGCTCGCCGTGGGTGCAGCGCTTCCTGGCGCTGCTGTGGTCCATGCGGGACGAGCTCCCCAAGATCGACAAGGACAAGCGGAGCGAGCAGGACGCGCTGGCGTACCTGTACAAGACCAAGGAGGACGTGCGCGCGCGGGCCGCGTTCCTGCCGCAGACGGTGCTGAACGGGAATCCGGAGGACATCAGCTGTCTGGAGTGGTTCGAGGGCACGGGCGAGTCGGGCCGGCCGTGGAAGGTGGGCCGATCCCCTCCCCGCATAGTCGGCCGGCACCTGCTGACCTCCCGCCCTCGCAGCGCGGCGACTTCACGTGGCACATCGCGGGCTCGTGGGCACACACGGACAACATCATGAAGCGCAACGGGATCAAGGAAGATTCGGAGCAGGCAAAGAACTTCGAGGGCTCCGAGTTCCTGTTCGCAAAGTATTGGCCGCAGGTCGTGGAAGAGTAGCGGACCGTCTGTATGGTATGCTAAGATATCCTGGATATGCCGTTGGTCGTGCAGCGCACTGTTGGAGCGTCGATCGCGCGGGATGCGGAGGGCGGCACAGGGACGGGAGACCCTGCGTTCGTCCCCCTCGAAAGATACCGCCCGCACATTCGCAGCACGCGGGTTGCTGCGACCCGGCCACCTGCGGTTCGCGTCCTCGAGTCACCGAGCTTGCCTTTCCGCGGACGGCTCGGTCGCTGGAGACCTCTGCCCGCCGTCGTGGACCCGCGCTAGGGACGCAACCGTCGGCCACCTCCCTCTCGCGCCCACGGGCTCAAAGCCGCCAGGAGAAAGAGTGACGGCAGTCTCCGCGACTTTTTCTCGGGGCTGCTGAGGCGACAGGATGGCGACGACGCCCATCTACCCCCCTGATCCGGACAACCCGGTCGATCCCCGCTACGGGGCCACCACGACGACCTCGGTCCTCGTGCCCTTCCTGGTGTACTTGATCGGCGGCATCCTCATGTTCCTCCTCTTCTGCCGGCTGCGGACCAGGATCCCGTCGTGGTTCTACCCGCGGCGGAAGCTCCGCATCGCCGCCCCGCCGCGGCTCTCGCCGACCTTCCTGGGGTGGTTCATCGAGCTGCTCCGCATCCCGGAGGAGTACGTCGCCCGCAGCAGCGGCATGGACGCCCTCATCATCCTGCGCTTCTTCAAGTCCTCGGCCTTCCTCTTCGGGATCCTCACCGTCCTCGGCTGCGGCGTCGTCGTGCCGATCAACTGGGCCGGCGGCGCGATCCCGACGCAGCAGGCCGCTCAGGAGGCCGCAGGGAACGGGACGACGGACATGTCGCAGGAGATCAGCATCCTGCGGCAGCTGTCGATCGAGAACATCCCCGGGGACTCGCCGCTGCTGATCGTGCACTACGTAATGCTGTTCGTCTTCAACATCCTCCTGTTCCTGAACGTCCGCTCGTTCTACAAGTCGTGCATCAACACGCGGGTGCAGACCATCGAGAGGGTGCTTGGGGAGATGTCGGGCAGGGGGGCCGTAGAGCTGCCGCGGATCGAGCTCCCCGAGTTCGCTCTGCCGCACGCGCCCGGGGAGGACGAGGCGGTCAAGGCGGCCGAGAACGTGGCGGCGGAGAAGCCGCCGCCGGGGGCCGAGATGACGGCGAAGCTGGCGATCGACGCCGTGATGGACGAGACCCCCACGGGAGTCGCGGATTCCGGCGGCGGCCCGAATCCGAACTTCGCGACGGCGCAGCGCAAGCATGCAAAGGCCCAGGAAGTCAGCAGAGCCATGCTCGACTCGCCCTCGCTGACGGAGCAGCAGAAGCTCCTGATCCTGCTGGCCCGGCGGCGGCATGTGGACCTGCGGACCGTGGTGATCCTCAACCTGCCGGACGTGCTGTCGACCGAGGAGGAGCTCAGGGACTTTTTCGAGACCGAGCTCAACCTCGGGCCGGTCGAGCAGGTGCACATCGCCCGGCGCTACACGAGGCTGCGCGCCGCGATCCGCGAGCGGGCCAAGTGGCTAAAGAAGCTCGAGGGCGCCTGGGCGCGCTACCTCGGAAACCCCGGCGACGTGTTCGATCAGATGACGGACGAGGAGGTGCTCAGGATCATGGAGTACTCGCCCGAGTCGGAGCACAAAGCCAACGGGTCCGCTGCGAGCGGAGCAGGCAATGCTGACGGGGAAGCCAAGCCTGCCGCCGCCGGGCACGTCGAAACTGTCGAGCTGGAGGAAGTCGTCTCGGAAGGTGCTGCTGCTCCGATATCCAAGGTGCCTGGAGCGAACGGCACCGCGGACACATTCAAGGACGCTGATGCGAACGGCACAACTGCCGCGCTACCGGCAACCACTTCCAAGTACGACCCCGAGGACTTTTCCGAGACCTTTGGCCGCCAGCTCGAGTCTGCCTACCCGTGTGGCCCGCTGAGGGACGCTCTGAACCTCTACTACGCCAAGTTCGTAGAGGCCGACGAGAAGGTTCGCCACCTCCGGGAGCGCATGGAGTCGTCGGACAAGACGACCACGGCTTTTGTGGTCTTCTTCTCGCCCGAGTCGGCCGTCGTTGCCACCCAGGCGCTGCTGCCTTCGCGGCCGGGGCTGGGCTACATGCGCATTCTGCCTTCGCCGGGCACGCGCGACCTCGTCTGGGACAACATCTCGAGCAAATGGGCAGCGCCGTCGCTGAAGGCCGTTCGTACCCTCATAGTTGCCTTCATCCTCGTTCTGCTCGTGTTCTTCTGGTGCGTGTTTGTCGCTCCGTCGCACTTCGGCATGTCCTTACTCCATCCACGCGGGAAACAGGTCCGTCCCCGTCACCCTCATCTCCTCGTTCCTTTCGCTCGACTCGCTCGCTTACGCCTTCCCGGACTCGATCGGCGTCATCGTCGAATCCATGCCGCCGGCGCTCAAGAACCTGATCCAGGGCCTCATCCCTTCCATCATCCTGTCGATTTGGATGGGCATTCTCCCGCAGATTCTCTACGCTCTGTCGATGCTGGAGGGTATCGAAGCCTACTCTTGGGTTGATCATTCGCTGTTTGCGAAGTGAGTAAAGAGACGACCGTGAAGTGACGCGACGAGGCTCATGTTCGTCTTACAGACTCTACTTCTACAACGTTTTCAACACCCTCTTCATCTTCGCGATCTCGGGTTCCGTCTGGAACGCCCTCGACGCCATCTTGAACGATCCGTCTCAGATTCCGTACATGCTGGCCAGCGCTTTGAGCGGCGTCTCTCCCTTCTTCATGGTGTACATCTTCCTGAACGCATTCAGTTGGTAGCCTCGATCTGCGATCGCCGAATGCCTGCTGATAGTTTCTTCCTCGCAAGTCATGTTGCCAATGCGCTTGCTGCTCCCGGGTGAGGCTGCGCAAGCCAGACACATGCCGAGAAGAGCGATTGACGTCACGTCCACCAGGCTACATCTATCTCTCGTTCTTGCGCCGCCTCTTCCCGAACTACAAGAAGCTGGCGCCGCGTAGGGTCGCCCGCCTTGTTGTTCCGATCAATTCCATGCACTACCGGCTTGGTGACCTTCTCACCACGCCAATGGTAGGTATCGCATGTGCAGTAGCGGGCTGGATCTCATTTTGTCGCATCGCAGGTCGTCTACATCCTCACCTTCTTTTGTGGGCTGGCGATTGGGCCTCGCCGTACCCTCTCTAACGTTGATCATACCGCAGACGCTCAGATTCAGCCTCTCATTCTCCCTGCCGGATTCGTCTACTTCTTTTTGGCCTACGTCATCTTCAAATACGTCTTTCTGTACCTTCACTTGTTGGTGGCCTCGTTCGCTTCTGGCCCTGCAGAGGCTAACGCCAGCACTGCCCAGCCCGCTTTACGACACGCGCGGGACTGGATACGGGCAAGTCGGCTGGAGCGGGATGATCATGCGGCGGACCATGTTCACATCCATCATTCAGAGTGAGTGGAATTGGCCGCAAGGTGGTTCCACTGCTGACATCCGTGAACGACAAGTCCTCATGATGTTGGGAGTGCTGGCCTTGAAGGGTCAGTGGTACCTGGCCCTTCCAATCTGCCTCACGCTCCTCATTCTGGCGTCGATGACGTGGTTTTCCATGGACAACGGGCTTGCGAGCTGGGAAAAGTTCATTCCACTGCGATCCGCGAATCAAGCCCGCACTCGCGAGGAAGTCTTGCTCGCGAAGCTGCGCAAGGACATCAGCGAGGTCAACCGCGACAGCCACACAAACGTGCCCCTGAATGCCGTCGAACTTGAGATGCGCGAATCCTTGCTACGAAACGCCAAACAGGTCGACGCCGGCGCTGCTGCTTCTACCCCGTCGGCCGTTGTCGACCCCGTCGCTCCCGCCAAATCTGTCGAGGCCGTCGCTGCCGTCGGATCCGTTGGGGCCGTCGCTACTGAAGAATCGGCCAAAGAGGGCTACAAGGCCCAGACCCTTGGCAACACGTTCCCAACCATGACGGGAAAAGCTGGCAAGGATATCGCCAGCCTCTTTACCTACGCCATCACCGGGAGCGCCGGATCGGGTCTGCTGGCAGAGGAGGCGATGGCGGGCTACGACGAAGGTGTCATTGAGAAGCTGCTGCTCGTGCGGGACCAAAGAAAGGAGCAAACGCCGGAGGCGTTCGACTATGCTTCACGAACCGGTCAGGTCACACACGCAGGCGTCCTGCTGAACACGGATGACTTGCGAAAGTACAAGTACGACTACGCCATGAAGATGGATCTTGGTCGAGACGGAGAGATTGGTAAGCCCCGCGCTGGCGACCTTGCTTTGTAGTATGCTCACATGATAGCCAGACATGGACGAGGAGATGGCTGAGGACGCCATCTTCAGGCCCGACCGCGGTGGCTACACCGGATACTACTTGGAACCGGACATTTGGCGCCTCAAGGGCGTGCTTGACCCCATCACTCCCCTCAAAGGTGAAATCGTGGCTACTTTTCACTCCAGGCATGGTCACTGACTCTCCCATCCCCATAGGCTCTCTGAACCGCTATAGAATAAGTGAGGAAGATCCGCAGACGTACACCTACGCACACCCGGCCGTTTCGGGCGCGCTTCCGCAGCTCTGGCTCCCGGGACGCAAGCACACCATCAACGTCGCCCAGGTTCGGCCCCGCTACGTGCAGAAGCAGACGGACGAGGAGCGGAGACGGAGCCTGGAGACTCGTCTCGAGAAGAAGGAGATCAAGTGGATGAAGAAGCTGCCGCCGGGGGCGCAGACCTGGCTCGACGAGGCGGAACATATTTGGAACGCGTTCGGGACGTCGATCGCGTTCACATTTCGATGAGATTATTGGTCAGACATGTAGGAGGTCTCCAATGAAAAGTGCGTCTACACCGAAGGGTTGTAGTTAACAAGAGATAGAGCATCTCTAAAGACAGGTCAGGTGAAAACCAGTGGGGCTGACCCCTTAGGACTTGGCGGCGAGCTGAGCCTCGAGTTCGGCGACGCGCGCCTTCAGCGCGTTGTTCGACGCGAGCAGCGTCTTGTTCCAGGCCTTGATACCCTTCTCTTTGTTGTGCGTGCCGTCGCAGAATGGGGCGTTCTCCGTCTGCTTGCAGCCGCAGAGGTAAGCAGTCTTGCTCTCGGTCGCGGTGAAGGCCTTCGGCGCCAGTCCCGTGCCTGTGGCGCCATCAGCACATTGTCGTGAGAAGAACCCGCCCATCCGTACCCTTGTGGCTGCCGTCGCAGAAAGGCTGGTTCTTGCTCAGTCCGCACTGGCACCAGTAGTACGTCTTGCCTGCAGAAAGGCCAGCTCTTATACTGAATCCGCACAGGCACCCCGTGGCACGTCTTGCCTTCCTCGATTGGCACGGCGTACGGCCCGGCCTTCGCGACGACGGGCTCGGCGGGCGTAGCAACTTCGGCGGCGGCCATTTCGAAGGAGTTCTAGCGACGGGAGGTGTGAGCGCGTCAATCGGGCTCAATTGCAGCCGGAACCAGGCGGCCCCCATTGAGAAGCATACGATTCGTACCTTGGGTGGTCGGGCGAAGTGCCTTACGGTCCGGGAAGCGGGGGTTTCGACGCTGACGAAAGGTTGGGATGGCGAGGTGTGGCTCAGGGCCCGCCGCTTCCGTTCTCCCGACCCCACACGGCGACCTCTTGGTACGGACATAAACAGATCATCAACTCGTCCAATGTTGGGATGGAAAGGCAGATGACATTCGCCACGAACCTATTCGACCTGCAGTTGATCCGGGTTTCAGACCACGGACTGTCTCCCGCAAGTTCCTTTAACTTCGTCCGTCCTCCGAGCCGAGGATTCGTCCCACAGCACTCCACAATCTCGATTGTCCATTCGACGCCAGCAGAATCTGTCCTACTGAGGGGTCATCGCTGCCATCTGCTTCTGGAAGGATGCCATGTCCCAGAATTCTCTCCAGGCCGAGATCTTGCCTTCGGAATTGAACTCCATTACGCCCTGCAGTCCACTGCGAATCAGCACGACTTGGAACAAGGTTCCGCAGGCGCCAAGCCCACCACGACGGGTAGCTCGAGCCATTTCCCGTTCATTGAAAACTTGTCCACGCGCTCGGAAAACACGGAGCCGTCCGCACCGGTTGCGATGTGATCGATGACAAAGACAATCTCCTTGCAGGCGCCGATGAAGCCCGCCATGCCCTCCCGCCACTGCGCCTTACTCTGAGCCGGCGGGGTGGGGTGGTTCAGAATCGTGGCATCGTCCGCGAGGAAGGAGCAGATTTTGTCCAAGTCTTTCGTGGCGAACGCGTCGAAGAAGGCGAGGGCCGCTGCTTCGTTTGCCATCGCAGAAACGGGGAAGACGATGTGGTGTCGGGAAATCTGTTTGCCGTGCAGCCGCGGCCTGGCGACGAATGGCATTCCATCTCGCACTCTTCTCTTGCAAAACATGCCGCCGACTAGACCGCATCGCATTGAATAGACAATTCAATCTAGTCTGATTGCGATAGGTTAGGTTTTGGCCTGTGTGGTTTCCGAAGTTGCCACAGGCCGCAGCGGGTGCAACCCATTGTCCCCTCCCACCAGCTGCCTCACACCGGCGAAAAGAGCTGAGCTTCGTCACAAGTGCCTGCGAACCGACCTAGTCTGGACGAGACCACTTGTTGTCCTGGTCCAAGAGTTGGTGACATCACAAGGGGACGGAAGGACGGTGGCCGTGCGAGGGCTGGTATCGTTTCGGCCCGAATCTTGAGGGACTCTGAGGATACCCCTTCCTCTTCGTGTCCCGAAGGAGGTGACAGCGTGCCCTTCCCTCACCCATTCCCGTAAAGGCTTCAAGAATGCCCGCCGCCGCGATCGTCTCGCTCGCCTTGCTCGCATCGCTCGCCTTGCTCGCAGCGCTCGTCGGGGTCGCAACAGCGATGTGGGCGGGAAATCCGGACTCCAGGAACCACGGTCTCACTCTGTCTCTCCCACAGGTCCACACAGCTCAACGCCGGTTCCGTCACGTTTGCCACGGAGTGCTCAGCCTGTGCCACCGAAAGCTTCTGGTAAGCAGCGCTCGACCTCATCGCGGCCCCGGCGCTCACCCACTGCACAACCCTTTTCCGCTAATCACCCTGCACCATCTATGTCCATTACCTATCACCGCCCCGCAGCGAGTTCAGCTACCCCGGCGCGCCAGAGGGTGGCGTGGCATGCGTCACCTACGGCACCGAAGAAAAGCACGCCCTGTACAGCCGCTACACCGCATCGCCCAACTGCGCGGGCGCCGGCATGGAAGGATACCTCAAGTGCTCCGGCGGCGGCACTTTCGGAGGAGGATGCGATGCCGGGGACGGATCGATTTCCATCAGCGGAGCCACGAGCGCCTCCGGAATCTGCTTCCCCGACGGCGGCGACCTGTGCTGCGTGCCTGCGACCTACATATCATCCCTCATAGGCTGCACCACCTGCACCGTCAGCGGAACGGATCTCGCCATCTACGCCGACACCAACCCCATCAGCTGCACTCTCGACACGGGCATCGTCGGGTCAGGCGGCGGGGCCTGCGGCAATGATCCTACAGTCGGCATGCTTGCCGGCTGCTGCGCGCGCGCGATGTGCACCTCGGAGAATTGGAAAGGCCAATACCATCCTTGCTCGGGATCGGCAGCCAACTACACCGCTTGCGACGCGTCGACCGGCGAGACGGCCCCCGGCGGTTCCGGCGCCAGCACCGGCGTTTGCCTTAGCGAGTCGAGCGGGGTCGGCATGTGCTGCGTCGGCTACAGCGGTGCCACGGATCAGGCGTTGTACGATATGTGCCCCGGCTCCACGATGTGCCAAGGTACCGTTGGTGAGACGGACTTCAGGGTCACGCAATCCGCCGGCGAGACCGCCTACTGCTCCGGAGGGGGTGCCCCGGCGGCGGATGCTACCGGTGGTGGCCAGTGCCAACTTCCTGGCGGAACGAGCGCCGCTGCCGGGCTCATCTCGGGGTGCTGCATCACGTCGTAGAGGTTCCTTCCGGGAGGAAGCCTTTTAAAGAGACCGAGTACCGGTGCCACAGAATTGTTTCGAGTTGGACATGCGATGAGAGAAATTGGATGCACTGTTGTCTTCCACTTTAGAGCACAATTGAGACCGAGTACCGGTGCCACAGAATTGTTTCGAGTTGGACATGCGATGAGAGAAATTGGATGCACTGTTGTCTTCCACTTTAGGCACAATAGGATCGTGGGCAGGGAAGGGGTGGCGGCCGGCCGCGCTGGGGACGCGGGGGCGCCGATCACCGACGCGAGTTCCGCCAATGACGCCGCCGTGGTTCCGCCCGCTCATGGGCGCCGCAGCGGTCGCGGCTGCAGTCACTGGATTTGCCGTGCTCGGCCGGGCGCCAGTGGGCGCCGACTGCCCGCCCTCCCCGCCGTCGCTTCCTCCGGACCTCTTCTTCGCAGTCGTCGCGCCGCCGTACTCCGAGTCCTCGGGCGGCACCACGGTGCTGCACGCGCTGGTCGACAGGCTCAACAGGCGTTACTCGGCGCGCGGCGAGCCCTCGGCGGCGTTCGTGGTGCCGTGGGGCGGCGGGCACGCCACGAATCCCGGCTACGCGTCGCCGCTGCTGCCCCCGTGGCTGGATCCCGCAAAGGGCGTGGTGGTGTACCCCGAGATCATCGAGGGCAACCCACTGAAGGCGCCGCGCGTGGTGCGCTGGATGCTCTACTTCCCGGGGCTCAACGGCGGCCCGCAGGCGGCGGCTTACGATGGGTGGGAGGACATGGTCGCCTGCTACATGGCCGGCTTCTGCTCCGAGCTCGCGCACAAGGACCCCGTCTACCTCCGCGTGTCGGATCACTACCCCGACTATTCGCGGGGCCTGCCGAGCGACGACCGGCCGCGCAAGGGGACCATCTACTTTGCCCGCAAGACGGGCTGGCGCGCCGGCAACCGCACCGTGACGCTCCCCGAAATCGATCCCGCGGCCGAGGCCCGCGCGCGTGGCGCCTTCCTGCTGGACCCGCACGAGGGGAAGCGGAGGAGGCTGGAGCTGTTTTCGCGCGCCGCCAAGTTCGTCACGCGGGACCCGCTGACCTACCGCGCCGTGGAAGCGGCTTCGGTTGGTTGCCCGGCTGTCGTGGAAAAGGTGCCCGGGGTGACTAAGGAGGAGTGGTTGGCGACCGCGGAGGACGAGTTCAAGTACGGGATCGCGTACGGCGAGGAGGACCTCCCCTGGGCGAAAAGCACGCTCAACATGGTGAAGGAGCAGCTCATGAAGAGGAGGCGGGCGGAGGACGCCCACCTGGACGAGTTTGTGCGGAGGGTGCTGCAGAAGTGGTACTCGGACAAAGCAGGACCCGCACAAGAACAGAAGGAAGGCCGGACGATCGCCCATTCCGCGCGGCGCAAGAGCGGAAATCGATCTACGGGGCAGCGACCCCCATAACCATCGCCTCGTACCCTCGCCAACGCATCCTGCTCCCCGCCTGGGGATCTACGCCCCCGCCGCCCGCCTCACCGCGGCGATCACGTGCGCCACCTCTGCCCTGCTCATCCCCGGCCACACCGGCAGCCTCAGCAGCGCCTCCGCCGCCCTCTCCGCGACGGGCAGCGCGCCGTGCGCGCGGCCGTACCTCTGCCCCGCCGGCGACAGGTGTAGCGGCTGGTAGTGCCGCGCCGTCGACACGCCCGCCTCGGCCAGCACCCTTTCGTATCGCGCCCGCTCCTCCGCCGAGGGAAGCATTATCCAGAAGATGTGACCGTTGGGCTCGCACCACTCCGGCACTTCGCATGCCGCGAACCTCCCCACGGCCACCAGATCGGCCAGCCCCTCGGCGTACCTCCCGCACACACCCCTCCTCTCCTCGCACACGGCCTCCCCGCGCTCCAGCTGCGCGAGCAGCACCGCCGCCGACGTCTCGGGCACCGCGTACGACGACCCCAGCCGCGTCCATTGGTACGTCTCCGCGCGCCCGGCGAGGAACTCGCGGCGGTCGGTGCCCTTGTCCCACGCCTCGGCCGCGCCGGCGGCCATCCCCGCGCGGCGGAGGGCCAGCGCGCCGCCCTCGCCGCACGAGACGTTCTTGGTCCTGTGGAAGGAGAAGGCGGCGGCGTCGCCGAGGGAGCCCGCGGGGCGGCCCTTGTAGGTGGAGAAGAGGGCCTGCGCGGCGTCCTCGATCAGGAGCAGGTCGTTGCGGGCGGCGATGGATGCGAGGGCGTCCATGTCGCAGGGGACGCCGGCGTAGTGCACGGCGACGATCGCACGGGTGCGGGGGGTGACGGCGGCCTCGGCCAGCGCGGGATCGATGTTGAGGGTGGCGGGCTGCACGTCGACAAAGACGGGGACGGCGCCGCGGAGGGCGAACGGCGAGGCGGTGGTGGGGAAGGTGAATGCCGGGACGATCACCTCGTCGCCCGGGGCCAGGTCTGCGCAGAGGGCGGCGAGCTCCAGGGCCGCGGTGCACGAGGGGGTGAGGTGCACGGCTTCGCAGCCGGGGCCGAGCATGGAGGAGAGGAACGCGACGCAGCGGGATTGGAACTCGGCCGAGTCGGGCGACCCGATCGCGCGCGCGGCCAGGGCCAGCTCCCCGCCGGCCGCGTACGGGCGGAGGAACGGGATCGGACCGACGTCGGCGCGCACGGCGGCGGGCTCGAGGATGTGCTGCGGCAGCCAGGCGTGGTGCACGGGCGTGCGCGAGGCGATGCGCAGGCCCGCGCGCTCGTACAGGGCCTGCGAGGGAAGGCGGAAGGAGCGGCCCTGCGAGACGACCCTGATGGTGGCGGCGCCGTGGTCGCGCGCCCAGAGGAGGGCGCGGGCGAGGAGGGCCTTGCCGATGCCGGCGCGGCGGCGGTCGGGATCGACGGCCAGGAGGACGACCTTGCCCTCGGTGCCGTCGACGCCGAACGAGATGAGGCCGCAGAGCTTGCCGCACGGTGCGGCGGCGACCAGCACCTCGTCGGCGATGGACCTGTTGAGGGAGTTGGCCAGGAAGGCGCCGTACATCTTGCGGAAGCACGCGGCGGGCAGCCATGGATCGGTTTTGTAGCGCGACCATTCGCCGGCGGCGAAGGCGAGCTCCTCGATGCCGGCCGGAGGGGCGTCGGCGGCTGCCGATGCGAAGGAGATGCCCGGTGCTGCGCCGACGGCGTCCTTTTCGAGCGCCGCCCAGTCGAGGTCCCCCGTGCGTGCCTCGTACACGGTGCGGCGGTCCAGGGCGAATCCCGGCAGCGAGGGACCGCCGTCGTCGGTTGCCGCCTCCTCGCTGCCGAAGATGTAGACGAGGCGAGCGCCGTCGGCCATTGCGTCCCTCAATGCGTCCGAAATATCCCCCGGAGCGGCGCCGCGGTGGGCTGGCGAAGAGTGGGACCGGATCGGGGAGGCCGAGTTCGCGGCGGACGAGAGGGGGTTGCCGGCTGCCGCGAGGCACGCCCCCGGATCCGGTAGTCCGGATGGCGAGGAGGAGGAGGAGGACGGGCCGACGGCGGTGCGGACGCGGTGCGGGGGGACCAACGGCCGGCTTTTGGAGAAGCTGGCAAAACGGTTGGCGGACCGGGAGCGCAACTCGGAGCTGTTTTTCGGGGGCTGGATCCGCGTGGACGACGCGATGGTGGTCGTGGCGCACGTGAGGGGACTGGAATGATACCTGCGCGGCGGAACGGGACGCGCAATGGGAAACATGGAAAGCACTGTATGGTGAATCACGAATAACCGGCGCGGCTCCGCGCCGAAATGTACCCGAGGCGGCCTCCTCGTCCCCTACTTCGACTCGGACGTCGGTGCCCCCGCCCACTTTGCCCTGAACCCGTCGTACAGCCCCCCAAAGGCGACCTTGAACCTGTCCGCCACGGCCCCCGCCGAATCCAGCGCCGGCCGCACGTCCACGCTGAAGGTCGGCTGCCCGGGTGCCTCGTCCGGGCCGGCGTAGTAGTCGATCACGTAGCGGACCGTCTTTTTGCCGCAGCGGTCGAAGAACCAGTCGTGGCGGTCGAAGGGCTTCGGGGAGCTGGACGCGAGGGCGATCAGACGACGCCTGGCCACAAACACAAACGGAGGTCACACACACCCGAAAAAGGCAAATCCCCCTCCTCCAGCTGCTCCAGAAAGTCGTCCGAAAACGCGCGCCGCAACACCCGCCCCAAGTCGTCCAGGTGCGCCGCCCCCTCTGGCAGCAGCCTTGGCGGCAGGTGCAGCCGCCCCGAGCCTGGGTCCGCCAGCGGGTGGAAGAACGGCATGCTGAGCACGGTCGCAGCGATCGGGCCGTCGTCGGGCAGCGCGAACAGCAGGCGGAACACGGCGCCTGCGTAGGGCGAGGGCGCGTCCGAGGCGGGCGGCACGAAGAGCAGCGCGTGCCACCGCTCGCGGTCGCCGGCCGGCAGCGCGTAGAACCCCGCGACGAGCGCGCCGCGCAGCCGCCGCAGCTCGAGCGCCGTGGGTACGCGCGGAACACCGCGCCGCGCTCCATCAGCACCCCGCGCGGCGCGCCGCTTGTGCCCGTGCCAGGCGAACCCCGCCCGCGGGTGGAGCGCTGGAAGCGCGAGCTCATGCGCTTCCGCCGCTTGCGCGGGCTGCCTTCCGCGCCACAGGCCAGGCAGCTGCTGGCGCGCGAGGCCGGGTCCGCCGCTCACGGGGGCCGGCAGCCGCTCCCCGGCGACGCGGAGTGCTGCCGCTCGACGTCGTCATCGGCCACCGCCGTCGGCGACTGGGACTTTCTGAGGGGGGCGAGGGGGCCTCGGAGGAGGGGAGCTCGCCGGACAGCACGTGCTTCTCGCCCGCACCGGGCTGGCTGCGGCGCCCAGACCCCGCTTCCCCCCCGCGCGTCGACTCGGACGACGACTCGGAGGACGCCTCCCCCTTCCCTCCCCCGGCGCAACCCCCTGTACGCGATGCACCCGCGCTCGCTTCGCTCCCCGCCCTCCACCCACCGCCCCACGCAACCCCCTCGCACCTCCGCTCGCGCTCGCACCCCCCCGCGTGCTGCACGCACCCCCCTCCCGACACCTACCCCGCCGACCTCCTCGTCTCCATCATCATCTCCTCCGTCTACGCATCGTGCTACCCCCCCTCCGCCGCGGGGGCGCACGCGAGGCACCCGACGCTCTTTTCCTCCGACCAGCCCGCCTTCGCCGCGTACCTGGGGCGGCTCCTCGCGCACGCGAGGCCGTCGGCGTACGTGGTGTCGCGGGCGATGGATTACGTGCGGGAACTGAGGCGGAGGGTCAGGACCGAGGCGAGCTTCGCGGTGGGGTCGCACTACGCGGTGACGGCCGTGTCGCTGCTGCTGGCCGCAAAGGCCGTCGACGGTGCGTCGCGCCGGGGCGGATGCCGGTGCTCCGAGGCTGATCCCTGCCGTGCCAATGCAGACGCGAGGCATTCCATCAGCCGCTGGGCCCACGCGACGGCCATCGATGCGGCTCGTCATTCCCGAGCTTCTGCCGCGGCTGCAGGAAGCGGCCTACACCAACGTCAGCGGCAACTGGCTCAGCACCGCACACTTTCCTTGCCTTCGATTGGATGTACGACGCGCCATGCTTCAACCAGGCCGCCCGGGATTCGCTGGTAGCTCCGCAACAATGTGCATAGCCTTCACTATAGTTGGGCTTTTGAGTGAAAGTTCTGACTAAACCGACCTCCGCGCCATCCGCGCCGAAATCGACCGCGAGCTCGACGCCGGCATGCCCACCTGCTTCCGCCCCTTTGCCTCGCTGCTCCCCGAGGGCTGGACGCTCGACGCCGAATGCTGCCTCCGCCGCGGAGCACGGCGAGGCGCGCCACGCCGAAGCCGAACAGGCGCGAGTCGAATGCGTCGGATGCGCACCGCAGCCCGGCCATGGCGGGGCGATGGGGAGGAGTGTGTGTTTGGGGTTTGGGGGATCGGGCGGGGGCCGGGATGCAGGGGACAGGGAGGGACAGCAAGGGATGGGGAGTCACCCCGGCGACCAGCGAGTGGAGTGGGCGCGGGAGGATGGCTGGACTGCGGGTGCTGCTCGCCTCTCTGGCACTCGCGCTGCTGCTCGCCCTCGCGGCGTGGGGCCGCGTCCCCCGGCTGCCCCCGCCTCGCGCCGCCGCGGCTCCCCCGCCAACCCCGCCCGGCGCCCGCCCGGCCGCCCTCCCCGGCGGCCTCTTCTTCGCGGTTGTCGCGCCGCCGTACACCGAGTCCTCGGGCGGCACAACCGTGCTGCACGCGCTGGTCGACCGCCTCAACAGGCGCTTCTCGGCGCGCGGCGAGCCGTCGGCCGCATTCATCGTGCCGTGGGGCCAGTCCGCTGGCAGTCCCACAAACTCCGGCTACGCGACGCCGGGGCTGCCCGCGTGGATCGACCCGCGCGACGGCGTGGTCGTGTACCCCGAGATCATCTTCGGCAACCCGCTCCAGGCGCAGCGCGTGGTGCGCTGGATGCTGTATTTTCCGGGCGCCAACAGCGGCCCGGATGCGGCATCCTACGACGCGTCGGAGGACCTGATCGCGTGCTACGCCATGGGCGTGTGCGCGGAGCTGGCGCACAAGGACCCCTTCCACCTCCGCGTGACGGACTACTACCCCGACCACTACCGCGGCCTGCCCGGCGGCGACCGCCGCCCCCGAAAGGGGACCATCTACTTTGCCCGCAAGAGCCGCTGGCGCGCCGGCAACCGCACCGTGGCGATCCCCAAGGTCGACCCCGCGGCCGAGGCCCGCGCGCGCGGCGCCTTCCTGCTCTCCAAGGACGAGGGCAAGCGCCGCCGGCTGGAGCTGTTTTCGCGCGCGGAGCTCTTTGTAACTCGGGATCCGCTGACTTTCCGGGCCGTGGAGGCGGCGTCGGCGGGGTGTCCGGCGGTCGTGGAAAAGGTGCCGGGGGTGACCAAGGAGGAGTGGCTGGCGACGGCCGAGGATGACTACAAGTACGGCATCGCGTACGGTGAGGAGGATCTGCCGTCGGCAAAGAGCACTCTGGGCCTGGTCAGGGATCACCTGAAAAGGAGGAGGGAGGAGGAAGAAGGCCACGTCGACGAGCTCGTGCGGAGGGTGCTGCGGAAATGGTACCCGGACGCTGCAGAGCAGGGTCCGAGTGAGGACCGTAGCGCAGCGGAGGACCGCAATGCGGCGACGGACAGCATTGTGGACGCAACGGCCTACACAAAGGCTGCGGAGGCTCCTGCGGCGCCGATCGGCGACGGCAACCGCCCGGCAGCACCTGACGCATCGGACCCCCCCCGCTTCGACCTCCGCGCCATCCGCGCCGAAATCGACCGCGAGCTCGACGCCGGCATGCCCACCTGCTTCCGCCCCTTTGCCTCGCTGCTCCCCGAGGGCTGGACGCTCGACAGCGAGTGCTGCCTCCTCTTCATCCTCGCCCGCCGCACACGGGGCAACGTCTACGAGCAGGGCCCGTACCGCGGGCGCTCCACCGTGTGCATCGCAAAGGGCATCCAGGCATCGGGCGTACCGGGACGGACATTCGTCACTGCGGATCTGTTCCCGGTGGGCGCGGACACGATGCAATCCGCATCCGGCTTCCCCGAATCGCACGCGCCGTACTACTGGTCGTACGACAACGCCACGGACCCCGCGTCGCAGGCCACGCTCCACAGCCGCGGGCGCAGGCTGGTCTCGGTCCCGGGGGAGCTGTACCGCACGCACCCTCCGACGTTCCGGGAGACCTTCGAAAAGCACGGCGGGCAGCTGTCCTACCTCCGCTCGGGGCTCGCCCGCGCGGGGGTGCTCGAAGACGTCACGGTGGTGGCGGGGGAGACGGTGCCGGACCTGGGGTACGAGCTCGTGTGGACCGACGCGGCGCATGGGGAGGAGGAGATCGCGGCGCATGCAAAGGACTGGGGGAGGTTCCTGCGGTCGGACAGGGGGACGGTGTTTGCGTTCCACGACGTGGGGAATTCCGAGGGGAACAAGAGGGCGGTGGAGAGGGCGATGGAGGTCAGGTACGGGTTCGCGGTGGGGCTCACGTGGATCGTCGAGGCGTGGAAGAAGGGAGGGTGAGGCAGCGCGATGGATGCGGGGCCGCTGCCGCCCTGGCATCGAGCTTATGATGGCTGCAAAGACCTGTCCTAAGAAGCAAGAGGGTCCAATGTCCATTCTGCCTCCCAACATTGAAACCAGGACATGATGTTCGTTGTGTGCGCAAGATGCCTCCGCCAGCCAGATTGTCCGAATCAACCCGCTAGGCAAGCTTGCGCCTCTTGTCGAGCGCATCCGCCTGCAGTGCCTCCTTGATCCCATCCGAGGCATCCGCAGCGTCCCTGGACGGATCGTTGGCGTCCCGCAGGGCGCCGGCCATCTCCCCGAGGCTGCCGCTGATGGAGTCGAACACCTCGGTGCGTTCCTGGTACGCCTGCGTCGTCACCGCGGCGGCATAGTCGGCGGCAGCGGTCTGCATGTAGGCGCCGACGAGCTCGGGGTGCTTTTTGGAGAAGCCGGCGCCGAACTTGGCGTCGATGTCGCGGACGGCCGCGTCCATGTATTCTGCGCGCCGGCGTGAACACTCGGGTACCTCCGCCACCGGGTCAAATGCCCGGACAAATGCGGGAAGCTCGTCGAAATCTCGGACCTGGTGGACCACGGTGCCAGGGATTGCCCGACGAAGCTGTTCGACTGCCCGGTGCCCGGTTGTGCGTACAGCGGGACGCAGGAACAGCTGAAGGACCATGAGCCCCTAAACCAGGTGCCTCACCTCCGGCTGGAAGTGGCGGCAATGGCCCGGGAAATGGCGGACCTGAGGGAGCAGAACAGAGCCTTGCGGGCGGTTGTGGAAGACCTGCGCGGCTCGACGGCAACGTCTTGGAGGGTCGCAAACCTCCAGCAAGAAGTCGACGCACTGCGATCGTCCAGCCCCAACCGTGTCGTGATGAACTTGAAGCTTCCGCTTCCTTCGTGCAGCTTCGATCAGTTGATATCATCGGCACCCTTCTACTGTGGAGGTACCTTCTGCATCAAGGCCAGACCACTGCCAACGAACATGAGTCTTTCGCTGGAGCTCAAGCCTACCGCCGGCGTCGGCTCGGCGAAGGTCGTGGCGAAGTTTTGGCGCTTCCTGAAGGATTTCGATGGGGCTGGCCGGGACGTCACTGGATTTGCCAAAACATTGGGACCTGCCATTCTGAGGGCCGGCGACGAGTTCGGCTTCGAGCGCTACGTTGAGAAGGGCGACTTCGATCCTGACACCTGCATCTTCAACGAGGGGCCAGAATCGTTCATGTTGATACAGATCGTTCTCTACGTCCGTCAGGTTTCTAGCGAAATCCCACCTCAATCAGCACTAATTGCCGGAGCTGAGTGGGACGATCACCCATCTTTCGCAGCCGCAGGTGGCACAGCGGCCGTTGGAAGGTCAAGGTCAGCTCGCACAGCGGCAGGGGCAGCCTGCGGAGCCGCACCAACAGGGGCGAAGGCCTCTGCCGCAGCCTTTGCGGCAGCCTGCTCAGGGGCAGCCTGGTGCAGGTCTTGGGGGGATTAATCTGGCGATGCTCACGGACGCACAGATGCAGGCATTGATGCAACCAAACCACCCGAATTATCCACAGGCGTTCACACAGTATCTGATGGCCACGCGGGCGGGAAGACCGCCGAATGGTGGATCATGAGCAGTTTTTGAATATCTCTCCCAACAGAGGGACACTCTCCGCCATTAGCTCTGAAACTCCCTCCAGCAATCCACCCTCGGAAGCGCCGTCAGCATCTGATCCTGCCGCTTCAACAGCGCGTCCAGTCCGAACGAGTTCGCCGAGCGGCACACCGAGCCCTTGTTCGCGTCGGTCCAGTCGTACATCACCGCGAGGACGGCCTTGTTCGCCGAGAGGAAAGGGGCATAGGAGCCGCACTCGCTGTAGTCGAGGCATTGCTCGTTGACAGCTGTCGTCGTGGGAGGGATGAGGGAGCCGCCAGCAACAATGGAGCGGTCGGAGACTCACCGAAGTCAAAATGAGGCACAAGCTGCGGTATCAGGCTGATGCAATTCTTCAGCCCGACCGCCAGACCAAGTTTGTGCGCCTCGTCCGCGAGCATCCGATTGTAGGCCAGCTGGTGCGCCGCCGTCAGTGGGAACCCGGTGTTGGCAAGCACCTGCGCCGGCGTCTCGCCCTGGAACGCCGCGTCGACGTTGTCGGGGTCCACCCCATCGCACCCCTTCTGTTTCGCCAGCGCGATACGCGACGCCATGATGGGGCGGAGCACGTCCAGACGCCGGACGTCGAGCCAGCGCTCGCCCGGCCAGCCGTCCAGGCCCTCGCCGACGACGGCGGCCGGGAAGGACGCCTTGTCGGGGCGCCAATCCTCGTAGGAGCCGGCGGAAAAGTAGCAGATGACCTTTGTGGCGCGGGATTTTGCCGCGGCGACGGCGGCGGGCGGGGTGTCGAACACGTCAATGACATAAAGGTCCACGCCCGGAAGCGTCGTGTTGAGGGGATTTGCGGCATCGACGCTCAGCTGGTAGTTCCAGCTGTATTGATGCGGCCGCGGGCGGAGCCAGGTAGGCGATGGGGCCGCCGTCGTCCGCTTCCGCCGCGTGGTGGTCCGGCGCCGGGTTGTCGTACGTCTTCGGGACGTGGTGCGCCGCCGCGCCGAGGATTTCCGGCGCGTGGTGGCGCCGTCGGCATCGTCCGGCGTCAGGAGCAGCAAGGCGATGGCCAGGAGGAGGCCAAGAAAGAGGATGGTACGCATTGTTGGGGACGGGGTCGGGATGCCGCACGGTCGGCAGCGTCACCTGCGGTAACCACCAACCGCAGAGTGCACCTCGAGCCCTCCCCATTGTCGTCCTGACAGTTGCTCCCGGAAAAGAATCGAATCGGGACCTCAATTCCTTTAGTGAGCTCTCCCATCGAGAATGGGGCGGACCTGGGGCCGCGGAGGACCCGCCGTTCAACGAGACAGTCGACACGTACACAACGTCCTTCTAGAGTTGCGACGAAAAGCAGACGCTTTCTTATTCCAGCCGACGCGCCTCCTACCAGGCTCACCGAGTCTGGTGCGGGCTTCGCCGCTTCGCCGCTCTGACGCCGCCCGCGGACCCGAAAAGTCCCGGGTCCGCGCAGATCGATTCCAGGGCGCGGGAATTGAGAATTGAAACCCCTTTGAGTCAGTGCCCCGTATGGTGAAAGGGACTTGTGACATAGACGAAGAGGGAGAAAAAGCTGGCCGGACGACCGAGGCCGCACAGTGCAATGACCAGAATGCTTTCCGATCGTCTAAAATCACCGTCCGGCGGTTCTCGGGGGCGATTATGTCAGGTTTCGGTCCTGCCCGGGTTCTAGAGTGGGAGGCAGATGGTCGGCGAGCATCGAAATCCGCCCCGGAATGCCCCACCGGAGGGGCAGGCTCGCCAAAGAAGTTATTCCTCAGCCTCCAGGACGTAGGGCGATGCACAGAATTGCACAGGAGACGATGCTGCCCAAAAATAGCAACCAGAAGACAAGCGCCTCGACATGCACGAAGGGCGCCGGAAACCCGCAAGCTGCGTCCTTTGAAGCCCACCAGAGAGTCGTCGAATTTGAACTGACGGCTGCGTTGGGCGATTCGACGAGGAAGCCTCTCGTCGAGTCGTCGAGTCGGTGGCCGTCGAAAAGGTCGGTCCAGACTCCCGACGATCTTCCCTCCTCCAACCCCCGTCGCTCCTTCTTCGGTGCTCGGACCACTCTCCCTCTCTCGCCCACGCCTCCCGCCGGGCGCGACCTCTGCCTCACGCCCCGCGCCCGCCGCCGCCGCGCCCGCGATGGCCGCCGCGGCATTTGACTTTCTCGCGGCGCCCGTCTTTTTCGCGGACGGCCCCCCGTTCGGCGCGCCGTCGGGCGACGCGCGGGGGCGCTCCGCTGCGCAGCGCGCGGCCGAGGCCGCCGCCGCCCCGCTGTTCGCGGCCGCGCGGGGCGCGCCGCCGCCGCGGCCGCCCGCGCCCACCCGCTGGGGCAGCGCCTCGCCGCAGGTGCCGCCGCCGACGCCCCCGCCGCTCGCCGGCCGCTACCCGTCGCCGCCGCCGTCGGCGCTCCCCGCCGGCCCCGCCGCCGCACCCGCCGCCGCGCTGCTGCCCGCGCCCGCCGCCCCCGAACGCCCCCGCGAGTCGCCGGACGAGGCTGCCGCAAGCCGCGTGGCCGTGCTGCGCCAGGTCTCGCGCGAGGCCTCGGTGTCGTCGCTGGCGTCCTCCGGCTCCGACAAGTCGGCCAGGTCGGTCAGGTTCTTCGAGGTCGTGCAGGTGCGTCGGGTGCGCCTCACCCCCCTGCGCCGCTTCTGACCCCCGCATCCCCCTCTGCCCGCCCTCTGCGACCCGCTGCTGCTTCGCATCGCATCCCTCGATCCGCCCCGCACCCCGGCCGCCCCCCATCCAGGTGCGCTACACGTACCCGCCGGCCAGCTACGACCGCTCGTCGATGCCCATGTCGGACCTCACCCGCGACGACGTCATCGAGCTCATCCGCTACCGGCAAGAGATGAAGCGCGCGACCCCCGACGCCGATGGCACCGTCTCGTACGGCAGGCCGAGGCCGCTGCACCTGCAGCAGCCCGAATGCGCCGCCGGCTACCCCAGCCCGCCCATCTCGCCGAGCTTCGTGCCCGCGCCCGAGCACGCCCTCAGCCCGGCCGCCGAATGCGGCTTCGGCCCGTACTTTGACCCGTGCTCGGACATGGCCGGGTCGCCGACCTACGTCGACGCCCGGGACGACCTCGACGGGGCCTCCTTTGCGGAGCACCGCGCCAGCGCGCTGGCCATGTGCTGACGCATTCCTCTTGCGAGCGACCGCCGCGATTGCCCTCGCGGCGCGGACTCTTCACCAGACTCTTGCTCGATGCGCATCCGCGCACACAACGAACCAACGATTCCGCTCTTCCACACTACTCGATCACGGATGTGGTATAATGGACAGGCTTGTACAGGGAGACGGCCCGCTGCGATGCGGGCGTGGAGCATCCATGGCGGCCGGAGAACTTTGTCATCTTGGGCACGCGGCATTGGCTTGTGCAGATACGTACGACGACCTTGGACGGCCTGGGGCCGGGCGAAGGGAAGGCGATAGACACGAATGCATTGTAGCGGCTGTACGATAGGATCTAGATTGCAACCGGTCACATCTCTCCGTCGGCGTCGGGGCTTTCGAAAGGATGGGGGACTTGGACCCTCGTCCCCCGCGAACGACTTTCGGCACATAAGCACATCAGAGCATCCTTGCCGGCAACTTCTCCAGCGCATCGCATTGCATAATGCGGCGACCGGTCAAGCTGCGCCGATCGGATCGAGCGGGCGGCCGCGGCCTAGGGGCTGCTCCGCCTGACGGCTCGAGATCAGGGCCCCCACCTCCACAATCTTCAGGAGTTCGGAAACGAGGTCCCGGAAGCTGCTGCCCGTTCCCATCCGCGTCCCGGCAACATGTCCACGCCGGACGCCACCAACGCGGTGCCGCTGGAGCCGCTGAACGGCGCTCCCGAGGCCGTGCGGATGCCCCTTTCCTCCTCTTCGACTTCCAACACTGCGGACGCGGTGGTCGAGGCCAAGGAGGCAGCTACGAGCGCGGAGCCGGCCACGAGAGCGGGGACCCGGGAAGATAAAACCGATTACCCGGTGGATAAGAGCGCCGTGGGTGACGAGGACGGTTGTGGGGAACCGGGGCCCTGAAGCGAATCCCCGTTTTCCCTGCCCCTTTTCCCGGCGCTCCGCGCGCCCGATGGCCCCGGAAACAGGCCGACGGCATGGCGGAGGACCTCTTCGCGGGGATGAGCGAGAAGGAGCGCGAGCTCAAGATGAAGGAGATCGAGTGGAACGCCAAGCTGGACGCGAAGCTGCGCGAGCACCCGGACAGGATGCCGGCTGCCGTGTGGTACATCGGTGGGTCGCTGGCCTTGCCTGTGGCACGGGGATGGGTTGCTGAGGTCTTTCCGTCCCGCAGTCCCCAACGAGGCGGGCGAGCGCTTCACCTATTACGGCGTGAAGCCCCTCCTCAAGAACTTCCTCGGGATCTACCTGAACATGGGCCTTGCGTTCGGCGGCACCATGGTGTACATCTTCACCATGTTCTCGTACTTCTTCCCGCTCGTCGGAGCGGCCATTTCCGACTCGTTCCTGACCAAGTTCAAGACCATCCTGATCGGTTCATTCGTGTACCTCGCCGGCATCATCCTCATGGCCGTCTCGGCCTCCCCGACCATCATGAGCTCGGGAATGGCCGTCACTGGCCTCATGCTGATCGCTGTGGGTATCCAGGCGGGGTCTAGTGAGATTGAGAGCCTTACTGACTGGGCTCTTGGGATTCCAGCTCGGCGCCGGCGCCATCAAGCCCTGCGTGTCTTCGCACGGCGGTGACCAGTTCTTGCCGGAGCAGAAGGTGCTCCTGAACCAGTTCTATAACTACGTGAGCGCTTTCCCGTCGTTCCCTGCCGACTTTGCTCACGTCCCCATGATCGGCACAGTTCTACATGTCAATCAACATCGGCAGTCTCGTGGCAGGCTTCGTCATCCCCGCGATCAGGCAGCTTAGCTGCGGCGGCGTCGACACTTGCTACACCTGGGCCTTTGGCACCTGCGCCATGGTTTTCGGCATCGCGGTGAGCATGCTTGAGTCCCATCGAGGTCTTCTGCTGATTTCGATCCTCTGCAGCTTACCCTCTTCTGGATCGGCGACCGCGTTTACCGCGTCGTCCCGCCCCTCGGCACCTTCGTCCCTTGGGTTGTCATGAAGATTTCGTTCGTCTCCCTCTCCCGCCGCTGGGGCAAGTCCAAGGAGGAGCTGTCCAAGTACCGCCACTTCTGCGCCATCGCCGACGACGTCGCGGGCGAGGAGATGGCCGACGAGACCATGGACACGCTGTACCTTTTCCCTCCGCTCGCCCTTTGCCCGGCTTTCTGGATGGCTTTCGACCAGAACTACGTTCTCTGGTGGGCCGCGGCTGCACCGGGGAACCTTCACATTGTGCTAAACGCAGCGCACCAGGGCCAACCAGGGCATGCAGATGCAGCCCCTCGGCGCGTTCAATGACGAGATGGCGGCGGCAATCATGGCGAGTTGTGGCTGGCATGCAGTACCAGATGACCGCGCTGACAGCGCCCGGCAAACAGAACCCCCTCCTCATCCTGGCTCTCGTCCCCGTGTTCACGCAGTTCATCTACCCCCAGATCGAAAAGAGGACCAAGTTCCCGCTCGTCTACCGCATGGCGGTCGGCATGTTCTTTGCCGGCGCCGCCTTCTGCGTGTCCAACGGCCTGCAGTGTGAGTAGGCTCGAGTCTTGCCGGCGAGATGCCGCTGATGGTGGCTTGCAGACTGGATCGAGTCGAACTGTCTGCCTTACGACTACGACGGCTACGAGATCTGCCGCAACCCCAACGTCAGCATCATGGTGGGACAAACCGCTGCTTGCAGCCGCGTTGTCTGCTGAATATCCCGTGGCCCTTCCAGTGGCAGTGGATCCCGTACTTCGTGATGACGATCGGAGAAGTTCTCTTCTCGATTTCGGGCCTCAACTTCACGTACGAGCAGGTCGGCAGCAAGATGAAGGCCTCGGCCGCCGCGCTGTGGCTGCTCACCTCGGCCATCGCCAACCTGCTCGATGCCGTGCTCTGGGACTCGCTGGAGCCCATGATCACCGCGCCCGGCGCGGGCAAGGTCCTCTCCATGACCCAGTACACATGGTGGGCTGGAGTATGCGCCGCCCCCCACCATTTGCTGATCTCGCCCCCTCTCGAACAGGATGATTGCCGGCATCGCGTTCGCCGCGGCCATAGGACAAACGATCATCGCCCGCTACTACGTCTACCGTGAGGACCGCCCTTACCACCAGGGCGACGAGCAGATCAAGGCCGACACCCTGTCGCGCCGCAAAGAGGTCGAGGAGAACGAGTACTTCGAGACGCAGAAGGCGATTACGCTCTCGCGCACCAACTGACGGACGGTGCCGGACGCCGCGATCAGGGAGTTGTGAGTTGGACGCAGTTGTTATTGCATATGCACCCATGTAGCTTTGCCCGTTTGCTATACATCGCCCGCCAACCGGCTAAGTGCTGACATGTGTCGACTGTGCGAACCATGTCGTACCGGTCTGGGTTTGTGGAGCTGGTCTGCTGGGGCCCCCGAATATGTCAGTAGTCACGTCAAATTGCGTCAAGGGGAAACTGCTCGCGAAACTGTCTCCCCCCCCGGAATCATCAAGAGGCGAGCTCGATACAAGCTATCCAAGTTAGCAGCTTCTATCTATCTACAGAGAATGGCATCCCCCGCGGCCGGAGAGGTCGCTCTCATCGTCGGAACGGGCCCCGGACTCTCCGCCTCTCTGGCGCGGCTCTGTGCGCAGAACGGCATGCGCGTGGCCGTTGCTGCCCGCAACGTCGACAAGCTGCAATCTCTCGTGAACGAGACTGGAGCAAAGGCCTACGCGGCCGACGCAACAGACGTCGAGGCCGTGAAGAAGCTCGTTGCCGACGTCGAACGGGATCTTGGCTCTCCGGACCTCGTGTGCTACAACGCATCTGGCCGCGTGAGGGGCCCTATTGAAGAGCTCGATCCAATCGCTGTGCAGAAGGCCTTGATGGTGTCGGCTTACGGTACGGCGGGTGCCCAGTTGCCAGCAATGCATACCAACGGCGCTCCCCAGGCGGATTCTTGGTTACGCAGCAAGCTGCGATACGGATGCTACCGAAGGGACGTGGCACAATCATTCTGACCGGTGCCAGTGCTTCGGTAAAGGGCTATCCGAATTCCTCTTCTTTCGCCATGGTGGGACCAAAGTTGCTCCAGCGACGCCTTTCTGACTGACAACCCGTCGTGACATCCAGGGCAAGTTTGCGCTTCGTGGACTAGCCCAGTCGATGGCGAGAGAGCTCTCTCCGAAAGGCATTCATGTTGTGCACTCGATAATTGACGGAGGCATCGGCAACGACGCACAGGACCGCATGCTCAAGCCCGACTCGATCGCTGCCACCTACTGGCACGTGAGTCGTTGCTGCTCTGGGCGCTGCATGTTTGGATGTCAGAGAGCGAACTGACTGTCGCTTCGCTAGCTCCACAAGCAGGACAGGTCGGCGTGGACGTGGGAAATTGAATTGCGCCCCTTTGTCGAGAAGTTCTGAGGCTCTTATCATCCGAATATGTGTCGAATCCACCGAATACATCAGTTTCTTCGTCTCCTTCGCAGGGTTGCGATTTCGTGATCGGGAGGTCTAGGGGCGCGGGCGGCGGCAGCCCGTTTCTTTTCTCTCATCGGCAGGCCGGGTCGGAGCAGGAACACCAGTTCCTCGCTCTTTCAAATCCAAAAAAACATTTGCTTTAGACATCATCTTTCTCCCCGACAGCGCGCAAAGCACGGGACCGGTGAGCATCGTTCCCGGGGAAGGGCGGAGTGGGAAAGGCACCGGCGGTTCCCCTTTCCTGACGGCGCCCCGCTGGAGCCGTGGCGCCTCTTCGATGGGACTTGGGCCGATGATCACTGCCGCACCGCTGTGGTGGACGAGGGCATGCCGGGGGCGAGGGTCGGCGCTTGCGTTGCCACGCTGGCACTGCGCGGGCGGCCCCACCGGACGCCGCGACCGCTGGACGGGCGTTCCTCCGGCGGAGCTCTTTCTTTGGGTTTTTTGTTCGGCATCGGCTCATTTCCTGTTGTCCTCTCCCGACCAGTATACCGTTTTCGTTTTTTCTCTGAAACAGCGGCCAGATCTTCGTTCAGAGGACCTTGCAGCGACAAAAGGAGCTTGTTCGGCGTTAAAGGTGAATAGCGGCATATGGGAGATGTGAAGTGCGGTTCCCGGGACGATGATCCGGCCACGGTTGCTCGTAAACCTGTTCGGTAGCTCGGTACTGACTGCTTTCACCTTTCCAGCACAAAACCCACGTTGATTGAAGGAGAGCCTAGGGCTACTTGCCTTCCGCAAAGCCAACACTCCGGAGCATTTTCGACTCGAAGTTCATTGCGTGCCTAGCTTTTGGAGCGAGGCACCATAACCACAAACCCAACGAGAACCGACATTTCGCAAGGAGACACATCTGAAACCATGTCTGCTGCAGCTGCAACTCAGCCGGGCTCGCCCCCTGCCGCCGCCGTCGCCAACGGCGTTGCGAACGGGTCCCCCGAGGTTCGCATGCGCGCTGCTCCGTCGCTGGTCCTTGTGCTAACGAGAGTCCACAGCCTGCCGTCGCCAAGGATGCTGCCGCCGCTGCCCCGGCCTCGAGCATCAACGCTCCGCCGCCCGGACAGAATGCCTCGCTCTACGTCGGCGAGCTCGACCCGTCGGTCACCGAAGCCCAGCTCTTCGAGCTGTTCAACATGGTCGGCCCCGTTGCGAGCATTCGTGTCTGCAGGGACGCCGTTACCCGTCGCTCCCTCGGCTACGCCTACGTCAACTTCCACAACGTCGCTGATTGTGAGCGTCTCTTGGCGACGGCGTCTGCGATAGTGTGGCTTATTTTCGTCCTTGCTTTAGGCCAGCGCGCGCTGGAGCAGCTCAACTACACCTCGATGAAGGACCGCCCGATCCGCATCATGTGGTCGCAGCGTGACCCGTCGCTCCGCAAGTCGGGGCAAGGCAACATCTTCATCAAGAACCTGGACCCCTCGATCGACAACAAGGCGCTCCACGACACCTTCACGGCCTTCGGCAACATCCTGTCGTGCAAGGTCGCCATGGAGGACGGCGTCTCCAAGGGGTACGGTTTCGTCCACTACGAGACTCAGGAGGCCGCCGAGAACGCCATCAAGCACGTCAACGGTATGCTGCTGAACGACCGCAAGGTCTACGTCGGCTTCCACGTGCCCAAGCGCGAGCGGCTCGCCAACATCAACGAGCTGAAGGCCAAGTTCACGAACGTTTTCGTCAAGAACCTGGACGAGAGCGTTGACGACGAGGAGCTGAGGAAGCTCTTCGAGCCTTTCGGCACCATCACGAGCCTCATCGTGCAGAAGGACGCCGAGGGCAGGTCGCGCGGCTTTGGCTTCGTCAACTTCGAGGGGCACGAGGCGGCCCAGAAGGCCGTCGAGGAGATGAACGACAAGGAGATCGCTGGCAAGAAGATCTTTGTCTCGCGCGCGCAGAAGAAGTCGGAGCGCGAGGACGAGCTCAAGAGGCAGTACCAGGCCATGCGCGAGGAGAAGCTCAACAAGTACCAGGGCGTCAACCTGTACGTCAAGAACCTCGACGACGGCGTCGACGACGAGAAGCTGCGTACCGAGTTTGCTGCTTTCGGCACCATCACCTCGGCCAAGATCATGCGGGACGAGAAGACCAACGTTTCCAAGGGCTTCGGCTTCGTGTGCTTCTCGAGCCCCGACGAGGCGACCAAGGCCGTGAGCGAGATGAACGGCAAGATGATCGGGGGCAAGCCCGTGTACGTCGCGCTCGCCCAGCGCAAGGAGGTCCGCAAGGCGCAGCTCGAGGCCCAGCTCCGCGCCAGGGCCATGGTCATGCCCGGAATGCCCGGAATGCCGATGGGAATGCAGGTCGGTTGCCGCGAGTTGCCAAAGCTTGCCCAAACTGACACCGCTTGCTGTCGCAGGGCATGCCCCAGGGTCCCATGCCCGGCATGATGTACCCCGGAGCCCCCATGTACGGCTTCCCCGGCGGCCCGAGGCCCAACGTCTTCTTCCCTCAGCAGATGATGGCTCGGCCTCGCGCATGGGTTCCCCAGCCCGGCCAGCCTGGCGCTGCGGGCGGCCCGCAGGGCTACCCCGGCGGCCCGATGATGCCTGGGCAGCCTTACGCGGGAATGCCCGGTGGGCCTCCGATGCAGGGGATGCCCAGGCCGCCTCGCCAGCCCCGTCAGCAGGGCCCCGGCGGACCGGCGCCCATGGGTGGGCCGGTTCCGCAGGGTCAGGTGATGCCTGGCCAGCCTGGTGTCACTGGTGCCCGCCCCGGTGCTCCGGCTGGCCCCATGGCCGGGATGCCTGGCCCTCAGGGCATGATGCCTGGCCAGCCGGGCATGCCCGGGATGATGGCTCCTATGCCTGGCCAGCCCGGCATGGTTGGCGGTCCCGCGCCGATCCCCGGTCAGCGCCCCGGTGCCCCGATGGTCGGCCCCAACGGTCTCCCCGCGCAGCCTGGCATGTCCATGGCTCCCGGTGGAGTCGCCATGCCCCCGCAAGGCGCTCGCCCGCCGGCCGTGGCCCGCGCCGGGTACAAGTACACCCCGCAGGCCAGGAATGCCCCCGCTCCCGGTGGCGCTCCCGCGCCGGGCGGTGCTCCCGCCGGCGCTCCTGCCGCCAGGCCCCAGCTCACCGCCGGCATCCTGGCCAGCATGCCGCCTGCTGAGCAGAAGAGGACCCTCGGCGAAGCTCTGTACGTCTCGTGCCTTTCCGGGGTTCATCAACGGAGTCGGTTTTGA
The DNA here is from genome assembly GCA_025558095.1 of Hyaloraphidium curvatum. Taxonomy (NCBI): domain Eukaryota; kingdom Fungi; phylum Monoblepharomycota; class Hyaloraphidiomycetes; order Hyaloraphidiales; family Hyaloraphidiaceae; genus Hyaloraphidium; species Hyaloraphidium curvatum. Next base: position 281,573 of record JAIVFI010000039.1, on the reverse strand, counting down.
CCAATGTCGCTTCCAGGTTCCCGCAGATTGCGGCGCAGACCGGCAACTACGCTGGCAAGGTCACGGGCATGCTGCTCGAGATGGACAACACCGAGCTGCTCCACCTGCTCGAGACCCCCGAGGAGCTCAAGCTCAAGGTTACCGAGGCCGTGACGGTGCTGGAGGAGCACCTGCGCAAGAAGCGCGAGGGCGAGAAGAAGGCCAGTCCCGTGGAGAAGGAGGAGGCTGCGCAGAAGGTCCCCGACGAGACCGACGCCAAGGACGACTCGGCCTGAGGGTCATGTCCAACCGGGGCGTTGCTGATTGACGACCCATTCTTTCTTTGTTGCATCAATAAAGTTTCCCGCGCTTGCGCGCTGTCGGGGAATGATTGTCTAAACTCTTTCGCTCATTTTCATGAGAAGGCGGACCGTCCGTGCGTTCAGTACAGCACGTGAAGAAGGAACTCCATTGAAGAATATTTACAGGCAAGTGTCCAATTCCGAGTGTCCAATTCCAAGACTCCAACTCCAGGCGGCTGCCCCGCACCCATGCCCAAGCTTCCTAACCTTGTGTGCTGCGTTCCATCAAGTCCCTGACCGGGGGCAGCCGATTTCCGTTCTCGGGGTCTGCCGAAGCCGGCGGCGGCGGCGGGGCAGGATAGTACCCTCCCGAATAATACTGCGGGGGATAGGTGGTGCTTGGCTCCGGGTTCGGGAAGGGGAACCGCGCCGGATCGTACTGCCGCGAGAGGTCGTACGGCGGGCGGTAGGACGACGTCTGGTCGTACCACGATTGGCCCGGACGCTCGCTCGGAGGCCGCCATTCTCCGATGCTGTCCGGGGTCGGGTATGAGCCCACATCCGTCCGGAACGTGCCGGAGGAGACGTTTCTCTGCACGGCCGGGAGCTGCGGTGCGTGTTGGGCTTGGGGCGACTGTGCGATCTGGTGGCTGGAAGGCTGTCGCTGATGGTATCCTTGAGTAGATGCGGCTTGTTGAGGCGGGCTGTGGGCCGGAGGCGAGGCCTGAGAGAACGAGTCGCGTGCGCGGCTGAGGCCGTACTCGTAGCCCGAACGCCACATGGGATCGTCCATGGCAACGTAGTAGCCGCCTGCCCAATAGCCCGAGGACGGGTATGGGACGCGGGGAGCGTCCGAGGCAGCAGACAAAGGTGGTGCGGGCCGATACTCGGGGGCCGAAGGGTACCGCTGCACGTCCATGTACGGCACCTCGGGGTGCTGCTCCCAGCTCGCGGGGGTCAGGGGTGCGGGCTGTCCGGGCGAGCGCTGGGTCGGCGGAATGTGCTGCTGTCTCGGGCTCCCCGATGGCAAGGAGTTGCGCGAAGGGACGGCGGCCTGGCCTGGCTGGAGGCCGTTCATCTGCCGGCGCAGCTGGCAGGAGAGACGCCCCCGATCGGAGCGTTGGTGCCGTGCGAGCGTGTCGGAGCGGTAGAATCCCTGTGAGATAAGAAGGGAGGAGAAAGCGGCGGTATGTGAGTTTGGGTCGCGCAACGAGCCATCAGGCCGCCCCCAACGTACCTCCCCACAATCCGGACACGTGTACGGGTTGGAGCCTTCGTGCCTGCGCACATGGCGATCGCGGTCGTGCTTTCTCGTAAACTGCGTATCGTAGACGTTTGTCAGAGCACTGAAACGGGCGGATGGGGCGGATTGGGGGGCCCACCGTGTAGTTGCAGGTCGTGCACACGTAGGGCTTGTCCCCGTCGTCGTTGTGCCCGCTCTCTGCGGCCTGATCGTCGTCCTCGGACGATACCGACATGTTCCGCTGCCGTGCGACCGCACGTGCGGGCCTCTTGCGGTCGGGGTCGGTGGGCGGGGTGCCGGACGACTCATCGCCCGAGCCCGACACCGGCGACCGCGTCGGCGATCGCAGGCGGCCCGGAGCATCGTCGGCGGGCCGCAGCACGCGGTGCAGCGTGGCAGCACGGCCGCGCGGGGCGGGGATCGGCGGGCCGCGCGCGCGGGCGACGTCGGCGGCCATGGCGGGCGGGGCGGGCGGAGGGGCCGCGGCTGGCGCGGCGGGCGGCGACAATGGCGGCAGCGGCGGCGGCGGCGAGACGGCGGGCGGGCGTTGGGGCTCGTGAGCGTCCCCGGGCATCAAGCGGCTCCCGCAGCGGCCGGGCGCGCAGCGTCGGCCGTGGCACACCCGCGAACGCAGCTCTGCCGGCGGGGTGGAGTCCTCCGGCAGATATGCTTCGCTCTGGTGAGACTTTCTGGCGGAATGCGCCCGAAGTCCGGGCGTCGAAACCGGGAAGGGACCATTCCATGGAACAGTCCCCCCCTAGAGTTCCGTCAAGAACGTTCACGTCGGAGCCCACGAGAACAGAATCCGGCGGCCAATGACACCCGGAAACGTTGCCGAAGCCGGATCAGAACAGTATCCGGGTCGCCCGGCGCCCTATGTGCAGAAATGGCAGCGTTTGGGGGGACTCTTCTCGCTCCCTATAGATCCCGGCCGCGTCACCGGGTGGCTGACCCCCGCTTTCCCGCAGAACCTTCCCGGCGGCGCCAAACAAGAGAGCCCAGAACCCGGCGTTTGTGCACGTTCCAAGGCCTCGCGCAATTTCTGCAAATGGAATTGCCCTGGTTGGACGCCATGGCAGCGGGCCGAAGCGGCGAAGCGCCCCGGACCCCGTTGCCCCTAGTGCGGCCTTCTCGGGGCACCGGAGAGCGGATGGCATCCGCCCCATAAGACCGGCCCCGAATACTCCGACTCCCACGTGGCCAGCTTTCTCGCCCGGACGCGATCCGATTTCTTGCCTGGCGGGCTGGTGCCGCATCGTTCGATGTTGATTGACTGATTTCCCGTCCCCCTTCCCAGGCCGACGGAGCGGTCCTCGTTGCATGGCACGCCAAAATCAGGCCTAAAATGCTTTCGGGCAATCAGAATCTCACTAGTACATGCAGGACCCGGCGGACGGCCGCGATGGGTTGGGCGTGCTGTTCCAGGCCTCCCCCGCGGGCCTTCGTCGTCGGGGCGGTCGGCCAGATCGCGCAATCCCAAAGATAGCTCTGCGGGTGGAAGTTGAGTCAATCGACCGGTTTTGGCGGCGAGAAATGGCCGCCGATGGGTGGTCCAGCCCCAGCATACCCGCGCAAGGCAGTACCGACGCGGTCGATCCTCCGGCAGGCCGCGCAGGCCTCGGAGCAGCGGAACTCGTGCCAAGGTGCCAGAGACATCTTCAACTACATTCATCAATACATTGTGCGACGTAGTATACCGTGCAAAAGCGCTTTCCGTGGGGCACCCGCCCCGCACCGGTCAGGCCCACCAGGACCTCCTGAAGTGCTCGTCGACCGCCGACACCTCGCCGCCATCGGCGGCCGTCGCCATCCGCTCCTCTTCCTCCAGCCTCCTGACGATGGAGTCCGAGTGGCGCCTCGCGTGCCGCCTGCCCGGTTCGGGCGCCGCAAGCAGCTCGTCCTGTGGGGGCGACGGGGAGCGAGGCAGCTCCTGGTCCGAGTCCGAGTCATCCGCGGGCAGGACGGCGACGAGCGCGTCTGCCGGCGGCGAGGGCAGGCGGATGAGGAGCGAGGGGAGCGAGGGCGTGCGCATCCGCGGGCGAAGTGGGGCGGGTGCGAGCGGCACCACGAGCGCTGGCATCGAGCCCAGCGACGGCAGCTTGCGGCGGCGCAGCGGGGCGGGCGGCGGCGGGGGACTGGCCGGGTCGGGCAGCAGCTCCAGCCGCAGCGGCGAGATGCCCGGCTCCCTGCGGCGCCGCAGCCGCGGGTCGAACGTCCGCTTGCCGGCCAGCCAGCGGCGCAGGTCCGGCGGGTCGGCGTCCTCCGCGCCGGGGGCTGCGGCCACGGGCGTGACCCACCACACGGCGACCGAGTCGTCCTCGAACGAGTCTTCGCGGGGCGGCGGGGGCGCTGTGCGGCGCGGCACCAGCCGTGCCAGGTGCGGGTTGCGCGACGGCAGCACCCTGGGCAGTTCGCCCGACAGGGCCGCCCGCATTGTCCGGAGGTGCGCGGCGTGCGCGTTGAGCGGGGACGCCGGGCGCGGCGGCGCGGAGCGGGGCAGCGGCGTGCCGCGCGGGGGCGGCGGGTGACGTGGCCAGTCCGCCGGCTGCGACGGCGGCTCGGCGGGCGACAGCGGCGGAGTGAGCAGCAGGCGCAGGTCGCGCGGCTGGAAAGCGATGCGCGCCGCCGCCGGCGGGGAGGGCGCGCGGGGCGCGGCGGTCCGATGTTTGCGCGTCCGCGGGGACGGCGGGGGCGACGGCAGCCGGGCGGGCCCCGGCACCGCCGCGACCCCGCGGCCGGCATGGCGCGGCACCGGCGAGGCCGGGAGCGCCTCCAGCATGCCGACCCGGAGACCCAAAGGGTGAGTCGGCTTTGCGTTGTTCGCTCCGTTTGGGCGGAGGGGTCGTCACCAGCCTGCCAATTCCGCCCGCGTCCCAAATGCGCGATCGGGTGGGTCCCTCATGGAGCGGAAGCCGCAGAGCGCCTTCAAAGAGCATCGGACTGCTGCTGAATAAGTTGGGGAGTTTCGCGCCATGTACTTTTGCTCTCGGAGCGTACCGCGACAGAAACCCCCCCATCTCCTCTGACTCTGTGTCCTTAGACGACGCACGGCGTCCCGCAGCAGCATGCCCCAGACATGCAGCAGTCCGCCTCCATCCTGTCGCTGCAGCACTGCGGGGTCCCTGGAGGATCGGAGACCGACTTGTCAGGACCGATCAAGCACGGCCCCGAGCCGCGACTCACAGAATATAGGTTCCTGGCGGAGGGCCTCGGATTCCTGAGGCGTCAGGGCAATCGCCATCCTGGAACGGTGCCATGAGCCACGAGAGACGGCAGGCGTTGGCTTACCGGGCTTACCAGCTGACTGATTCGGAGTATGTCTGCCAAGGAAACATTAGCAGCCTATCGAGCAAGCACCGCGCCGTCGTACCTGGTTCGGGCCGGTCTGGATCGTCTCGTTGTTGGTCTGCAGCTTGGCGTAACACCCCTTGGGCTCCAGCACTTCCTCGTTGAGCGTCTGCAGCCACATGCCCAGCTTCTTGTGGTAGCTTCCCTCGGACGCGCAGACCCAAGGCAACGGGAGGAGCAGGATACCGCAAATCAGCCCGGTGGTGATGGTGATCCGCTTGCTCTGGAATGCCGGCGTGAGCTCGGGGAGCGAGTGGCCCCCGGGTTGGGACCTGCCTGTATCTCGCTCATGGAGGTCATGAAGCGGCCCCATTCGTCCGCGGTGACTCCTCGGACGGCGAGCTCCGCGGGGAGGGACTTGTCGTACAGGCCCTTTGACTCCCCGCACCAGACGTCGGACTCGAAGTTCAAGATGAGGCGGTTCGGGTTCCCGCGGGCCGTCTTGACGAGCCTGCAGTGCCATAGCGGAGCAAAAGAACGTCAGACGCGGTTCATGGCGGTGGCGAGAGGGCACCAAACCATCCGCCTTTGCTGTAGTCCGGCTCCTGGACCTGCAGCGGCTCCTGGATTGCCCGGTACTGGACCGGCTGCCCGCCCGTTGCCGCCGCGGCCTCAGCGGCCTTGGCTTCCGCGGCTTTGGACATCTCAACGCGGCCGCGAGGGATTCAGAGTGCTGCGCGCTGGTCGCGGGGGAGCCGAGCGTGCGGGGGTTCGGGGGATCGGGAACAGGAGAGGATCCGCGTCCGCGCGGCGTTCGGTTCCGTTTCCCCCGAGGACACGCTCGCTGTTCAGCGGCCAAATCCGCTTGCCTTCAAGAGGTCAAGCGCGTTGATCGCGGAGTGGGCGGCATTGCGCGCGTCGGTCGCGGGTCAATCTCCAGCCAATACGTCAGCAAGGGCGGATCGAACGCGATCCGATTTCGCCAGTGCGGTACTTGCATTGAACGAAGCCCCCGCCGAACAAGAAGCGCGAAGTGTCTGGCTTCCAGCAAACCCGAGCTTGATCGGGCCCGAAGCCGTCGTGCGGGGAAATCAGGTGGCCGACGCCGCGGCGCAGTCAACAACCACGATCAAGGAGGAAGGATTCCCACAACAATATTCTGGGCAAAGATTGCTTTGCCAGGTCGTCATACTGCAAATGCTGCGTGCATTTCTATCGATCAGTTGGTTTCCGAGCCGGTGCGAAGACAACTGGTGTGGGCAGTCACTGGCGATGGAGCCAATCGGACATCAATGAGGCAGCATCCGCCATTAAAGCTCTCTCGTCGACACCATTTCCTCAACTATTGTCTTCTGATTCAACGCGCTGCATCCTAGCTGCGGTCGGAGGCGGAGAAGGAGGAACCAAGCAATCACAGCTTCGACGGCACCGGATCCCCCGGCACGAAAAAGGCCACCGTTCCTTCCTCAATCACGGCATGAACGAGCCAAACAGCATTCGTTTTGCCGTCGTTCCTCGTCACCCGGTGCACGTGGCCCGCGGGCTCGATCCAACTCTCCCCGGCGCGGTACACGCGTTCGCTGGTGCCGGGCGAGTCGGGCGGGTCGACAGCGATAGTAATCTCCCCCGACAGCACCGTGTTGTACGTGCTATGCGTATGGATATGGGGCGGAAATGAGACGCCCGGCTCGTAGGTCACGCGGCTGATGTTCATGCGGAACAGCGGGCCCAGTTCGGGCATGGCGTGCCGTCCTACAAGGTCCACCGTGCGCCCGGGGCGCGCGTAGGGGTCCGGCGCTGCCATCGAGGCAGCGGACGTCCGCGTGCGAGTTGGCTGCAAAGGCAGCTGCATGCAAAGGGAGACACCGCAAACCTCTCCCCGCCCCTTCCACCTTCCCTTCAAACTCTTTCTTCAAACTCTCTATATTGAATCTAGGCTCGAATAAGAATCTAAACATGGACCAAGTAGCTCAGAGGCGTTGGGAGGGAGGTTGCCCAACAAGCTTCTCCGCGGGATCAAGCAGCACTTCAGCCAATGTCTCGACGAGCTTCGCTCGGAAATCATCCTTGATGACCAGATCTTGCCTGACCTCGAGGAGGAGCGAACGCGCGAGGTTCGGCGAACCGTTGGAAACGCGCTTCGCTCGGGCGTGAACGGTCGAAGAATCGGCGAGGGCGGTCATCCCAGACCTTGGCGTCGAGTTAAGGAAGGTAGCGTGCGCGCCGATCGCTGTCCACGCACCAGGGCTCATTGATGCGCGAGACAAAGCCTTTGCGCAGCAAAAGGTCGTTCATCTGGATTCGTGGTAGCTCAGGATCAATTGAGGCACCTGACCATGAAGCGCTGTCCACCTTCATGGCGAGAGGTTCGTCGATAGGGTCCCTGTAGAGAACGCCGACCTCGACCTTTCGCACCTGGCCTTCGTAAACAGGGGTGAAGGAGTGGATTGAAAAGACAAAGTCGATCGGTTCCGCCGTCGAGTCGACATAGAGGCAAATCTCGTTGTGGTACGGCTCGTAGTAGAGGGCCAGCCTGCGGCGGGTTTCCTCCTCTGTCAGGTTCTGTTGGCGAGGGTGACAGCCTGTGTCAGCTTCTCCGGAAGCCAGCTTCGTGGGTATGCTCTCGACCTGGTTGATTCCGATTGGAATCTTCCCCTCCTCGACGCTCGTGCGAAACATTGTGTCCTCGCCTATCGCACGATTGGCATCGCAGAATAGGCGGCAGAAGCGAGCCGCGATTCCGCGGCAGCCTAGTCGCTCCGAAAGGTCCCTCGACAAGCGTTCCGCTCCGATGTCCACACTCCAGTGAGTGCCGATGACGCCACTCGAGAGGTCCCCCGCTGTCCATCGATAAGGCTCGGGCAACCGCATACTTGCGTGTTCGCAAGTCACAAATATCCGCGAAGGCTCGTAGGCCCGACGGGGCGCGAACAGGCTGTAGGCTTCCGCCGTGAGATAGTCCATCTTAGTCCAGCGACGGGCTTTTCATTCCATTCCCCGGGATCTGCTTCAGTACACGATAATGGGCGCGGGACAGCGCTGCTCAAGCGCTGCTGATGATAGGCGGCGGGAACGGCTGACAAAGAGCCCCCCGCCCCCCCCCGCCGCCCCCCCCCCCCCCCCCCAGGTTTCCAGCCATAACACAGACACTGCCATTTCAACGGCTTCTTGCTACGGACATGCAAGTCTGTGGTGACGGTTTCAAGGGCGTCTTACGCCGCCCTCCCGTGAATGTTGTAGACAACGAGAAAACATGACAGAGCGGTATCGGGTAGCAAAGCAAAAACGGGTATTGCCGCCAGCTCGGAGGTTGCTCAGTACTGGACATTCGTGTGAGTTGATGTGGCATTCGGACGGGACGATCCAACTGCCCACCTTGTACTTTGTCGAGTAGTCCTTCGGACTGACGACCAGACCGCGCCCCTTCCGCGCCCCCTGGAAGACGACCTCGATGAGGTCGATCATTTCCTGCTGGTCCTCCATGGGCCAGTTGACTTTGTTGTTGTTGCCCGTGCCCAGATCCACCACTGCGCAGAAAGCGTGCCAATCAGCTTTGAAAATGGCCTCTCTCCGCGAGCCCCACTGATGTGCTTGTTTCTGAAGAAGAACATGACGGTACAAGGATCATAGAGCTCGTACATCTTGTTGAAATCCGGGACCTGGGAGATGTCGACGAGGTAGATGACGGCGAAGTTCTTGACCTTCTCGGCTATCTTGTACAGCGTTTCGTCCATGATCATGCACTGCGGGTCCCAGTCATGTCCGAACCGGATCACGACCACGCGGTCATCCTCGCTCAAGATCGCCTGGTCCACGTGCCAACCGGAAGGCTTCGACGGGTTCGAGAGTTTCACGCCGAGACAAAGGCCACGGTGTCGCCAAAGACCGCGGAAGGGGGAACGGGACATCAGCTCTTTCTTCTACATTGCTGAATGACGGCCGGAGCGCACCAGATGGGGCAGGAAGTAAGACATATTGATCTCTCACGACGGACGTGGGTGTGATCGACGCTCAATCGATCGACGCTCTATACTGTAATTTGCATACAAGCAACACATATGCCACACAATAGCACCGCAGCGCCATCATCCGTTTGCAGATCAAAAATCAGGCCCGTCAGCGTTGAGATCGTAGGAAAAGGAATGCTGGTCAACATGCGCACACTTTCGTAGCTGCCGCCGCTTACCCTGCGGACAGGTATGTTTAGATGAAGTTCCTGGCCCCATCGGTGAAGATCGGCTCGGCGCAGGCAGCAGCAGCTTGAGCATCCGCGTGCACCTCCACTGCTGATCTTAACAGCGTTGTGGATGCGCAACTTGATGGAGAGCGGTCGTGCTGTCGGCCTTGACGCCGCGCGTCGACTGTCGTCGGAGCAGGGTCACAGAAGGATCAGCTCACAGGGCAATGATGTCGAAACGCTGCCACTCACGATGAAAGACAACGGTGTGTAAGATCCTGAAGGAGAAGCAAGGGTCGAGGAGAGGGAAGAGTGAGCCAGGTCCACGGCGCCTCCGTGTCCCCCACCTCCTCGGTGAGCCGGAGGGTTTGGTTGCCGGTCGTGGATGTGGCTCTCGCGTAATGGCCGGCAATACGCTTTCGAGGGCGTGGAGGGCGAGGAGGGTCGAATCCGGTGCGGGAGGGGGGTGGGGGGGTCAGTGGGCGTCCGACGTCGTGCCGCGGCCGCCAAGCAGGCCGGCTCACCGAGACAGCGCCCTCACCGAGAGCGCGCTACCGAGACTTCCTTCTTGCGCTTCTTGCGAGCCCGCATCGCCGTTGCCGGCCGGCAGATGGGGCCGATGTGATGGTGTGGTGGGTGATTCGACGCACACCGTCACGCTTTGTGGCCTCAGCGTTACAAGCCCCCGGACAAAACTTGGACAAAGCATCTGCCCGCTTGTAAAGCCCGGATTAGAATCCGGTATCACAAAAGAGCGTGCAGGTACAGGTACGAGACCTAGAAACTCCCACGTCTTCGTCTTCACGATCTCGACCACACCTCCTCCAGGTTGGCCTTCAAGTTCGCCACGTGCAGCCTCAGGACCGTGACCGTTGCGATAGTGCGATAGATGAGGGATGGGCACTATCGCAACCGTCTCCTCCCAGAAGTCGTCCTCGGGCTGGTCCGCGTCCTCGATGCTGCGGGGTCTTCTATCCGTGACGTTGTTGGCACTGGTGCCATCCAGGCATTCATGCTCCGGCAAGTACAGCTCGTGGTTCCCGAGAACTGCGGCACGGCGGCGAGGGCGACGAAGATGGGAAGGAACCGAATGTCGACGTCACATGAACGGCGGTTGAGGATTCCCTGGACATCGTTTTGCAGCTGGATGGACGGTAAAGGTGAGCGCGAGGCATTTGGTAGAAGCTCGCGTTGTAAAACAGGCCTCCAAAGAGCAGACCGATGAACATAAAGGGCCTGCACCACGAGGTCGACGGGTTGCGCCAGCAGCGCAGCAGGCAGCAGTGGCCGACGAGGGCGATCTGGTTGTACCACGGCCGCTCGACGGTGTACCTGGAGTAGCGCACGGACCCGTACTGCTGCGCCTTGAGTCGGTGGATCGCGTCCATGTTCGCGGCGGCGAGCGGCGAGCGCTCGTAGTACTGCGAGGCGGCGAGGGCGTTGGCGGAGATGACGTCGACTGCGGATTCCGGGTCAGAAGAGCAGGCACGGATCAGGGGGCGAGGTACCCACAAGGTACCCACGGTAGTGCTCAATCGGGTTCTGCAGCCTCAGCGTCGGGTAGCCCATCGTCGTAAAATACGACTCGGCGGCGGCGACGGGGTAGCAGGTCCGACCCTCGCCCGCAGATGAGCAGCGTGTTGTCGAAGAGCTTGAAAACCGACTCGGCAGGCTGGTGGATCACGATGACCTGCAAGAAGGCCTTGACGTACTTGAGCACGAGCTCCATGGTGAAGCGAGCACCATGGTCGTCGAGACCGCTGCAGGGTGAGCGAGTTCCTTGCGAGACCAAGGGCAGGTGTGAACGCACGAAGTCGGCTCCCCCAAGAACAGCATCTTGGGCCAGGCAATCATCTCCGTGGCGACCATGGTGCGCTTCTTCTCGCCCGACGAGACGCCGCGGATGAGCTCGTCGCCAACGGGCGTGTTCTGCGCGTTGGTGAGATTGAGGCCGGCAAAGACGTCGTCGACGCGGGCGATGCGCTCCTCCTTGGTCGAGTGCCTCGGCATGCGGCACTCTGCGGCGAACATGAGCGTCTTGCGCACGGTCATGGTCGGGATGTGGGCCGGCACTGAAGATACGGAGGAACATTGCTCTCGCACGGGCCACGATAGAACGCCTTGAGCAGGATGTTTCCGGGCAGCGAAGCACCGATGCAGAAGTTCGCGCCGCGCGCTGATGTACTAGGCTGGAGAAATGGCATTGTGTACAACTTCTTCGCAGCGGTCCAGGAGTCCAAAGTTTCGCCATCATGGACTGCACACGCAGCTCCGCGAACTCGTGGGAATCGTCGCCGCTAACCTCTAGCCTCCTCGAGAAAGCAAGAAGATCCCGTTGGAACCAGCTTCAGCGACGGCCGCGGCCGGTCAGATGCGAATCCCGTGGTTGGCACGCGGAGCGAGAGCCCCCGCCGTCTGAGGAACCCAGAGAACCACTTGCGCCCCCAATGAACGTTGACATTCCAACTGGGAGTCTGCCGTGTCGTCTCCAAGACCAGCTCCGCCATTCGCGCACTGCAATCGCGGTAGGTTGACTACGATGCCGGCAACCCGCCGAATCTGTACCCATTGGGCCAAGTGGACCTCGACACGCTCGTACGGCAGCCGCACATAATGCGGGACATCGCGCCGAGTGATCCTTCCCGGGGCTTTGGCAAGTTCGTGGGGCTTCGGAATGCCAGCGCGAAAGCAATGACCGATGGACGCCAAGCTGCGTCGCCACGCACGAAGCCGAACCCCGAATCGCCTTCCGCACTGCATACAGCAGCTTGCTCTTGATATTGTAAGATGGTCTGCCCATGCGGGCCAGTAGATGACTCGAAGTTGCTTCTTTGCCGCAAAAGACGGTAGTGCGCGGCACGGCTGCCGCCGAGGGAGACAAACCCGCCGCACTTTACAAATGGAAAACCTTCCCCCGCTGCCGCTGCCGAGCGGCGTTCGCTCGCGTTTCGTGCCGGGATGCAACGGGCTGACGGTTCACGTCCTCGAGGCGGGCTTCGAAACGGCCGGCCGACCGTGCGCACTGCTCCTGCACGGCTTTCCCGAGCTAGCGTTCAGCTGGCGGCTCGTGATGCCTGGCCTCGCCGCGTTGGGCTTCCACGTGCTGGCTCCCGATCTGCGCGGTTACGGACGCACTACGGGCTGGGACAATCGCTTCGACGGGGACGTGGCTTCGTTCCGGATGTCGAACCTCGTCATCGACGCCATCTCGCTTCTGTTTGCTTTCGGTCACCGCCGTGCATATGTCGTGGGCCACGACTTCGGGTCTTTCCTGGCGGGCCATATCGCTCTAATGCGCCCGGACGTGTGCCAAGCGTTGGTGCTCATGTCGGCCCCGTTCACCGGCGGCCCCAGCTTGCCGTTCGACTATGCCAACGCACCGAAAAAGCAGCAAGGAGAACGTGGTCCTTCTATCCACGAGCAGCTGGCTGCGCTGCCGCAACCGCGTATCCATTACCAGATGTACTACAGCGAACGCCGAGCCGAGTCGGACATGCTCAATGCTCCGTCCGGATTCCATGCTTTCATGCGCGCCTACTTTCACCACAAGTCGGGTGACTGGGAAGGCAATCGCCCGCACCCGCTGAAAGCCAGATCGGCCGAGGCGATGGCGGTACTTCCCAGTTACTACATAATGAACCTTGGGGCAACCATGCCAGAGAGTGTCATCTACCCAACCGACGCGGAGGTGGCCGAGAAATCGAGCCGTTGGCTTCCCGATTCGGACCTTGCCGTCTACGTCCAAGAGTATCAGAGGGCTGGCTTCCAAGGCGGTTTGAACTGGTATCGAAGCAGGACGTCAACGCTCAATGACGATGTTGCCCTCTTTGCCGGCATACGTCTCTCGGTACCCTTCATCTTTGTGGGGGGCGATCGGGACTGGGGCGTCTGGCAGACACCGGGCGCCATTGAGGCCATGGAAAAGCTCCCTGGTTTCCGGGGCCGCAAGATGCTCCCTGGAGCAGGCCACTGGTACAGTGTTTGGTTCCTTTCGGCGCCAGGCTCCCTCCTTGACCCGACCCGCCCCACTTTCAGGGTAACGATGGAAGCGGCAGATGTGGTGACGAACATTCTGAGGGACTTCTTCGAGTCCTTAAAGGTGGACGCGAGGCTTTGAACGGCGCGATTGTTCTCTTTCAAAAGACTGTCAAATCCACGTCATCATCCTCGCTGACCTCATCTCGCACGAATGCGAGGACCAGTAGCGCTGTCGGCCCACCGGCATGTCCGTCTCCGTCCGAAATAGGCACCAGCTCGGAGCTCGCGTGCCTAAACAAGCATCGCCAAGCCAGCGGGACGAGATGCTGATCCACGATCCCGCGAAGGGTTGGTTCGAGCTCTTCTCCTTGGGCATCAGGTGCAGGACCGTGTCCCGAGGCCACACCGATGGAAACGTCCGGAAGAGCCGCTGCGGAGCCACTGATATGGTCTACGGTGGGGTCTGTGTCGGACTTGACGGCTTCCGAGGGAAGGGGCAAATTCCGGGTGGAGTGGTCACTCTCCTTTACGAGTATCCCGGCCTCCCATTCCCGCGCGTCCTCCTGCCCGATGCATGTCCATAGCACAGCTTTGCCGCTTGGACGCACGAGCAACCTGCAACCGCGCAGCACGCACTCGACGAGGGACGCTTGATAGCGCAAGGAATCGATGCAGCTTGCGAGAACGCAAGAGAAGGTCTCGGGAAGGGGCGGAACCGTCTTGCGCGAGTTGCGAACAAGCCGCCCGCGGTGATAGAACGATGGATCGTTGGGGTCGACCTCGATCGGAGCGGCAAGATTTGCCGGGCATTCCGCCGGCCTCTGCGGGACAGGTGTGTCACCTCGAGGGGGGAAAGAGGGGAAGAAGGTAGCTTCAGGAGAGCGACGAGCGAGGCTGAAGACCAAGGCAAGCGACGGCGTCGGTCGCAGCTCCAGCACCGCGTCCCCCAGATGAGGTTCCACAAGCGCAACCAGGTCGTCCAAATAAGAGCCCTCCCTGGTCATCTTCCATTGCTCTGCAAGCTCGATCGTCCGTGCCGCTTCCCCAGCCTGTGCGTCCCCTGCGGTGTCCGCGGTGCGCACTTCGACCGGTTCTGCGTCCTCCCCTGCATACATCGCCTCGCGATCATCCTCCATCAATACGAGGAACGACGAATAACGATCCCGAATCGCCTGCACGGTGAGTTCGTTCGCTTGAGCGGCTTCGTCATCTCCGTCGCGAGAAGCAGCGAGTTCCATCATCTTGTCCACAACGGCGCCCGTGACGGGAAAAGGAAGCACGGAGCTGTGTGCGGCGAGCCAGCCGTCCATTTCAGCTAGGGCAGCGATGCGGGACGCGTCATCCATCTCGCCAGCGTCTATGAGGGCGATGCTCCCGGCGAAGGTAGCCAGGGCGGTCTCCAACGGCTCGATGTCCACCCCATCCGATCCGGAACCGCCGAAGAACTGCGCCAGCCGAAGCAAAGCTGCCCCAGCACGGGCAAGCGCGGAAGACATCTAGAACTACTATCGACTTCCCGCGCTTCCATGCACCGCAGCGCCAAACATCAGGTCCCTAACGCCCGCTCACACTTTGCATTCGAGCACCGCGCCAGCCCCGGGGGCCCGTTCCGCGCCTCCGTCTTCCGCGCATCGTGACCGCAGCGGCCCTTGCGCCTCGGCTCGACGCCATGGCTGCCGCGGCGGGCGGCGAGCGCTACTTTCGGCAACTGCTATTGGACCTTCAGCGAAGGAAGGAGGATGGCAACAGCAATTGCGTCGACTGCGGGGCCCCCAATCCTCAGTGGGCCAGCGTGTCGTACGGCACGTTCTTCTGCCTGGAGTGCTCGGGGTGAGTGGATGGTGCAGGCACCCGGATATGGCCCGAGGCGGAGATAGGCAGCCTCGTGCTGCTGGTAGTTGCTTGCTATTTGGGAAGCTGCCCCATTCTTTGGCCTCGGCTAAGATGAAGGCCGTACTTCCCGTAGTGGTGGCGGGAACGACGATTGGCCATCCTGGGTGATCCGCAACGCCAGTGCAGCTTGCTCTGCACAATCTTGTGAGCGAAGCCACCGCCTTTGACGGCTCCCGGCTCTTGGCCCTGCGCTTTCTGGCTAGCCTTGCTGTTGCCATTGTCGCTGGCGTCTGTTCTTTGGTTCTGATGCTGGTCTCCCCCCCCAGCCAACATCGAGGCCTCGGCGTTCACATTTCCTTCGTTCGCTCGATAACGATGGATGCTTGGCGGGAGGACCAGGTCAAGCGGATGCAGATAGGCGGCAACAAGAAGTGCCTCACCTTCTTCAAGGCCTCGTCCGACTACCGCGATGGCATGTCGATCCAGGAAAAGTACAACTCTGATTTTGCGCGCCAGTACCGCGAGAAACTGGCTGCAGAGGCCGAAGGCAGGCCGTGGACTCCCTCTCCGTCTCGGCCAAAGCCCCCGCCCAAGCAGGGCACCGGCAAATCGACGTACCAGGACGACGATCGCGATCTTCTCGACTTCAGCAGCCCCCCGAAATCTTCTTCAAACTCGGGATGGGACGCCTGGGAAAGCGCCAGGAATGAGCCGCCTCGTCAGCCTCGGGGGGATCCTGTGCAGCGCCCCCAGAGTGAACCGGTGTTCGACGGTTCTTCCTCTCGCGCGCCCCAGACCGATCGTGCGCGGAACGAAGCGTACTTTGCGCGGATGGGGGCCAGCAACTCGCAGAGGCCTGACGGACTGGCGCCATCGCAAGGAGGAAAGTACTCAGGGTTCGGAAACCCCAACTTCCAGGCTTCTTCCGGTGGATCTTCATCGTTTTCGGGCCGCGGCGGCGCATCTGCGCTGCCTTTCGACACCGAGGATGTGCTGGGCAGCCTGAGCAAAGGCTGGAGCATGTTTTCGAGCACGGCGGCGCAGTACCTTGACCAAGGAGCCAAGGTGGCCATGGCATCTGCGCAAGTCATCACGCAGAAGGTGGGTTTTGTGGTTGTGGCGAGATTGTCGTGATATCATCAACCCTCGTTGCCGCTCAGCTCGACGAGAACGTTCTCAAACCCGGAGCCGCTGCGATCCGCGAGGGTCATGCAGTGGAATCTCTCATTGATGGCATGTCCAAGCTTGGGAAGAAGGTGGGCGTCTCGGGTCATTCAGCACCACGGAATCGCTTACCCTTCGTCAGGTGACTGAAACGGGCAAGCAGGCTTGGGCTACTTTCGATTCCACTGCCGGATCCTCTGGCCCGGGTTCTGCCTCTCAAAACGAAGGCTGGGCCTCGTTCGAAGCTTCGAACGGCTCCTACGGTGGGACGGATTCCAAGTCGAGGGAAGGCGCGGACGGCGGATGGGCAGCATACAAGGACGACGACGACGACGGAGATCAGTGGTCCAACGGAGGGTACAAGCAAGACGACGGGTGGGGAGATTATGGGAACCGCAACTCGGGCGGGTCGGGCAGCAAGTTTCCTTCGCGGGCACAGACGGCACCGGTGGATTCGTGGGGTGGTAGTGGGCGGGCTTCTCCCTCTGGCGGCCGTGCTTCGCCGTCGGGGCGTGCCTCCCCGTCAGGACGTGCCTCGCCTTCGACCTCGAGGACGACTGGGTACGGTGCAACGAAAGCCAGCCCGCTGAAGCAATCCGCGAACAAACCGGAGGACGACGACTGGGATCACTTTTAAAGCCATGTAACGGCTGGCCACGGACGAATGGACCGACGGGGTGGAATAGACTTTTGTGCACGTTTCGATCAACGCCACCCCTCCGCTTTGGTTACACTGGCGGAATGGAGCCCTTGATGCTGTCTGCGCGGTCCAGAAAGTCCTGCACCAGCTTGACAGCCTGCCTCCTCTTCGCGCGAGCTTCCTCCTCGCCATCCTCGAGCTGCACGTTGTCAATCTCGAGCAAAACTTTCATCAACCCCTCCGTGACTCGGCCGTACATATCCAGGAGATGGGAGCGCATGGTCACGTGCGGCGGCAGCTTCAGCTCCCTAGGGGGTGGCAATGTCTGGTCCGCCGCAAAGGCCTTTGCCGCTGCGGAAAGTCCATCCAACATGGGAAGGTACTGCTGCTTTGCCTGCGCTAAAGCAGCATCCAGCTGCCGGATGGATTCTTCCTCGCGCGTCGACGATGGAGAACCAGCAGCGGGCTGCTTGTGGCCGTGGTGACGCTGGTGCCCGGGACCATGACGTCCGACTCCAGCACCATTCGCTCCATTTCGGGCACTGTCCTTCGGTGGCGGCGCCGGGGCGTCCTTCGGTCCGGTCGCTATCAGCATAAGCCTCGACCCCGGCCTGATGTAGCGGCGGAGCGATGCGCCGTCGTCTGCCATGACCACGCCCGAGCAAAACAGTTTCTGTCTTTCCGGCGGCAATCCGGTCTCCTTTGCCAGCAGGTCCCGGAGTGCTGCCAGGGGACGGTCCAGCGGCATGTTGACCGTGAGCTTCCGCCGGTCGTATTGCACTGTGAAGGTCGCGGGCGCCTCCATGTCCGTGCCGCTGGCGTCGCTACGCCACCAGCCTGTGGACGCCCACGCCGGCCAACGCCACGCCAGCGGTGGCAAGCAGGGCGCGCGCGGGCGGCGCGGCTTTCCAGGTGCGCGAGGTGTTGACGAGGTGCGCGCCGAGGCCCGCGAACGCCGCGAACCCGACGATGCGGCAGCCGATGCAGTCGGGCCGGGGCGGCGGCGGCGGCGCGGATTCGCGTGCCAGCGCGGCGATGGCTCGCGATGACCTCCGGAGGTTCGGTGACCACGGTGTACTTTGATCGGCACCGGCCGGCGCCGCGGGACGCACGTCCACTCGACCACACTCGGGGAATGAAGGTCCGCGTCAAGAGTGAGCTTCTTCGTTCCCGCCGTCTCTTCATGTCTGCTGTAGACGCCTCTGACCGTCGCGTCCTCGCCGCGGTGCAGGGTTGGTCGCGAGTTGGGACCTTCTGCCTCGCGCGCGCATCGCTCACGCTTCCTCGGCCCAGCTGGAACGCGGTTGCGGTCTGGAAATGGAACGTCAGCGATGACGACGACGTGTGTGGGATCTGCAGGAACGCCTTTGACGGCTGCTGCCCGGATTGCAAGGTTCCCGGGGACGAGTGCCCGCTGAGTGCGTCTCGCTTCAGCCGGGAATCTACCTGCTTTCTCATTCACGCCTCGCATTTGCTCTGCCTCATCTTCGCCGGATCTCTCGCTGATACCGGTGGCTTGCAACTCTCTCCTCCGGTGTTTGTGCTTGTCCACCTCGTCTCCGAACCTGTCCTTCCTTGGAAGTCTGGGGCCGCTGCCGCCATGTCTTCCATTTGCACTGTCTTTTGAAGTGGCTCCAGCAAGATGCTCGACAGCAGTGCCCCATGGACCGCCAGGTGTGGGCAACGGCGTCTTGACGGCGCTCTTGGACCGCCTTGCCACGTTTTGGCCATGCGTGTCCTTGCTGCACATACGCAACCTGCCTAGCAGACGGATTGTTCCACCGGTCGTGCTTCCGCGCTTGACGGAAGGGTGCAGATAGTCTGCTGTTCTTTCCGATCTACACGTCACGTGGGTTGGATACCCCTGCCTGCTCAAGGGAACCGCGACGAATGCCCGTGTGGCCTGGTGCTTCTCTACCTCGTTCTTTTCACACTCGTGGGCTTGCGAGGTTTGGGGAGCGAGGAGAAGAGAGATCAGGCGCAGATCCGACGCCGAGTGTGTAAACAAGCCAAAACAACACTCCAGAGCCGAAATGAGCAGGAAAAGCCGCAACAAGCAGCCGCCACCGGCGGCGCTGGAGGTGTCGCCAGGTCGACCTTCCCGAGGCAGGGGCCTGGGCGGTCGACGCGGCAAGCCAAGTCCAGTCGCCCGGTCAAAGTCCGGCGGGCAGGCTGATGGGCGAGGCAAGGGGCTGGGCCGTCCTCCGGGGCCATCTCTGTCCAAAAGAAAACGCAAACAAGCGGAAAGCGACGAGGACATCAGCGATTCGGAAGTCAGCTCGTCGGAGGCCGGAGTTGCCGCGGGCCAAAGAGTGTCTACTGGTTCGGCAAACGGAACCGCGCGGATGAACCCCGAGCTGGACGCGAGCTCGAGCGATGAACATCAGGAGGTTGGAGATTCGAGTGAGGGCGGAGAATCGATGGGAGACTCGTTCGATGGGGCCGAGCTAGACGACGAGGAGGACGGGTCAGAAGACTCTGAAGCTGCGGAAGAAGACGACGAGGAGGAGGAGCTCCTCGCGGACGACTTTGACGATGATGAGGAGGAGAACGAGTTCCAGGACGCTTCGGAGGGAGAAGGGGACAGAGACGGAGGCTCGGATTCCGACGCGGAGCTGCTGCAGACAAACATCTCGGAGACCCAAAAGTTCGTTCTTCCGAGCGGGCAGGAGATCGAGAAGGACACTTTGGTAGCACCGGATTTGGCCCTGGTGCAGCAACGGATCCAGGATGTGATCCGGGTCCTCGGTAACTTCAAGGAACTGCGGGATCCCGACCGGCCGAGAACGGACTACCTTGAGCAGCTGCTCAAGGACTTGGCCCTCTATTACGGCTACTCGGACTTCATGGTCGAGAAGCTTTTTCATCTTTTCACCCCCCCGGAAGTGAGCTCGAAAGGCGCTTGCTGGTCGCTGTAACGCTGATGATCGTGCCACACGTGTAGGCGGTCGCCTTCTTCGAGGCGAACGAGGTTCCCCGGCCTGTAGTCATTCGGACCAACACTCTGCGGACCAGGCGGCGAGACCTCGTGCAGGCCTTGATCAATCGTGGAGTCAACTTGGACTCCGTCGGCAAATGGTCGAAAGTCGGCCTCCAGGTGTTCGAGTCTTCCGTTCCCATAGGTGGGGCCCGCGGCGCCGTGGTCGCGTCGCCAAAGATTGATCGCTCTCGCTCCGTCAGGTGCCACTCCCGAGTACATGGCGGGCCACTACATACTCCAGGCTGCCTCTTCCTTTCTCCCCGTCATGGCTCTTGCTCCGCAGGAAAACGAGCGTATCCTGGACATGTGCTCCGCACCGGGCGGAAAAGTCACGTACATGGCCGCCTTGATGAAGAACACCGGCATGGTCTTTGCCAACGATGCGAACCGCGATCGCTGCCGGGGACTCGTCGCCAACATACACCGCATGGGCGTCACGAACACCTCCGTTTCCAACTACGATGCTAGGGAGTTTCCCAAGGTCATTGGTGGTTTCGATCGAGTCCTTCTGGACGCTCCCTGCAGCGGGACGGGCGTCATATCCAAGGACCCCTCGGTTAAGACGAGCAAGGTAGCCTTTCGCCAGACGTGTTGTGGTTACCCTACCTAACTCTCCGCACCAAGACCGAGCAGGATTTCCAGATGCTCTCCCACCTTCAGAAGCAGCTCATCCTTGCCGCGATCGATTCCGTGGACGCCAACTCGAAGTCTGGCGGCTACATCGTCTACTCGACATGCTCCGTCACGGTGGAGGAGAACGAGGATGTCGTTGACTACGCGCTGAAGAAGCGGCCCAATGTCAAGCTTGTGCCAACGGGCTTGGAGTTTGGCAAGGAGGGTTTCACCAGCTTCCGGGGCAAGACTTTTGCACCGTCTCTGTCTCTCACGAGGCGCTACTATCCCCACGTCAACAACATGGACGGGTTCTTTGTTGCAAAGGTGGGTGTGATGCATGGCCAGTTCAAGAGTTCTGACGTTCTTTCCAATGGTGCGTCGGTACCGCTAGCTTCGAAGTGGGTGCCTGCGCCCTTTTCTCATGCTTCGGTTGATCGTGGCTGACTTCTCTTCAGAGCTGTCAAACAAGATCCCGAAGCATGCTGATGTGCAAACGCTTGCTGCGGTCGAGGACCCGCAACCTCTCCAGAAGGAAAAGAAGAAGTCGGCGAAGAAGGCAGTGCCGGAAGTTGAGGCAGAGGTCTCTTTCAACGATGAGGTTCGTGCGTCCCACGATGCCGGTTCGATTCGTCTGATGGTCGTTCGCGATCAAACAGGAAGATCAGAAGTACATTGAGCAACATAGGAAGAAGAAGCAAAGAATGTAGTGCCGGCATTGCAATTGAATGATTGATGGCTTGCGGCCATGAGCTTTAGCACGGGACGACCATCGAGTGATCGACAGCGACGAAACCCGCCCGGGCCGCGAACTCCAAATGCCAGACGAAAGATCCCCCCTTTCGTTTCTCCGAAGGACTCTCTTGACGACAGCGAATGTTACATACGATCTCCTGGCGGCTGTAATGCCTTTAAGCAAACGAAGTGGGGCGACGACGCGTTCCGATGGCCGCTCTTCGACCGGGCGTTCAGCCGAACAGCGGGGCCTGACGCGGCTCGGGGCTGGGGCCGGGGCTAGAAAAGGCGGCAATATTTCTCGAAGACGACGCGACGGACCTGCCTTTACTGTGCCGGCTGCGATTGTTGCGCGCGCGCGCCGGCTGTCGGCCGTGCTCTTTGGCAACTACTGCCTATGGCGCGGCTATGATTCGGCCAGTACCCCGGGCAAGCGGAAAACACTGGTCCTGGATCTCGATGAGACTCTGATTCATTCGACGTCGCGCGGATCCCGCAACCACGACCACGTGATCGAAGTGCTCGTCGACAAGCACGTATGCCTCTACTACATATACAAGAGACCTTTCGTCGACTTTTTCCTGCGAAAGGTCCGGACCACATATGCGTGCAAGGGGGATTCGCTGGTTTACGTCGTTTGCTGGAACGTTTCTCTAGGTCAGCGAGTGGTACGACGTGGTCATTTTCACGGCTTCGATGCCGGAATATGCCGATCCCGTCATCGATTACTTGGACGTCTCGAGAACGCTCATCAGTCGGCGGTATTTTCGACAGGTGAGCTGGCACGTGGCGTCGCCGACGGCACCCTCACGAACCGGGCCCCGCGGCATCGTCGTTGCAAAGTCCTGCACCCAACACAACGGAACGTACATCAAGGATCTAGCCATCATCGAGCCGGACTTGTCCCGAGTTTTCCTCATTGACAATTCGCCCATCTCCTACGCCATAAACCAGGGTGGGAGTGTTTGCTAGAGCTGCTGTTGTTTGCTTGCTGACGCCCCCCGCCCCTGTAGACAACGGTATTCCGATTGATGGATGGATTAGCGATCCTCTTGATGAATCGCTCCTTGATTTGCTTCCTTTCCTTGATTCGTTGAGATACGTTGATGATGTACGATCCGTGTTGTCACTGCGCATTTAACTGCTCGCTGGCACCCTGGCTGGCACCGCTGTGACTCTGCATTGGTGCGCGATCGGGCACTGACTCTGGGGCGCGCGGTCCAGCCTGGCCGTTCGGAGCAACGGCGGGTCTTGGCTGACTGAACACTCGCAGACTGCCCGCCGCGCCCGGCACCATTCGCCCAAATCTCACCCAACGAGCAGACGCTCTTTCGCTCCGCCTTACAGTGTACCTGTGAGCTTGCTTGCCGGAGGAGAGATGGAACGGAACGTCGGGGCCCCTGTCGCTGACTTCTGTGTTTGCTGGAAATGTGCACGAGGCTTTGCCTTGCGTACCTGATCGGCGCGTCTCTCGTGTGGACCTCCCTCGTGACATTCGGCGCGGATTCGTTCTCGGCACCGTGGGCCGCAGCAGTCATGGTGTTGTACTTGCTCCGCAACGTGGTGTTCCACTGTGCCAACGTTGTTTCGCGGCCTGCACAGAACCTGGCCGCTCTACAGCTGGCGTTGCGGCTCTAACACCGCGCCATGCACCTCGCTCTCGGTAATCTCTTGGCCGTGCACCGCCGCGCCTTGATCACTGCGAGTGGTTCTTCGCCAAATATATACACGATCCAAAGCCCCGACTTGTACTCCCGCTTGCATGCCCATTTTGCTGGCTCCTGGCGGTCCTGCCCCGTCATTTCGTCTTCAAACTTTTACGCCACCACCTTGCCTGGCCTCTTCGTGGGTCTGGTCATCAACCTTGCCGTTGGCTCATGCGTTGTCGGGTGGATTCTTGCATATGTGGTCTACTGTCTGTATCTGCTCATCATTGATATGGTCAACCTGGGTGCCGGCAAATGCACAGATTGAGGCCATCACGGGCTTCTATTCAGATGCCCGCCGTGACATTGCGGAGCTCCTCATCATCGCACGGAGAATGCTTGATCCGAATCAGGAGGCAACTGCAGTCTCTTGGACCATGGTCGGGCACTGGCTTCATACCTCTCCGTGGGTCGCTACCGTGCTAAACTCACGGCGTTACGGTTGGTGCAGGCACCACAAGAGCGGCTCTGGTCACGGGCATCACGGCGAGGCTTGGACTCTGGACACTGCTAAGGGGCACCGGTGTGGGGTTCACTGCCAATATTGCCTGCCCTGTGTGTTAGTGTGTGAGGACTAGCCCTATCTGTGACTTAGGGTAGTGGAGGGCTAGCGTGCAGCCGAGAGGCCATCCGCACAAACCCTTGTACCTCACCGATTCTCACTACAATTACCCTTTGCTGCCTTGAGCTAGACCTGGCACTTGGCTCTCAGCATCAGGGAGTTTGAGCCCACGATCAAAGTGAGGCGGCAAAAGGAGAAGGCCCTCAACTCCATTGCCAGCTTCATCTCAAAGTCCATGAAGGACAGAAAACGTGGAAAATGAGAAAGATGCACGATGACAAACTTCAAACTAGCAGCAAACTGATAGTGTAACAGCGGCCAAGCCAGGGGCAGGTCCGGGTCACCAATACTATTCTATGATGATGATCCGTGCGCTGCTCCGACCGAATTACACGTTTTCCGAAGCTCGTGCTGTTGTGACGGGGCTGCTTTAGCCAGGATTCGTAGGGAAGCAGTCCCAACTCCAATCACAACGGGACAGAATTCCCCACACCAGGGCCACGGCATCCTCACGTCCAGTCCAGCTAGAGGCCGGACGAGCCGTCCGTCACAACAGGGTTATGTGCACGAAGAATCATTGGAGGAAGAGATGAGAAGAGACCATGCATGGGAGCACCAGATGGTCCGACCGTGCGAGAACTCGGCGAGGAGCACGAGAGAGAAAGAGAGAGATGGCCTGCACGGGAGCACCGGCAGAGCAGAGAAGGAGAGATCGCCTCCAGGCACCAACCAGTACCGTAGAGGGTTGCGACGGATCATTCTGGCTTGGATCTCCCTTTTGACAACATATCGAGTGTAACGAAGTTATGGGCAAAAGGTTAGTGGAAATTATACCGGGGCCAAAATCTCTCAGAATGAGGACACTTTGAGGAAAACCGTCGTTTCTCGTTGAGCTTTGCCGAATGGCGCCTGCCGCCCCGTTGAATGTCGATTATTATTACCCGCCAACGCCATCCAGGGGCGTTTTTGGCGGCGCGGGCCCGTACGGTGGTGCAGGACTATGGGGCATCGGGCAGCGAGCGTCGCGGTTCCGCGAATCCCGTGTCAGGGCAGCAGGAGCCCATCCGAAACGCTTTTCTGATGTGGCATCGTGGTTTTTGCGGGTCGATTTGGGCTCTGCAATGGCGTGGTGTTGTGTAGTGGACGGTTGGGGAGCGTTGAGTGCGGGACGTCTGCAGCGGCTCTTGCCGCCTCCCTAGGCACCTCTTCAAGGAACGAACAGCTTCATTGTCGTCGAACAACGTCGTGCAGAGGCGAGAACCGTACTGCGGGGGGATTGACGGGCGGGAAGACGCACGGGAGACGGGCGGGTACTCGAGTCCCGAAGACATCGCAATTCCCCCCGTGCACCACCGAGGAGCCGAGTAGGACCTTCTATTCGCGCGATCAGGCTCATGTAAATCGGGAAGACCTTCCTGTGGCGCGGGATCTGGGAGATGATTGGTAGTAAAGTGTCCGGCGGGGCCCCCGTGGAGACCGGAGTCGACATAATAAACCCTTGTCAATTTCCTCACCTTCGTTGCCCCGTCTCGCTTGTCAGTCGCCGAACGGCCGGAAGCCTGAATTGAAGGCGTCGTAGTAAGTGCGGCACTCGATTCGCGAAGAGGGCGGCGGTGACCGCGTTGGGCCGCAGGGTGCCGGCGCCGCCACTGTAAGTCGACGCGCTGTCGTTGCGGCACGTGTCCGACCTTGGCCGCAACATTTACAGCGATTACCGTCGTAAGTCCGCGCCCTATTCCTGAGGCAGCGTGCCAATAATCTCGGGTGTCGCACCCGTTCGATCCAGGGGACCGGCCGGGTTCAACAGGGGATCGCGCGCCCGGTTTCGAGGGGTTCAGACCCGCACGAGCGACGAATCGCGTGTGGTTGTTCGTCGTGATCGTGGGTGCGGGCTTGCTGACCAAGAAGTTCGGGAGCTGACGCCGTCTCTATAGAAGACAGGCCTACATGGACAATCCCTACATATCGCAGCCTCCCACGGATCCCCCGCCCCCGCCACCGCGCGTGAACTGGCGCAGTGTTGGTAATGCGGCGGCGAATGCCGTATATTGGGCGGGGGAAGAGAATTATTGGCAAGTGGAGGCTCGGATGATTCGCGACCCGGACTGCAGTCCCGAAGCGCGTCATGCCGTGCGGGTGGGTTCACTTGGTTTTTGGCTGTGTCTACAATTTTGATTGGTCTGTTCCGTTGCAGGCCATGTACAGCGGATTCTTCCATCGTGCCCAGGAACCTGAGACCGAATACTGGAGATCGTACCATAAGACAAAGTGGCTGAACCGTCTAAAAGTGAGTAGCCCCACACATTTGCACGCGCTTGCGGCTAATCCGAGTAGCTCCTCGAGGACGAACGGGTTGCATGCCACCAGATCAAAACCCAGTTTAGGTGTTGTTGCCTGACTGACAAGTCTTCGTCTGTCCATTCCAGTACGTATTAACACCTGTCTGGGCTGTCTGTGGATAATGCTGACGCATTTCAAAGTCTGTGTTGTCCACTTCAGACCCTATATTGCGCCGGTTGCAAATTCTGCCGACCGAAACTTGTGTCGCACTTGGCTTCATTTGGGCGGGTGGTCCTCAACTTTGGGATATCTTTGCTGGATCCCTCCCTTCAGTGGTGCCTTTTATCGTTTGCCTGGATATGGGTTGCAGTGTTCTGTCTCGTTGGCACGTTCGGGCAGACCAAGCGAGGCTTCATGCAAAATGCATCAGTCTTTCCTATTTTTGTGAAGACGTGGGAAGGAAGAACTCGGGTTGTGAACGTCACCCGTCATCAGACGGTTGCAGATCTGAAGGTACGCGCTTATTGCCAGGGCGGTTGCTCGCATATTGATGTGTTGCCTTAGCTTCACCTTGCATCCTTGCTGAGCATCCCATGCCACTACCTGTCACTCATTTTTCCAGAGCAACTACCTGCAAGATCACTTTACCGTTTCACGTCTAGGCATTGGGCGAGAGTCCTTGCTGGAAGTTACCAGCCAACTGCGAGGTGGACTACCAAGACCTCCACCTATCCCGAAGGAGGGCAATCGGCCACAGAGGACGTCAGCGAATCCATATTCCATCCGAAAGCCAGACAAACAAAAAGAACTCAGTCTTCCTGCCAGGGCTGCTCGAGCTGCAATGGAGATGGCACGGGATGCTCATGGACCTGCCCTTTCTGAAGCCGAGGCCAACCGCATATACAAGAACGAGTACCAAAATGTGCAACGGGCCTTGGAATCCCCAGCCAGATCCCCAGATGATGATTCCCTTGCAGCAGCCGCTGCTAAACAAGCAGTATCTGAAGCGCTGAATGCCTCATCTGCACTGTTGACCTCTCCAGAGCGGCGTCGGGTTTACAAGCGTGTGCACCAGCAAGGGACACGGTCTTCTCAAAGCCTATTCTCTGATGGATCCGACCCCAACGAGGAACTGTGCACCCATCTGAATGAGCCATGTCTTGGAAGCCTCACAAAGCAATGCAAGTACCCACTGCCATCGTGCTGCATGGTTACCAACCATCCTATTTGCATGGAATCGCATACAGCCACCACTTCTAGACCAAGCCGGGTGACGAGTACCCCCTTGTGAACCCCAAATGGGATGCCCCTACAGCTGCACAGGAGCGTAGGACGGCTGCCATGGAAGCAGAAGTCAGGGATCTGTATGCACAGCACCTGCAGCACTACGTCCGGGAAGGCCGGCCAACCATGTTTGACAGCCCTGTGGATGACAAAGTAATCCAGAACACCATACGTCGGTTCCGTGAAAAGACAGCCGACAGCAAATATAAAGTGAGGCAGGCTGTTTGCGAGAGCTGTGGATGCTGGGTGTTCGAGTGCGACTGTGTTGTTGAATGGACTCTGACTGCTCTGAGGAAGAAGGGATTGCTGGAGGTGAATCCCGAAATCCTTCTTCTGCCAGAGTTCCAGGATCACCCGGAACGGTTGGAATCCAGCGGCATCATCAATGGGATCGTGATTGAGCCCTTGGGACTTGTCACCAAGAACAGACGCCAGTACATACGCACGTGCAGAGACTGCACTGCCTCACTTGAGGCCGGGTCGGGTCGACACCGGTTGTTTCCCTTTCAAATGGCCTCCTTCGGGGCCCCGTGCCAGAGGAACTACAAGACCTTACTTACATTGAGCAAGTGCTGATTAGTCCGGTCCGGATCCGCACTACCATCGTGCAGCTCCTTGAACCGGACAAAAAGAGGCCCAGTGGCCATCATGCAATGACAGGGAACTTTGCTGTACTGCCTGGAGATCCGATTGGCGTCGCAACTGTGCTCCCCCATGCACTAGCCGATCTTGCAGACCAAATATCCATAGTGCTGTTGGGAGGATCTGGGATTTCCAGGCACCGGGATTCGTGAAGTTCTTCCGTGTTCGGAAAACCAAAGTCTTGTTGGCCCTCAAGTACCTCATTGCACACAATCCATTGTATGGAGACATCGTTCTGCATGATGATCTGTGCGATCTGGATGATTGTGCAGACGGTGTTCCAACCCAGATCCCTATCAACGTGATTGAAGATCCCCAGGTACTGGATGATGTGGCAAAAAGCATGTCAAGTGTCACTGGGGAGGATAATCTGCACGGGTTTGCTGCAGAACATGGTAAAGATGGCCAAGACCTCCTGGAGACTGTTGGAGTTCTGCCGGCCAACTTGCAGCCTGGACCTACCAGCCATGATTCTGGAGTGGAGGCCATAGAATAGTATTGGTGGCCCGGACCTGCCCCTGGCTTGGCCGCTGTTACACCATGAGTTTGCTGCTAATTGCAAAGTTCATCGTCGTCGTGTGTCTTTTTCATTTTCCCAGTTTTCCTGTCCTTCATGGACTTTGAGATGAAGCTGGCAATGGAGTTGAGGGCCTTCTCCTTCTGCCGCCTCGCTTTGATCGTGGGCTCGAACTCCTTGATGCTAAGGGCCCAGAGCCAGGTCTCCATGTTCCACTCGCGGCCTAGTGCTTCCAGTCTGGTCTGCAGCTTATGGCACCGCTCCGCATTGGCTGAACAGTGAAACAGAAAGTGTTGTTCGTCTCCAATGTGCTCAGGGTCATGCTTGCACGTTCTCTGCTGCACCTCAAGTCCTTGTTGCCTGCCTGTCTCCACCTCCAGGTCGTGGGTAGAGCACAGCAACTTTTGGACATCCCTCCGGTGCTTCTCCACCGGGATCAGGGATGGTCCGATGTGGCCAAAGGTCATGTCACACATCCTCCAAAAGTGCAGTTTGTCGTTGTCCTTGAGCCTCTGGGCATTGATCTCCCTGAACTTGCCCTTCACAAGATTCTCCACAGTCTCCTTGGCCCATGAAAAAGTGTCCTTCTCCCACATCTCCTTCCCCTCCTCTCCACCATAGTACACAAGTAGTTCCCTTAGGAAGGCAGCCCAGTTCCAGCACCCCTTCAGCGCCTCGATCTTGAGCTCCTTGTAGAGCAGGTACAATGCAGGGTCAGCTGTTTTGATACACATGAGGAACTTGAGAGCCGACTCATGGTCATGAACTGCAAGAGGGTACTGGCCAGTGATCGCATATAGACAAGCCAGGGAGGTAGACTTGGGCTGATGAGTGACAGCACGAAGGGCCATGCATGTCACTTTGTCCCTGGTGCTTTCCCCGGCAAGGTACTCCTCCTTCGGCATCTCCACAATGAACGGGTTCCCATATTGGCCCACTGCCTTGACCTTTGTGTTGTAGAGCTTGAGCTGGAGGTCAGGACTCATCCCAGGCTGCTGCCTGATGTCGCGGAGCCAGAGCCCAAAAGCAGCGTTCATCTTGGCCTCCCTGCCATGCACATGGTCCTTGCTCCGCCCAGTTGACGTGAGCTGGTACCCCAGAAGCTTGAAGCTGTCGACCCTCTTCAGCTCCTGGCCCCTGTACAAGAGCTTTGCACGGTGGGGTATCCTCCTGGCCATCCACTCTGTCTTGCTGACGTTGATCTCCAGCCCATTGGCACTGGCATATGCAGACAAAAGATCCAGCTGCATCTTGGCATCCTTCACCGTCTTCGAGATCAAAGTGGTGTCGTCTGCAAAGAACAAAGCCAGCAAGCTGACCATCCTTTCCTGATCCTCCTCTTCCTCAGACACCATGCCCAGATCCATCCCTTTTGCACCATTGGCCTCCATGAAAGCAGTGATGTCGTTGATGAACAAGATGAAGAACAGCGACGAGAGAGGGTCCCCCTGCTTCACTCCGGTCAGGAACTTGATGAAGTCTGACTTGGTCCCGTCTTCATCCCGGAGCCGTCCCCACACGCGCCCGAACGCCATCTCGAACATGTCAACAGCCTGTTTGGGTACTCCCATCTCCTCCAGCTTCTGCCATAACCTGGGGCGCTCCACCATGTCAAAAGCCTTTGTGAAGTCTACAAACACCATGATCAGCTTCTCCTTGCGTGCCTTGGCCAAGGAGAAGAGTGCCTCGGCAAGGAACACTGCATGAAGGGTCGATCTCCGTGCACGGAATCCAAACTGCGAGCCTTCCAGCAGCTTGTTGCACTCAGCCCAGGGAGCTAGCCGAGCGTTCCAGACCAGGGAGAAGACCTTCTCCAGCGTCCTCTCTATGCTGATGCCTCGGTAGTTGCCAGCCACGTTCTTGGGCCCCTTCTTGTGCAGCATCACCAGCAGTGTCTGGCCCCAGTCATCCATCTTGACGCCATTGAGCACGTCGTTGAGGAGGTTGACAACAGCTTGCTTCAGTACTGCAGTCCCGTACTTGACGAACTCGAGCCGGATCCCATCCTCGTCCTTTGCCTTGCCGTTGGGGGCCTTCTTCAAGACCCTCTCCAGCTCCTTGAGGGTGATGGGGCGCAGCAGGTCTCCAGAAGGCGTGATCGTGGCCTTGGGAAGTGGTGGAAACGTGAGCCTTGGATCCTCCTCGATCTTGGTCACGTACTCGGCGCTGGCGACCATCTCCATGTGGCGCACCAGCTCTGCAAAGGGCACGGGGTTGCCCTTGCGCCTTGCGTGAGCCTTTCCAAGCAGCTGGTAGTACCCCTTAGGCTCTCGCCTGAAGAGTCGCTCTAGCAGCTTGGAGTTCTCTCGCTCAGCAACCCTCCGCATCCTCTTCTCCAACTTCTTCCGCTCCTTCTCCAGCTCCCGCGTCTTCCCCTGGTACTCCTTCTTCCACTCGTCCTTCTCCATGAGGGATCGTAGCTCAAGAAGGCGTGACAGCTCCCGATCGATCTCGGCCCTCTCTGCCGAGTCCGCAAAGCCGTTGAGGAACTTGTCCGCCTCTTCGTGTACGCTGACCTTGTCGTACTTCTTCTTCGCGACCTTGTTCACCGCTGCCATGATCTGGGTCGTCGTGCTTTAGGGCTCCTGCCCTCTAGCGCGGCGCCGGCACGGTGTGCGGGTTGGGCACCCGGGGACGCGCAAACGGGACCGGCTGCAAAACCGGTGCCCCAAGCGTGGCAGGCGACGCCGCAAAAGCGCTTGAGGAGCCCATTGGCCTCAAGAGGCTTGCGCTGGCCCTGCAGGGCGGCTAGGCTCTTCTCCGGGGGGCCCCGCGTCTGTTAGTGGGCAAACAACACGTCGCGTGCTGAAGACGCGACCGCGGGCCTACGACAGCGTGTGCCTCACGTGTGCCACTTGAAAAACGTGCCGTAGGACCGCGTGGCTCTCTGGCTCTGGGCGCGGAAACACGACACTTAACGGCAGCGCACGTCAAACATGGGACGCGTCGCTCGCGTGGACGCGCCCCGCCAAACAACAAGCGACCAACCGCGTGCGCTTTCTGGTGCGAAAGGGCGCGAATGGAGCAGGCAGCTGCGCGGCGCATTGGCTCTAAATGCTGCTGACTGCCCGCCGGTGCGCCTCTTCAAGGAGGGGCCGCGGTGCAAACAACAACATATCCGGGGATTTGTGCAGATTCCGGTCTCTGGACACGTAAGCGGCCAACACAGGGATGGAGGCAGGAGCCCTACGGCTTCTTTGCTTGCCTGCACGGCGACTCCAAAGCGCACGGGGAATGGAGGCAGGAGCCCTACGGCTCTTTGCTCGCCTACACGGCGAATCCAGCACCTTTTGACCAGAACCAACACTGAACCTTTCAGGACCTAGATGAAGCTGCATGCCTGACATTGTGCCTGCTGGATGGGAAGGTCCCAAAACCCAAACCGAAACCAAACTGCTCATTCTTTCTGGAAGGTTTTTCACCTTCGTGGGAAGGTTTTCCTGCCAGCAAACAACACCGGGACTGGAGCACACTGTGGATTCAAGGGAAGGAGGAGGCAGATAGGTCGACATAGCTAAACAAACCAATGGTGGTGTAATAGCGGCCAAGCCAGGGGCAGGTCCGGGTCACCAATACCATACCCATACCATATAGACCCAGGTGGCACAATCGGTGTTTTTGGCAAGGATGGAGGGCATGTGATCGGTACGATATTTGTGCATCGGGGTAAATTGTGGTGCCATGTATAGAATCAATCAACTTCTCCATTGATGCAACGCATTGCGCCCATGGAGTTGTCAAAAGGGACCAGCGGGGGAAGCTTGCTTCCCTTGAGCTCTACGTGGTGTTTGAGGAAGAGGAGGATCAGGAAAGGATGGTCAGCTTGCTGGCTTTGTTCTTTGCAGACGACACCACTTTGATCTCGAAGACGGTGAAGGATGCCAAGATGCAGCTGGATCTTTTGTCTGCATATGCCAGTGCCAATGGGCTGGAGATCAACGTCAGCAAGACAGAGTGGATGGCCAGGAGGATACCCCACCGTGCAAAGCTCTTGTACAGGGGCCAGGAGCTGAAGAGGGTCGACAGCTTCAAGCTTCTGGGGTACCAGCTCACGTCAACTGGGCGGAGCAAGGACCATGTGCATGGCAGGGAGGCCAAGATGAACGCTGCTTTTGGGCTCTGGCTCCGCGACATCAGGCAGCAGCCTGGGATGAGTCCTGACCTCCAGCTCAAGCTCTACAACACAAAGGTCAAGGCAGTGGGCCAATATGGGAACCCGTTCATTGTGGAGATGCCGAAGGAGGAGTACCTTGCCGGGGAAAGCACCAGGGACAAAGTGACATGCATGGCCCTTCGTGCTGTCACTCATCAGCCCAAGTCTACCTCCCTGGCTTGTCTATATGCGATCACTGGCCAGTACCCTCTTGCAGTTCATGACCATGAGTCGGCTCTCAAGTTCCTCATGTGTATCAAAACAGCTGACCCTGCATTGTACCTGCTCTACAAGGAGCTCAAGATCGAGGCACTGAAGGGGTGCTGGAACTGGGCTGCCTTCCTAAGGGAACTACTTGTGTACTATGGTGGAGAGGAGGGGAAGGAGATGTGGGAGAAGGACACTTTTTCATGGGCCAAGGAGACTGTGGAGAATCTTGTGAAGGGCAAGTTCAGGGAGATCAATGCCCAAAAGCTCAAGGACAACTAACGACAAGCTGCACTTCTGGAGGACGTGTGACATGACCTTTGGTCACATTGCATCGTCGCTGATCCGGGTGGAGAAGCACCAGAGGGACGTCCAGAAGCTGCTCTGCTCTACCCACGACCTGGAGGTGGAAACAGGCAGGCACCAAGGACTTGAGGTGCAGCAGAGGATGTGCAAACATGACCCTGAGCACATTGGAGATGAACAGCATTTTCTGTTCCACTGTTCAGCAAATGCAGAGCGGCGCCAGAAGCTGCAGACCAGACTGGAAGCACTGGGCCGCGAGTGGAACATGGAGACCTGGCTCTGGACTCTCACACAGCATCAAGGAGTTCGAGCCCACCATCAAACTGAGGCGGCAAAAGGAGAAGGCCCTCAACTCCATTGCCAGCTTCATCTCAAAGTCCATGAAGGACAGAAAACGGGGAAAATGAAAAAGATGCAAGACGACAAACTTCAAATTAGCAGCAAACTGATGGTGTAACAGCGGCCAAGCCAGGGGCAGGTCCGGGTCACCAATACTATAGTCCGTGACCGCAACACATGGTCAGCCAAAACCTGTGCCCGCCAACACGCAACTCGCTTCCCTGCACACAATTGGCAGGGAACAGCCCAGAGACAAGCCTTGGAATACAGTCCCCGACAGGAAGCTAAAGAATTCTGGAGAAGGCTCACCACACCCCTTCAAAACAACTGCTTGAGCTCCACAATTTAGCCACGCAAAACTCAAAAGGTCTAATATCGTATCGTGGTATTCTGAGGCCTCTGGAAGGCGCAGCAACTCCGCGATGGTGCCCTGGATTAGCTTATGTGCCCAGCAGAATCCACCGGAGACTAAGGAATGAAACGCGCCCAAAGCAAAGATATGTACCAAATCCTTCTATTCCATGGGTTATTTGCCGAGGAACGCACGATTGGTGCGTGAAGTTTTGTCTGGAAGTGTCCAAGGTTTGGCGCGCCGTGGGCCTCTTTCCTTCCAATACATCGCAAATCGCCATATCTGCTTCAGGAAATTTACGTCGAGGGCATAAATAGGCCCGCAAGGCTTGTCTCTGGGCTGTTCCCTGCCAATTGTGTGCAGGGAAGCGAGTTGCGTGTTGGCGGGCACAGGTTTTGGCTGACCATGTGTTGCGGTCACGGACTATAGTATTGGTGACCCGGACCTGCCCCTGGCTTGGCCGCTGTTACACCATCAGTTTGCTGCTAATTTGAAGTTTGTCGTCTTGCATCTTTTTCATTTTCCCCGCCGTTTTCTGTCCTTCATGGACTTTGAGATGAAGCTGGCAATGGAGTTGAGGGCCTTCTCCTTCTTCCGCCTCAGTTTGATGGTGGGCTTGAACTTTTTGATGCTCAGAGCCCAGAGTGTGCCTAACATCCCACAAACGGATAGAGGGACAATACTTGTGTTATGTGAATGGAGTCTATCTACAATCATTGGCACCACGAGACACAGGGATAAAAACAAAGAATGCCAACCGTGCCTTGCCCTGTCTGGCAAGGAGAAACTAGATTGCAGCTACTGGTGTTGTCCCTAGCACGTCGGAAACCATTTGCTGCGGGCCACCCGTTGTTTGGGCCAGTCGGGCCAAAGCCATCTCATAGGCATCTGCAAGCTCCGCTTCTGGCACGGTCTGCTTCAGCCTGTCGGCAGCCGACTCGTAGCGGCTTGCCAATGCGGGTGGCAAGGCGGCAAAGTCACCAACACCCTGGCCTGCCCCGCTTTCCGCTGCCATGGCAGGCATTCTCCCTGCAAAATTGCCATCCTCCTGGAAGGCATCCAAGGGTTGGTCTTGCCCATAGCGTTGCGCAACTCTCGCAGCTGCAAGCTCGTAATTCCGAGCAGCCTCAGCCACAACGTCGAGACCGCCAGGAGCAAAGGTAGGGGGGGGTAGCATCGGAGGTGCAAAGGTGAATCCAACGGGAAGTTGCCCGTACGCGCCAGGATATGCCGATGCTGCTCCGTGCGCCGCGGCGCTGATGTCCTCGGCATGCGCCGTGATGTCCGAATCGCCATCTTCATTGGTCGGCGTCGGTACTTCCGCGGATGCTTCCACAAGTGGAATCTCGTCCTCCTGGGGTTTTGGCTTCTCTTCGGTTGCTCGACTGGTCCCCCAGCCAAACTCATCCATCTTCCACATGCTGCGTTGCGTGCTTTGTGAGCATGTGTCATGCAGAGACTGAGTCCGTCACCGTACCTGTAGACCGGAATCAGGACACTGAATATGGGAGTGCCCATGATGAAGGGGATCCAATAAAAGAACTGGTGCCACCGCCCCGTGAAGGATACGACGAATGCAGGCACACAAAACAAAACAACCGTCAAAATGAGGCCGGAAGTGCCGAACCCGACGATCGCAAAGTCTGTAGAGACGGTGGTTGGACGGGTGCTCACGCACGTAAGCAATCCACTCACAGAAAAGGAAGAAGAAACCACAGGTGAGAAGAAGAGGCAGCATGAACACCATCCACAACTCCAAGAAGATGACCAAGAAGAAGTAAAAGGCCATCCACTTCGACTTGAAAGCGGGTGGATACATCTGAATTCACCAGCGTCAATGGCGACGACAGAAATGGGATCTGAGAACTGCTTACCATGTGATCGAAATGGCAATGCACGAGGGAGTTGGTCCAACGTCTCCGTTGGCTTAGAAGAACCTGGAAATTCTCGGGCACCGAGGTCGTGCAAATGGCGGAGGGAATGTAGACGGTATCGAACTCAGGAAACGTGCGGATAATTGTCGTGGAAAGGTAGCGGTCCTCTCCAATGGAGAGGAGATTGTGCTCGTGCAACTGGTCACCTTGCCGCATTAGTGGATTAGACAGTTTGCGGCAAGCAAAGCGATGCGCACCGATTTGTGCTTGTTTCCAAGGTACTTCTCGATGATGTGCGGGTTGATGATCCCGGGAGTTTCGACACCATCCTCGTCGCGAATCTTGATTCTGTGGGGCGCGATTTGGTTGCTCTTCAGCCGAGTTCCGATGCGGTCTTGTGCGCTGGCCACCAACCTGTACAGGGCGAAGCAGCCACTGAGCACGAGGACCTTGCTGTAGTAGCCTTCAAAAGCTTTCAACACGACGTGTGTGATAAAGTACTGCATGGCGCTGAGATGAGAACCATTGGCAGGCTGCAACTTCTCCACCAACCTCGAACGTCTGGATGCTGCATATGAAAGACGTTAGCTTGTTGTCGACCTTGGTTTCCCCCTGGAACGGCGCGTTAGGCGGATCCGAGGCAATCCGCTTCGCACAGCTTACGCAAGCCCCAATGCTGGACGGATCGCTGTCCAAGTAGTTGACCAGAAGATCCAAAGCGTTGGGTCGCACGTAACTGTCCGCATCCGTGAGCAACATGTAGTCCAAGTCCGCGGGGTCTATCCCCAGTTCAAACATGTTCTTTGCGAGCTCGTGGTCGAGCTCCGACATGTTCTCCCGGTCGAAATTGTAGTGGTAGAGGAAGCTGTAGATGATAATCTGGCTGTCACGCTTTCCTCTGTTGCCCGGCTTCGCAGCGTTGGCCTCGTCCGGCATGCCGCACTTGACTGTTACAAGGAAGGGGCACGTATGGCCCTGCACCGTGAACATCCCACTGTACGACTTGGCTGCGTTCATTTTGGCGCCACTGTGCCCGGCCGACATGTACGTCTTCGGAAGCGGCTCTTTGTATCCCGGAACGGAACGGCACTTGAAGATGCTCTCGACAAGTATCTCGGGAGTCGACATTGCCGCGCCTGCGGATGGCATGGCTGTCAGAGAAGCGAACCATCGGACGACAAGCTCGAAAGCAACCTCTCCCGGTTACCAAGCCGTCGGCAATGACCCAGAGGATCTTCCCGGAATCCGGATAATCCGTTGCCACGACGGAGTCGATCGTCTTCCGCAAGACCACTTCGTCCTCCGAGTAGCAAGGAATATGGAGGCTGCGACGTGGCAAGTCAGACACCCACATCCCAGTTGCAAAGCACCCGACCGGCCCACATGACCAAGCTGTCTGACTGGTCCTGGCGTTTCTTCGCTGTCTGGAACCGAATGCGAATAGCGGCGTAGAGGGTGAAGATCACGACGATGGCGCTCATGACGGCGTAGAATAGCACGAAAATATCGTAGGTCCAGCAGTACCTGTCGCGATGCCACTCAGGTTGCCCTTCAACGCCTGTCGAGGCTGCCACTCACCACACATCTTTCGAAAGCAAACCAGTGGCGTCTCCAGGTCCCTGGGCGCAGAATATGATAGGCAGAATGAGGAAAACGACCGCGACAATAATGTACAGTCCAAGGAGCATATCGAACATCGTCAGCTTCTCCCGCCACGCCAGCAGCTGCTCATCCGTGGCGGCGGGTCCGAGACATCCGGGCAACTTGCTCCGAATGTAGCGATCGCTGACAAAGAACGTGGACCACTTGACGAACGTCATCCAACGCCGGCGGAGACTGGCGCCTATCCGTCTCTCCTCGGCTTCCTGTTCGGAAATGTCCACGAGCGGGATGCCGTCCGCGCCCATTCCGATGCTGGGATCTATCTCCTCGTCATCGTCATCTTCCTCGTCGCTCTGATCTGCGAAGGACGCCCCCCCATCGTCGCTGTCGATGCCGGGGATCGGGGAAGGGCCGCTTTGGAGCGACAAGGACGAGTAGCCACCCAAGGTGAGGTGCGCGGGTTGCTGCTGCGCCGGTGCCGTGTCTCCGCTGGAGCCGCTGTCCGAAAATTGTCCGCTTCCGTCTGCACCGCGGTTCGTCGCCTCGGAGACGCTCTGGGCCACCAGGTGCTCGGTATCGGTCCAACCCTGAACCCCGAAATCATCGTCCTCGTCCGCATACGGCGGGGCCGAATACTGCCCAACACCGGCTGGGGCGTAGGCCATCGCTACAACGGCGGGTCCCCACGGTTCGCCCAGTCGATGAGGTTGGCGGTCACACCCTCCGCAGCATTTACGAGGCCTCGCCTCGGGATCCCGGGATCGATGTCACCGCGGATCCGCGTCAGCAGAGGTTGTGCCGGCAACTCAAAGAGCGCCGTTGCCACGTAGAGTACAGCGGGCCCAGAGGTTCTTGTTGGTGGGGGGGGTTGTGCTGTGTGGTCTCGGGGGATGTGGTCCCTTAGAGCCGCCTCAAGACCCCGCCGCCGCTTCGTACAGGGCACGTCAGTCAACAGAAGCTAGTACGTTTCATATAGACTTCTGCAACGTAAACCGAGAAGAGTACACTGCACATCAGCGCCACCGCTCGCGCTGACGCATCAAATCCTGTATTGACTACAAAGCGAGGCATCGCTTGATGATCTTTTGCCGCTAGGTCATCCTCTGAAAGCACAGACGCAAGCAAAACCGTGTTGTTTGGCGACTGCGAGGGGAGGGGTGGGCGCCTGTGCCCGCGGTGCGCGTTCACGTCGGACCGGCCAGTTTTGCTGCGCACAAACGGCGCGCTCGGACAGTGCCGGCCCACCGTGATGGCGTCCGATACAGTGCGCACGGCTTCCAGATCCGGCTCACCGAGTCCGTCTGCTGGCAGCGCCCGGGTGTCCGCGGGTGCGAAGCGCTCGCGTGGGCAAGCCGCAGCCGGCCGCGCGGTGCAAAGCAAGCGCCGCAAGGGTTCGGCTCCCGACGAAACTACCGGAAATGATGACCATGAGGGCGCGGGCTCCGAAATCGAGGGCCGCTCGGACGCGGACGGGGACATCGCCTCGGCAGGCGGTGACCTGTCCGATGCCAGCGGTTCGGCGGCCCACGCGGGGGCCCGTGCTTCGAAGCGCTCGAAAACCAAGAGGCCCGAACTAAACGCGGATGGCGAGGAGATCTTCTGCGTCTGCCGGGACGTCTGGGACGGCGAAGAGTTTATGATAGCCTGCGACGAGTGCGGGGAATGGTGCGTTTCCCGCCTGCGGTGCCGCGTCCATCCAGTCCGATTCATTGGCACGTGCCTCGCTCGCCGCCGATGGCTGCAGGTACCACGGCCGCTGCGTTGGCATATCGCCGGCCCGGGGTAAGAAGATGAGCAAGTACGAGTGCGATGCCTGCATTGAAAAGTTCAAGGAACGCGAAAGGTTCGCCAGATCGCGCGACAAGAAGGCGGGCAAGGAGTCGGATCACCCGGAAGACAGCGGTGACGATGAATATGTTGATGGCAAACTGCAAACGGACGCGGCTTCCCCCGGTGCCAAACCGCAGGTGGCGGCGAAAGTCCACGGCATCGCGCCCAAGTCAGGAGCCATGAAGGCTTCCGGCTCTGCCGTGAAGCCGCTTGCTGTGAGACCTCTATCGAAGGTGATTTTCGCGTGGGGATGCTGCCCGCGGCAGCATCTGAACCCGCCGATCACGGTTCTCCACAGGCCAAGGTTTCCGACGGCCCCGCAGCAGCTACACCGGCAACGCCAACCTCGGCATCCATTGCCACTCCGATCGATCCGTGGAATGGAGACGTTCCCGACAAGACCGACAACAACGTGCGCCAATCTGCACGCAAGGCTTTCGAATCCATCTTCGCCGAGTTCTTTCCCGAGGCATCCGCCGACGCCGCAGCGTCTGCACATGCGGTGCTGAAGCCCGCGGCATTCGCGGCGACGCTCGAGACACACATGTATATCGCGCTGCGCGATCACAGCTTCCAACCGGGCGAAAAGTACAAAGCCCAGTACAGAAGCCTGAGGTTGAACTTGAAAGACGCTTCCAACGTCACGCTGAGGTCTCGAATCCTCAGTGGAGAGCTCCTGCCGGAGACCCTTGCCACGCTGACCTCGGAGCAGATGGCCTCCGAGGAAGCCATGAAGCTGGCAGAAGAGATCCGGCAGCAAAGCCTGAAAGAAGTCGTTCTTAAGGCCGAATCTGAACGCACAATCTTTCGCAAGACGCACAAAGGGGAGGAGGAAGTTGTGACGACTTGTGCGGAGCCAGTGGCTTCAGCCCCCGCAGCGGGGCGGAAGGCCGATAAAAGCGTCACGCCATCCGGTCGCGGCGATCCGACGGGTGACTTTGAGCGGGAGCTGCCGAGAAGGGCCTCCATCGCGACCGGTGCGGTGCCGACCTCCGATCGCCAGGCGCAGCATAGCTTGGACGACTTGCTTGCGCAGATGGATGATCGCCGCGGCAGTTTCAGTGGTACGCCGGAGGAAGGAACCCCAGAGGACGTCGGGACCCGACGCTTAGACTCTCCGCCGCTGGAGGCGCAAGACGACGGGTCTCGCTCTCCGTTCGCAGATCAAGCGCTCGATACCGGTCCTCCGGCCGATCCCGTTATCTGGAAGGGGACTTTGCAGATGCCTTCGGTGGCGTCGTTCAAGTGCCAAGCGCGGCAGATCGCCGGCCGCCGTTTGATGGACGCCGCGGACGGCCACGACCATGTCCTTGCCAACTTGCAGTGGGACGATGTTCTTCGGGATCCGCTGCAGATCGATGGCAGGGTGGGGCCTGACAAGGTCATCGACTATCTTGTCCAGCAGACCTAC
The DNA here is from genome assembly GCA_025558095.1 of Hyaloraphidium curvatum. NCBI lineage: Eukaryota > Fungi > Monoblepharomycota > Hyaloraphidiomycetes > Hyaloraphidiales > Hyaloraphidiaceae > Hyaloraphidium > Hyaloraphidium curvatum. Next base: position 241,577 of record JAIVFI010000039.1, on the reverse strand, counting down.
TCCACCACAAAGGAGGTCGTCGTGATACAGTTCGAGACCGAGGACGGCGACGGGGCTGGTGCTTTTACCGAGGGCGACAAGTCGGAGTACAAGATCCTCTTCGAATACTTTCAGACACGATCCCGATACGGAGTGTTTGGTCCGGGGAGTCGGAAACCTGTGGCCAAGGACATGTACCTTGTGCCCGTAAGGGCCGAGGACAGTTTGCCCGATTTCATGGAGTTTGTGAGCGGGAGCAGCGTGAAGGACGGAGTGGCGAGGAAGCGCGATCTCCTATTTGGCGTTGCAGTTCTGCTGAAGCAAAAGCCGGCCACGACGCCGCCCTCGCGTGATCTGGACATCTCGCAGAGCGGGGAGGTCGGCGTTGCCGATCACGGTGCAGACCATCAGCGGAGTGGCTACAGGGAATCCGACACAGCCGCTGCCAACGAAGCGCTTTTGTCTGCCGGAGCAGCTCTTGGAACCTGGGATGCCTTTCCGGCTGGGACCGCGGCCCTCGACCCTGCACCTTTGGAACCAGTCCCGAACCCCAGCCCTGCATATGTTCCGGCCACTGTACCACCGCCATCCTTTGGACTCAAACCGACCGTCGGCGACCCTCTGACGGCGCTGACGAGCGTCAATCTGTCGAGCCTATTGAACCAGATCCAAACGCTGAATTCCGGACAGCCAGGGATCCCGCAGGCTCAGTTGCCCATTGCTTCCCAGGGGTGGCAGCAACAGAATGCGCTCCCAACTCCCAGTGATCCCAGGCTGGCGCGTCAACAGCCTGCGAGCGCCGTGATGGCCCCGTACGCAAACGTGTACCCACCAGCACCAGTCAGCCAGCAACCTGGCCAGGTGCCCTCGATGGGGGCATGGCAGCAGCCTGGCATCCCAACGGGACAGCCTACGTATTACGCGGGAGCTAATGCGCAGGGGACGGCTTATCCGGGGACTCAGGGCCAGCCAGCCTACGGCGGGGGCTCCCCGGGCCGGAGTGGAGGCAATTCCAGGGGTCGCGGAAGCTATCGTGGTCAGGACAACCGCTGGCGAGGCAGATGATCAGCTGTAGCATATTCTAGTGTCTAAGACCGCGGAGGTGCTATACACGAAGCAAAAGAAAGCCAATCAGATTCAATCGAGGTCCCGTATCGACTGCGAGTCCGTGTTCAAGACTGGCGCATTACTGGTGCCATTCACCAGCGGGAAAAAGTCGTCCATCGTCAACGGGCGGATGCGAATGCTCTGTGGTTGGCAGATATCAGCAACACTTGGGTTTTGGCGCTCGGCTTCCAACCCACATCGGCGACCACGTCCTTGATGTCCCCTGATCCAATCTCCTTCCTAAAGTACTCGCGCACTGGGTTCATCGCCGCGTTTCGACACAGCTCCTTCAAGTCCGACCCGGACAGTCCGTTTGTTTTCCGCACCAGCAAGTCCATGTCAAAGCCCTCGTCGAGCGGGATGCCCCGCAGCAGCAAGAGGAGCACTTTTCTTCGCGACTCGCCGTCCGGCATCGAGATCGCGTAGCGCTTAGGCATGCGCCGGATGATAGCAGCGTCCAGATCGTTTGGTCTGTTGGTGGCCTGGGCAATCGGCGTGAGTCGGCAGCTGCTACGAGTGGAGGCGCAACTCACCCCAAGAATGAGGACCCGCATGTTCTCGCCCGTCGACATGCCGTCCCACAGGGCCATCCATTCGGCCTTCATCATCGACATTGCCTCGTGATCGCTGCTTCTCCGTTCGCGGAGGAAGGAATCAATCTCGTCGATGAACACGATGGCAGGTTCCAACTTCTTTGCCAGCGAAAAGACGGCATGGACCTGCGCCACGAGCATCAGCGGCCATCGCAGCGCCTCCGAATGCGAGAGCCCACCAGCTTCTGGGACTCGCCGAACCACTTCTCCGTAAGCGTCGACACGTGCAGGTTAATGAACGTCGCCCCGCTCTCCTTGGACAAGGCCTTTGCCAGCATGGTTTTCCCCGTTCCCGGCGGCCCGTAAAGCAAAACGCCCTTGGGCGCGGCCAAAAGGCTGGACCGCTTGAACAGCTGGGGCTGCAGGAGCGGAAAGATGACGGACTCCCTCAAGTCCTGAATAGTGTCCTCCAAGCCCCCGATGTCCTTGAACGAGACATGGATATCGTCCGGGTGGATGACCTCGGCCGCGATAATCTCCTCGTACCTGGCAGAGGGAGATCAGGAGGTCTTCCGCGTCCTGCAAGGATGGAAACACCCACTCGTTGAGGTCCAGAGCTTTGACGCCGAGCCGCTTGAAGACGGCGCCGCTCTGCTGCTTCGCCGACTCTTTCTTCTTGCGTGAGGGGTCCATGTTGCTCAGAATCCACCTGACACACGATTCATCAGTCTCCTTCTCAATATGCGGCGCCCAGGAGGTCCACGAACTTTACGCCGTAATATAAGGCTACTTGGGAAGCGACCAGGAGAAGGACTGGGGGGCAAAAGAGGAAGCGAGAAGCACAAGGAGAGACAAAAGGTACGAGGGAGAGGATGAACGGACGCCGTCGAAAGGCCAAGTACGACAGGAGGAATGGAGACCGTTGGCCGGGGCGGGGACCGCGACGGGGCTAAACCGACCGTCCATGGTTATCTTCCGCGTCGTCGGAGTCCAGGCCTTCCATGATGAGGCCATCGCGGCACGAGTGTTGCGTGTAGCTGCCGGCTCAGTTGAAGCCAACGGTCCGGTTGATCGGCCGGGGCGGGTGTTTCGATCACCCTCTCTCCCCTCAACTCCCGCCGAATTCGATCCGCGGGGAGCCTCTTAAGGCGCCATGTCGCAGCCGGCGCGGGCCCCAGCGGCGAGTGCGGTAGCGCCGTCGCAGGCAGCGGTGCGGCAGCTGGAGAGCCAGCTGCGGGCGGTCACGCTGGGCGGCGCGCCGAAGGAGAACGCGCGGCCGGCGGTGCCGCCGAAGGCCGCGCCGCCGCGCGCGTTTGCCCCGCCGCGCCCCGCGCCGCCGCGCGCGCCGTTCGGGAAGGCGTCGGCCGCGGCCGCCGGCGGCCTCAACGCGCAGCCGCGCCCGCCGCCGCGCCCCGCGCCCGCCCCGCCGAACGCTGCGCCCGCGGGACCCGCGGCACCCGTGCCGCACTATGCCGCCCCCACCGCAGCCTCGGCGCTGCACACCGCCCCGCCCGCCGCACGCGCGCCCGCCTCGCCGCTGCCGCTGAAGACGGCTCCGCGCTCGCCGCGCTCGCCGCCGGCACCCGTCTCCCCGCCGCACGCGGACGCCCCGCAGGTGGCCCCGGTGGTGTCCAACCAGGTGGCCTCGGCGGCAAAGCACGTCATGGTGCAGCACGCCTACGCCCCGGCGCGGCCGAGCCCGCTCAAGTACTCGGCCTCGGCAGGGGACGCCTTCGAGGCCAACATGGTCGTGAGCACCCAGCAGCAGCACGGGGAGCACCTCGACGGCCAGGTCGCGTCCACCACGCAGTCTCTGTGGGTGCCTGTTGTGCGCTGTCGTTTTGCCGGCGCACTGACCGCTCGCAGGACCCCCCACCCCAGCGAGAAACGCTGGACCCTGAAGGACTTTGACGTGGGCCGCGCACTGGGCAAGGGCAAGTTTGGCCGTGTTTACCTTGCGCGGGAGAAGCGGAGCGGGTACATCGTCGCCCTCAAGATCCTCTTCAAGAACGAGCTGCAGCAGCACAAGGTCGAGAAGCAGCTGCGGCGGGAGATCGAGATCCAGAGCCATCTGCGGCACAAGAACATCCTGCGCCTCTACGGCTACTTCCACGATTCGAAGCGGGTGTACTTGATCATCGAGTACGCCGCGCAGGGGGAGCTGTACAAGCAGCTCAGGAAGTACGGGCGCTTCCCCGAGAAGCGTGCGGCGCGGGTGCGTGCTGTGCATGCGGAAATGCGTGACGCACACTCACGCCCCGCTCCTCGCGTCGTGCAGTACATCGCCCAGATGGCGACGGCGCTCCAGTACCTCCACAGGAAACACGTCATTCACCGGGACATCAAGCCCGAAAACCTGCTCCTGGGCATGAAGGGCGAGCTCAAGATCGGGGATTTTGGTTGGAGCGTGCACGCGCCGAACCAGCGGTATGTGCCGTCGAATTCAGGCCCTGGGTACGCCCCTCAACCCGCGCACAGGCGCACCACCCTCTGCGGCACTTTGGATTACCTGCCCCCGGAGATGGTCGAGGGCCGCGACCACAACGCCAACGTGGACCTGTGGTCGCTCGGAGTTCTGTGTTATGAGTTCCTCGTCGGGGTTCCTCCCTTCGAGGACACTTCGAGCTACCGGGCGACGTACAAAAGGATCGCTAGCGTCGATCTCAAGATCCCGGACTTTGTCTCGGCGGAAGCCAAGGACTTGATAACCAAGGTGCGGACGTCGCTGCGTGCATGGAAGCAGACAGTGACGTCAACTCCCTATGCAGCTTTTGCAACACGATCCCCAGGCACGGCTCCCGATCGAGAGCGTTCTGACGCACCCTTGGATCGAGAAGTACGCCCGGCCGGAAGACTTTGGGCTCCCGCCCGCTGCGGGCTCCTCTGCGCACGCGCTGGCCGACGATGATTGACGATCGGGCATCGCCGGTCTCTCCATGTACATTCTTTGTGCTAAGTCTACAAATGTCCTCATCCTCACCATTACTGTCCAGATCCAGGGTATCGGCGCGGCGGCACAGAGGCTGCGCAATTGCGAGAGTCTGAAGATGTTGTCAAAGCCAGAGGTATACAGATACAGGTGCCATCCAGAGTCCGTTCAGGGGCTGGCAAAGCCACAGCGGCCGGGATGTTCAGTCACTACCCGTTCGCGCACCACGTAGAGTCATATCGGTGCCAGCGATCAGGAACCCGTACCGAGATTGCGAAACGCAGATTCAATGTCCGACGGGTACTGTGGTTGCGGAGCCCAGACGCTCCGCTGGGAGAAGGAGTGGTGGGAGAGCTGCGCGGATTGCTGCTGATACATCTGCTGCGGGAACTGGCGGGGCTCGTAGCGGCCGTACTGTCCCTGGTTGCCGTAGAAGGAGTTGCCGAAGTCGGCGCCGGGCGCGTCCATCGCGTCCGTCCTGGCCGACCGCTTGCGCTCCTGAGCCCACGCTTCGCGCAGTCCTTTCACGACCTGTTTGAGCCCTTCAATCGTTTTCCTATCGGCCGCTTTTTCCTCTGCGTTGCGCATCGCCTGTTGAGGACCATAAGCGTCGCTCTAATGCACTGATCGTGCGGGTTACCTCGTCGTCTCGCTTCTGCACCGCTGCTCGGAGAGAAGCATTGACCATTCGGGCTTGGCGCAGCTCTCCTGGAAGGCCGAGTCCGTATAAGGTCACCAATCTCGCTGCGGACCCCCCGTGTCGCTCACCCGACATGACCGACACCTGTGCCTGCAAGTCCCTGATTTCGAAAAGCAACCGCTGGACGACGGCAATGTGGTCCTCGGGTTTCGGCAGCTGGGGCAGCATCGAGTAGTCGTCCCCGCCGAATGCGAGCGTCTCTGCGCTCTCCTGTGGCCTCAGCTCCTTCCTGGACAGCAGGCCGACCCCGTCTGCTGATTCCAACGAAGAGCCCATGTCGGGGATCGTGGATTCCGTCGGGGACGCGCGGGTTTGGGCGTCCATCTCCGCGAGCAGCTGCGAAACGTGCGCCGTGGGGGCCTTCATTAGGCTCGTCGCCGCTTCACGCAGGGCAGAGTCCTCGCAGAAGAGCGTCGAAACAGACGAGGCATGAGGCTGGGCCGCCGTGCTCCGGGCCGCCATGTATTCCATCCGCGGTCCGTTCCGTCGGCGCCGCCCGAGGACGCCGTGCGGGACGATTCACGCCCGAGAGGGAAACGGAATCAAGTCAAGAGGAAGGCAAATCCCGTTGAGCCTCCAACTTCTCCGAGGCGGGACGAATTCGTCAGGGAGCAAAGGATTCGCGACGCGTGCGTACGCCGGCGCGGGCGGGTGTTGATCGGCCGCGCTGCCACCCGATCACTCGCACGCTTTCGTCTTACGTCCTCACGTCCCCATTGCGGCGCCTGGCGCGATGGTGCCTTCCCGATCACGCGGATTCAGCGCCTTGTCAATGACTCCCGGGCACCTGGCCGTGATTCTGCTTGTGGCAGGAGCGGTAGCCGGGCAGGTTCCCCTCGCCTCTTCGGCGACCGTCGTCGAGGCGAATGGGACCCGGCTATACGGCCTCCACATAACGGATCTCCATATCGATGAGCTATTCTCTCCCTTTAGCGACTCCTCGTTCTACTGCCATCCTCTGGGGGGGGCAGATGGCGCGGGAGGCCGCCTCCGAACAGACGCGCGTCGCTCGGCCCACTACGGCTACAGGGGCTGCGACTCGGCTCCTATGCTAGTCGCGGACACGTTCCGATTCATCGCAACCAGACTGCTTCCGGGACCTGGGAACGGCACCGTTGTCAACTCGAGCCTTCCCGTGGATCGCCTGTCTTTCGTTCTCTGGACTGGAGATACTGGCCGTCACGATAAAGACACCCGCTTTCCGCGGCAGGAGGAAGGCGAGTCGTTTGCCCGCGGCCCCCTCGATGGTGCTGACAGTCTTCAGAGATATACCGTGCCAACAAGATCGCGGTGGAACACTTCAACTCCACGTTCGACCTTGGACAGACCGCCGTCGTCCCCTCCATTGGCAATTGGGACACGTTTCCGGCTGATTTGATGACCCCGGAACGGAGCTACATCATCAGGAACCTCTTTGACATTTGGTCGCCGCTGTTCAGGAGCGCCCCTGTGGAGGACCGCATTGCAGAGACGTTCCTGTTGCCGAGCTCTGGCGGTTTTTTTCAGAGGACGATAGCTCTGTGAGCTTCGCGGGAACCTACCAATTGCTTCCCTGAGTTGGGCTCTTTTCCAGTGGCATTGTCGTGCTCTCGATCAACACTCTGTGGTTCTTTGGACGGAACATGGCCGTCGATGACTGCCAGTTCCCAGGGCCCGTCCTGAAGCCGATTCCGGGGGACGAGCAGCTGGCGTGGGTGACATGATCGGGCGGAAGGGGGTGCTTGCCTAAGGGAACCGACGGTCTGCAGATGGCTCGAACGCAAATTCAAGGAAGGGAAGGAGAATGGCACTCAGTTCATCTTGATTGGGTGCGTTGGAAATCGCCGGGACAACGGTCCGCGACTTAAGAACGTCTGACACCTCGGGCAGACACATTGCACCGCTCGAGCGCGACGGCTACATCTACAAACCCAGATGCTATGTCGCTTTCCTCGAGCTTTTGGGTTGGTAGAAGTGTGCGAAAGGGTGTTCATCCCATGTTCTGACTCGCGGCACCAACTGGTCACAGGGAAGTACTCCGACCGGGTGCTTTCGGCGCACTTTGGGCACACGAATGAGGATTCAATGCAGTTCGTTGCGGAGCTGCTTCCGGATGAGAATCCCGAGAACGAAGTCGGGGCGGCCCGCAAGGTGCGGGAAATATGCTTCCGCGGTCTGGCGTGCACGGACTGATCCACGGCAACGTTTGATGCAGCAAAGCGAAATGGACTACATCTTCCTCAGCTCTTCCATTTCCATCGATCTCAACCACACTCGGATCCTCGTGCCCTTCTTCACTTCGCCGTCGCTTTTGCCGAACTGGCAACCCACCTTCCGCATTTTGGATCTGTCCTATGGTGATCAGCAACCGGCGGCGTGGACTTTGCGTGGATGGAGCCAGGTGGGCAACCTGTTGATAGCTTGCAGGCTCGCACTCAGACAAGTTTCCAAACAGTTCGCAACCGACCTCGTCCGGGCCAACTACATGTACGAGCGCAACCACAACAACACTATCGAGTACTTCGAGGAGTACCACACGGCAATTTACGGCTTATCCGACCTGCGGCCGGCCTCCATCATGCAATTCCTCCCTCGCTTCCTGAGCAACGAAGGCAGGATCGCCGATCAGTACGAGGCCTTCAGCACCGTCTCTGGATTCGTGCCCTTTGTCCCGCCGGACATCTCCGACAACTTGAAGCTGCCGCGATGGGTGCTCATCATCTTTACTTTCGGCTCCATCGCCGTGTTCTTTGCGGCAATGAGCTGGGTTCTGAACTTCATGTTCGTCACCAGCGCGCAGTCGGATGAGCTTGAAAGGCTCCTTGCCGACAAAGAAGAGTTCGATGACGGGGATTGAGCCGAAACAGCCCGCTCGGTGCGATCTCGCGTCGTCAGGCTTCCGCGCACGGCTCCGAGCAACGGCTGCTCATCGCGTACAGTACTTCCCAGCGCGTGTCAGGAAGCGGACGCCCTTGTAGGCTTTGTATCCGCCTTCGTTCAGCACCTGCAGGCTGTCGACGCGGATCCCGCTTGGGCACCAACCCTGGACGCGAAACTCGGCGTGCACGCTGTGGCACGTCGTCTGGGACGCCGTAGGATCCTCTCTGTGGTGACGGAGAAGGAGTCAGCGGCGACCCGTCGAGACCGGAAGCTTCGAAACTTGCCCCGATATGGAGAATCCCGCACTCAGCACGGGTATTCCGGTCTTTTCGACCGCCTCCCGCGAGAGGCGACCTATGGACCAGTGTAGTCGCTGATAGATGGTCAGACAGCAAATAGACGCACGGTCCAGCATCCTCGCACCTTTCCGATAACGTCCCATACTGCCTTCCCTTGGGACGTCTCGACCTTCACCTCCCCGGCACTTGCCGGCAGGGTCGCCACCAGCACCAGGTTCTCCACCACGTTGACACCGCTGCGAGATGGCTGCACGCTGATCTCCAGTTTCCCTCGGTTCTTGTGGATGGCAACGGAAGGGCGCACGTGCACCGGAAGAGGGCTTGACGACGGCAACGGCAGACTGTAACTGCAAAGGGTGAAGGTGCCGTCCGGTGGCACGAAGCTCAAGATACGATCGCGCTGCCACCGGTTGAGCCGCACGGAAGGGTGCAGCGAAACCATGTCGGGGTCCAGGTTCTTCATCCCCGAAGGCTGGAAGGCCAAGACGATATCCGGCATCCCGCTCAGCCGGCAATCGCAGCGGATCATCCCGCGGATCTCGCCAACAAGCAGTCCGCCACTCTTGGCGTCTATGAGAACGTCCATATCCTCGACCACGTCCAGGAACAGCTCGTTGTTCATGTGCCGTATGCCAGTGCTCCGCCAGGGAATCGACGACAGCGTCGATGCCGTCGGTACAGCCGGCCTCCCTACGGAAGCGTTGTTGAATGTCACCGGCCCTCCGAGAGCTTGGACGATGTTGCTCAGGATCGTTGGCGGGGGAATGGCGTCGCGCAGCACCGCCTCTTCGGTCCAAACGGGCCTTCCATCGTCGAGAGTTTCCTCCACCAGCTGCAAAATGCCGGCGGCGTTGTCGCGAACAAGCTGCTCAGACAGCGTCGGGTGTCCGCTGGCCGTCGAACCGTAGTACTCGGAGGCCAACCGCTGGACAAACCGCAGGAGGTAGACAACGGCCAAGGGAGGAGCTGGGCGCTCCCTGTCAGTGCCAAACAACCTTCGGTCGCTGCCAATCAAGGGTGCCCACTTTCTTCGTAGCAGATGCCGAGCCACCACAGCCGAGCGCGGGCGTCCCAGAGCTGATGGATGTATCCTCGCGGAGTGACGAGCACGGGAAGCAGCTCCGAGGGAACCAGGGCGTCCGTGAGCCCCGGCACCTTAATCGACACGGCGGAAGAGGGAATGCCGGTCCATGATGGCTCCGGTGCCTCCTGGCCAGGGGTCTGGGCGGTTCCGAGCTGAGCGGGCGTGCTGGTCCGCAGCTGGTGCTGCTTGGCCGCCTCGATAAAGTCGTCTGCCCACGACGTCCGTCCGGTCTGCGCGCGCCCGCGCCATGCCTTTTCCACAAGGACCTTTCTGGAGTGGACGGAGCGGCGATTGGAGTCGTTCGGCACGGCTCCATCGAATGGCCACCAACCCGCTGTCGGCCCCGACGACGCAAATCGCGCCGATCATCGTGAGTCTAGCGTTGCGAGCTAGGAAACGCGTCGGATGACGCGCCGACGCGTCTTCAAGCCCGAAGTGCGCGTGGTCGTTGGCCGGGAGCGCGCATGCAGCCCGCGCGCGTGCGCCGGCGGCATCACGCTGGCAAAGGTCAAGCAAAGATGGACAAAGGTACGCCTTTGCAACGACGATTAAGCAACGTTCCTTCTTAGCCTTGGACGCAGTTATTCAGAACGCGGTCGAGTCGACGTCCGGTCTCTACGCCATCGTTCTTACCGACGTCGACGGCGTGGTGATCCTCCAAGGTGCTCCCGAGCCGCTACCCCGCCTGCACGGCTTCTGACCCGTGCTACCGGCAGCGATGCGGCAGCATCTCTTCGATGGGAACGACGTGGCCCCCATGCTCAAGTCTGTCCTCGCCCGGGCGGCGGAACAGGCGCGTTCCCGCTCCCCCTTCTCGCACGACGTCGCGGCTAACGCTTTGGCGAAACAGGCCGGCAGAATGGGATTCAGTAGCCAGCTGGTGTTTCTGGCGTCGTATGAGGAGGCCCAGGTAGCCCTCGCTTCCGTCCAGGGAGGAATGGTGGTGGTGATCGCCAGCGTCGAGGCCGATCCAGGTGGGTTTTCCGTGTGCTGGAACCGTTCGCGGGGCTCAAATATGCTCGATCGCCGTCATGCAGATGTGCTGACCTCGCTGGCCCACGAGCTGGGCTCGTCGGTGGACAAGATCGTCCGATAGCGGTTGGAGCGACATCTCGCGGACCATTCCTGCCGTTCGCTTCGTTCCGGCGCCAATTTGGAATCAGGGGTGTCTACATTGCGGGCGCTGGTGTCTCTCAACGGGCCAGTCATCGTCCTCCGGATGAGGCTGATGAGGCGATGCTGGTGGGACAGCAATCACGGACCACTCACGCCCTCCAAACGAGATGGCGATTTCGGGGTTTCCCCGCATTGCCCACCTTCCTGGCTCCCCCGGCGCTCAGTCGGACGACATTTTCGTGTCGGCCGCGGGGGATGCGGGGTTCGTCGGTGTGGATTTTATCGCGGGGTTCGTTGGCGTGGATTTTATCGCGACGGAGAAGTTGGACGGAGGGTGCACGTGTCTCCACGGCGGTCAGGTCTACGCGCGGACGCTCTCGCAGCCGTCTTCGCACCCTTCGTTTTCGTTGATCAAGTCGGATGTGCTCCCGCTGCTCGCCGGACGCGTGAGCAACGAACTCTTCCTCTTCGGGGAAAACGTCACTGCGGTTCACAGCATCACCTATCGAGTGGTTCCCAGCCCGTTCTTCCTCTTTGCGGTGTACGGGCCGCGCGACGATGCCGGCGGCACGGCGGTGTGGTGGTCTTGGGACGAGATGGCCGGGCTGGCCGAGGAACTGGGCATCCCCGTACCGCCGGTGCTGTTCCGCGGCACCCTGTCAACTCCAGACGACCTCGCGGCGCTGATCGACCGCGCAATGGCCGCGGGATCCGCTTTCGGCCCCGAGATCGAGGGCGTCGTCGTGCGTCGGGCGGGGAGGCTCCGAACGAGGGAAGGCACGGGCGAGTTCGAGGGCGCGGCCAAGTGGGTGAGGGCGGGGCACGTGCAGACCGGGCCCGATTGGCGGAGGACGTGGAAGAAGCAGAACATGGGGTCCTACCCCCCCATCTGGGTCTGATCTACTCAGTGATACGAATGCCGTCGACCGTGCTCGAGCTGCACCGCTCCTCGGGTGCTCATCTCAACGCGATGCCCAAGGGTGATGTGAGAGGGAGGCTAGGAAGCCGCACCCGTGGCGGCCGATGGCGCGTCGGGCGCGGCCGGCTGTCCGTTCTTTTCCATGAACTTTCTGTTGCCGGGAACACGTTTCAAATCAGAGCAGAGTGGAGCGAGCGGTCGGACCCACCTCCGAGCCTCCTGCAGCATGAAAGCCTTGCGCTGCTTCAGGTTGTTTGCCCGCGCCTCGGGCGACGACTCCCACTTGTTTGGCGGCGGCGTCTCCAGGGGCTCCACCTCGAGCAGCGAGGCGAGCTTCGACGGCGGGGGAGCGGCCGACTTTGAGGAGGAGGAGTCCTGTGGTCGCGGCTGTCCAGGAGCGGCCGTTGGTGGGAAGCACGGGCGGGGTTTCGGGGCGACCCACCACGAGCCTGCCCGACAGGATGTTCTCGATTGTCGCGTCCACCGAGCCCGTTCGCGCCAGGTCCTCTCTGATGTCGTCCACCCGGATGTTCGGGAACAGCGCGGCGACCTGGTCGACCCTCGCCTGCGCGACGGGGTGCCGGCCGGGCGGGCGATGGGGAGCGGCGCGCTGTGGCCGCGAGGGGCTCTCCGGGCCGCCGGCAAACAGGCGGATGATGAACAGCGCCACGGCGATCAGTATGATAAGTCCGATAACGTCGGCCATTTGGGCAGCGGGGCAGCAGGCGAAGGGCAGATGTCGTGGATCCCGCAACTTCGATCAGCACTCGCGCGATCGCTTATTCGCGGGATGGCGAAGCCCGCCCGCAGCCGCCCCATGGCGCGCCTCCGGGCGACGCGACGAGAGAGATATCAGCGCCGCACCGTCTCCCCCGGCCCGTGATTCCTCCCGCGCCCCGACGGGACACGCGCCCCGCCAACGCCATGGACGCGTCCCCCGCGCAGACCGACGTCTCCCTGCTGGGGCCGGACGACGCGCGGCGCCAGCAGAAGTCCGACCGCCACGACGAGCGGCGCCACTCGCACCCCATCCCCATCCCCTCGCCCATCGCGATCCCCCTGACGGGCGCGCGCCAATCCGACGACGCCTCGGCAGGCTCGCAGGACGTGACGTCGGAATATGGGCACGCTCGCTATGTCGCACCGGTCGTCGGGCTCGCGGGGGGGCTCCCGGGTCGCCCGGGCGGCGCTCTGGGCGCGTCGGCGCTCGAGTTCGAGATCCAGGAATCCGAGGCTTCCTCGGATTTCGGCGGCGGCTCCCCGCCGGCGTCCATGGGCCTGTCGATCGCGTCCATCGCGTCGGACGGCAGCGGGCGCGCCATTCCGGGACATCTGCGGAGGTCGGTCCGCCGCTCCTTGCTCGCCTGTCGCGTCTCACATGTCACTGCCCCCTAGGGACCGGAGCCGGATTGAAAAGATACGGCCTGGAGAACATTCGCGCGCGCGGAACGCTTCGCTGGGCTCGGCAGACGGGTTCCCCATTAGCGCGGCGGCCTACGAGTCCCTTCAAAAGTCGCCCGCGGTATCCTTCCTGGCGAGCTTCGCCGAGTCGACCTTGCCCACCGCCGAAGGGCACCTCGGCATCGAGGGCGACCAGATCGGGAGCTACGTCCTCGGCCGACAGCTTGACCGCGGGGCGTTTTCATACGTCGTGGAGGGCTGGACCGTGGAGAGCGGGGGCATTGGCGACGAAGGCATCCGGCACGTTGCCATCAAGGTCGTGCCCAAGGAGAGCGGCGGCGGCTCCCCCGTTGTCGCCGTAAACGCCAGTTCCTCGTTCCCGCAGCTGCCCGGGAGCCGCCTGTCGCCGAGACAGCATTCCCCGCTGCAACATTCTTCCTCCCTCTCCTCCTTACCCGACGCCGCCGCGCGTTCCCCCGCCATACCTATTGCCCCGCCGTCGGCGCCGGGATCGCAGCGCAACCCCTCCCCGCTATCCCTCGCGCAGCACCGTTCCGATCCTGAGCTCGCCCAGGAATCCCTGGACCGCGAGATCGCCATCTGGCAGCGCCTGCGGCACCCCAACATCGTGCGCATGTACGAGGTGCTGGACACGGAGCACGCGACCTACATCGTGTGCGAGCTCGCCGACGGGGGCAGTCTGTACCAGCTCCTGCAGGCGCACCCGCAGGGCATTCCGGAGAGGGCGGCGTGGCTGCTGTTCCGCCAGATCGCGGAGGGCCTGCGGTACCTGCACGAGGATGTGGCGGTCTGTCACGGGGACCTGAAGTTGGAGAACGTTCTCCTGCGCACGTCGGCGCGGATTGAGGGTTTCAGGTCCCCCGGGACGTCCACTTTTGACCACGGCGAGCACCGTCGGAGGCTGTTTTGCGACATTGGGGACATGGCCGCCCAGACGATGGACCGGCTGCAGGTCAAAATCGGCGACTTTGGCCTGTCCGAGTACATCGGCAACCCCGCCCAGCACCACAACGACGGCCTGCTGGCGGGCACGCTCGCCTACATGGCCCCCGAACTACTGCGGCGGGGCTCGAGCAGCCCCGCCGTCTCCCCGAGGATGCTCGGAGCGGCAGGCCAGGAGCGCTCCCCGATCCTCTCCAAGGCCGCTTCGCAGCCGGAGCTTTCTTCCCTCTCCCCGCCCAACGCCTCTGGCGCCCAGCCGGCCGTCGTCACGGGCGCGCAGGACATCTGGGCCGCCGCCGTGATCCTATTTGCCTTGCTGACGGGCACGCTGCCCTTCCACGACGAGTTTGCGCCGCGGCTGCAGCTCCGCATCCTCAAGGGGCAGTACGACGAGGCCGCGCTCGCGCGGCGGCAGGTGACGCTCGGTGCGAGGGAGCTGATTCGGAGGTGCCTGCAGCTGAAGGAGGGCGAGAGGCTCACGGTGAGGCAGCTGGTGGAGGCGACGTGGGTGCAGAGCGGGCCTAGCTATTGAACAAGGGCGGGTGGTAGATGCGAACCTATTGGAAATGATTGATGAAATGGCATTGCATCGTTGGATCTCGCGATCGGCGGCGTGAAGACGTGACGGGGATGTTGACTTGGTGGCGGCCACGCGGTGGTTCGTCCACCTTGAAATCCCGGAGCCCGCTCACTACTCGACGAGACCGGCATCCGCCCTCTGCCCGCGCCGACGCACTCGTCGCGATGGGCAAAGTGTTCCAGGTCGGCCGCCCGCCGCTCCGACGCGTGCCGCGCCTGCTCTGACGCCGCCCGCCCCGGCCGACCCCATGTGACCCCCGGCCTCCCCCGCGTCGCATCTCCCGCCGCCGCCGCGCGCGCGCCGCCGGATCATTCCGCGCGACGCAATGCAGACGTACCTGGACGACAGCACCAGGATCTACACCTGCACGGCGTGCCACGCCCACCTGGCGAAGCACGAGGACATCATCTCGAAGGCAGGTTCCGCGCCTCCGGAGCCGGCCTGCGTCGTCGGGTGCTGATTGATGCTCAATAGGCCTTCCAAGGCCGCCACGGCAGGGCATATCTCTTCCGGAATGTGTAGGTTCGGTCCGGCGCTGCCACCCGCAGGCCTTCGCGACGCCACCGCCTCCCACCCCATGCAACTCTCGTCTGGTCATCGACACTAGCGAAAACGTCTCCCTGGGAACGAAGGAGGAGCGGCAGCTGATCACGGGGCTTCACACTGTCGCCGACATCTTCTGCAACGTGTGCCAGACCACGGTCGGATGGAAATACGTAGGTGCCTTGCTGGTGCCCGGCGGTCAGCAGCTGAGTCGAAGCCTGCTTCCACAGCTGCACGCCTACGAGCAGTCCCAAAAGTACAAGGAGGGGACCTTTATCGTCGAGGTTCGTCGCGGTCGCTCTCCCGCAGGCCCCTCTGAATCGCCGATCTTCGCAATGCAGAAGGCGCGAACCACCAAAGAGAACGGATGGACATGATCTTGGAGCCGCCATGACCGACCTGTCTCGATGGCGATCTGTTTCCTCATTCTGATTCACATTCATGCTTACATTCGATACCATCATCAACCCCATGCCGCGGAATTAACAGCGCTTTTGGAAATCTCTGCTCTTGCGCTAGAATTGCCGATACCGCCATCATGTACATAGTCACACTCTGTAAGATACCGTGGCCGGAGCTCGCTAGTTCAGAGCCAGAGTCTCCAGCGAGTCCATGAAGGCCGAGTCTGCACTGAGCAAACCGGGAGGCGGTGTGGTGACGGAGTCTTCGCACAGAAGGATGTCGCTCGTTTCCGGGGCCCTTTGGCGAAGCTGTGAGCCCGAGGATAGCCTCCCGCGGACGCCGTGCCCACCTGTACTGCCTCAGCTTCACCCCGGCTTCGTCGAGCAGCATCTTCGTCGCCTCATCCATCCCGTACGCTTGGGAGTATACCACCTCGCGCACTCCGACCTGGACCAGCCGCTTCGCGCACTGCAAACAAGGGCACGTGTTGCAGTACAGCGTTGCGGAGGATTGCGACGACGGATCGAGAGCGTACCGGCCCTCCACCCTGTACGGAAAGAAAGTCACGGGGGGCGGGACGTCAAATCAACCCGCCGAAAGCTACCTCTCGCGTCCAGCTTCCAGGAGGGCGTTCTCCTCAGCGTGAAGGCACAGGCAAGTGTCCAGGTTCACGCCGCATTTCGTCCCCACATTGCAGCGGGCGCAGCCCCCTTCGTTGCAGTTGCGCACTCCTCTGGGCGTGCCGTTGTACCCCGTTGCAATGACCCTCTTGTCGCGGACAAGGATGCAGCCGACGCGCCGCTTCATGCAGTTTGATCTCCGCGCGGCGAGCGCCGCTAGGTGCATGAAATAGGTGTCCCACGAGGGCCGGCAGCGTTCGGCCAGGGCGGCGCGATCCACGTAGCCAGCCAGGTCCGCGGCAAAGGCGGCGGGAGACGGCGCTGCGTTGACCACGCGCAGGTCCGAGAGCGCGTTCAGGACGGCGAGATCATGGAAACGCGCGTCGTCGGCCGCGATGAGGTCGAAAAGCTCCACCCTGCCGCTGTTGGACGCGTCCGCTGCCCTCCGGACGCGGTGGCCCGCCGGGGCGTCCACGTACACGAGAACGAAAAACGGCCTCCTCCTCAGCACGTCGAGAGCAGCAAGCGTTCGCAGCTCATCAACGACGAAGTCGCGGCGCCAGTTGTTGTCCGACATCACAAAATCAAGCAGCGCGTCCGCGTCGGGAAAGGTGGACGAGTCCGCGGACGGTTCGCCTGCGTCCACAATCCGAAGGATCTGGTAGCCATGCCGCTGCGAAAGATGCTCCGCAACCGTCGTTTTGCCGGCGGCTGCGGGCCCCGCAAGGCCGACGAGCATTGGGGACGCGTTTGATTCGAGATTCGGGACAGCTGGGGGCGGAGAACACTCCTAGGATGTACAGTATGGCGGGCGCAGGATGCATCACCTGCATCACTCCGATGGGCTATCGAACTGTGGATAGTCAATGCGATGTAGTCGAGAATACATATCATGCAAGAAGCCAGGCTCCGCCCGCCGTAGATGCCGGGGCCCTATCCACCTGGTTCGGATTCGCAGCTGAGCATCCTAGCACGGCCTCAGTCGGCTCCGCCTTCCCGTGCGCTTCAGTGCTGCAGAACCATGGCCTCTACGCGCTGAAGCACATAGCCAGCTGCTTCAGCGTCCTTGATTGTGTCGGGGTTCGCCGCACTAAGGTTGTCCTGGCGCCCTTCGTGGTAGTAGAGCCTGCAGAAGTTGAAGTTTACGGAAAGGTGAAGCAAGTCGGCAAGAGCAGCGCCACGATGCAGTGCAGATGGGAACGATCAGTCGCTGGCAGCGGTACAGGCCGCCAACTCGTACTTCAGAGGCACGTGGGAAGCATCCTTCGGCGTCGGGCCCGATTCTGCAGTAAAGCAGTATCCTTCGGTGCGGACAAAGGCGTACCCTGCATCCTTGGCATCCTGGTTCCCCTTCTCGGAGGCAACGAGGAGGTTGTCCTGCCGTCCCGCGTGCCCTGCAGGAATGCGGGTGAGCCACGAAAACACGCCAATCTTGCAAAGAGCCCGATCTGAACGCACAGTAAAGGTTCAGAGGCAAGAGACCCTGTAGCGCCACGGAGCCAAGAGTCAGAATAGGAACAAGTCAGCAGGGAACGCCTGCAAAGGCGACGAACCTTGTCCGCACGTGCAAGAACTCTGCACTCGGGTCTGACCTTGACATAGCCGGCACTTCCGGCATCCAGGATGCCCTCCTGGAGGCAACAGGCCGCGGTCAACGGTGGTTGTCGATCTCGGCCGGTGAGCACCACGAACAGGCGAGCCAACGGTCAGATTGTCGGTCCGCCCCTCGTTCCAGAAGGTGAATAGCTCTAGAGCACATGTATGAGGGTTGGGAGGTCGTTGTGGAGCGTCGAGGAGAGTTCCAAGGCCGGGAAGCGGGTGGGGAGACAGAGGCGTGGAGGCTCGGGCTCAGCATGTCCGCGGGAGCCGGGGCGTGCGCTCAAGCTCACCGACGGTGCCAGTAGCCATTTTCACTTAGTTTTCTCGGAGGCAACGAAATCTATTGAGTACGGAGCAGAGGCGGTGCGATGGGGACGGAGGAGTTCGGGCGCAGCAGGGGACCCTGTCGGACCCTCAATCAACTCGTTGGTCGGAATGTCATGAATCATGAGAGGCAGAAGAAGCTACCATTCCACTGTACAAGGAATGACAAAAGTCGACGCAGCATCGGTGTTACGAGTCCACGACCACAACGTTGGGCGCCTCCAGGCGATCGAGCTCCGTTTTGAGCTCGGTGAGCAGCTTCGACCATCCCGCACCGAACTCGGCAAACTCCCCCTCGACTGGAGCAGCGGCAGTAGCAGCCGCTGGCGCCACCAAGCTCTTGTTCTTGCCCTTGCTTGCGTAGTAGATCGGCTGATATTCCGGGCGGTTGGTACCGTCCCAGTCCCTGTCCTCGCGTGCCCATCCGCGGACGAGATCGAGCACGCGACTGCCGCTCTTGGTGACGGGTGTGGGTTTGCCTTTCCCTTTGGAGCTCTGAGAAGGCGAGCCTTCGACCTTGGCCGGGGCGCCGTTATGCAGCCACCAAAAGTGACGTCTCACGACATCCTCGAACCCAGCCGGAGGATTTCGAAGCATGTCCACCATGGCGAGACGCACAGTGTTCCGACGAACGACCTTGTTGTAGGCGATAGATTGAGGATTCTTCGGATTCGGTGGACCGTAGCCGGGCTGCGGGGTGTCAGACAACGAAGCTTCGCGTCGGCTGCCGCGGCTCACTTCGTTGAAGTAGGGCTGAGGAACGAGGATGAACGTCTGGATCGACAGCAAAACTTGGGAGATCGTAGACTTGTTGGGCTGCCACATCTCCTCGGGTGATCCTTGCCACGTGTTCAGCAAAGAGAGACAGACTTTGCCTGCAGAACGGCAAGTTAGGCCACCGCCGCAAGCGAAGCAAGGCAGGACGCACCATCTGCGTAAAGGTTCGGGTTAAAGCGGCAAGTTCCTTTTCCCGTTGTAAGGATGCGGACACTCGGCGGCTCGTGCGGGTAGCCGGCACCGAATGAAGTATCGAAGAGGAAACACCCGTAAGCGTAGGGTGTATCTTCCGCCGGCCCGGTAATGATAAACCGCCACTTGTCGAAGGAGTTGTCGTCCACCCGCAGGAAGATGGAAGACGAAGGCTCCGGTGCGGGCAGGGAAGTCGACAGAGTGGCGGCCTCCTGGTTGATCCTCAGTGTGCGGCCCCGATTCGGTGCCACATTCGAGTATGCAGCCGCCGCCGCACCGGGGTGCTTCGATTCGACGATCTTGAGATCGACTTCGCCAAAGACATGCTCCTTGAGGAGGTCGGCGTACCCCGACGAGCTGCTGTCCTTGACCGAAGAGTTGCCAGCTCCCCCGGCCATCTGCGTCGAGCTTCCAACCTGCGCCTGCAGACCCATACGCTTGGCCGAAGCGGTGATTCTCTCGCCCGCGGCCTTGAGCTCCAGAGCAAGCCCAAGTGCAGCAGCCGACCTTTCCTCCTCCAGCATATCGTCATTTGCGGTTTTGGCGATAGACGCAACGAACACGTCGGCCTGCTTGAGCAAACCCGTGAGCATCTCCAGAATCGAGGGCACATGCTCGGACTCGGCATTCTGCCCATCTCCTCTGCCCCGTTTCCGTCCCTTGGATGGGGTCTGCGACGGCACGGCGTCGTAGCCCTGAATCACGACGGATGCCAGGATCTCGTGACCGTCCACGAGCGCCCGGATAAGTTCGAGTCCCTTGATGTACACAGCGGAGCGCCCCTTTGCTGCAGCAATCGTGGGAACGGCAGGCGGTGCACCGGCATTCTCCGCTCCCCCGTCTTCGCCAGGGAAACCGCCCAAACCCATGGCCATCATCGCATAGTCCTGGTAGCCGTAAGAGTACCTTCGCGGCGGGGGCACGTAGCCGTCCGAAGCGCCGGTGATTTCGAGGAAGCTATCGTTCCGCAGCAAGCCCGCAAGGACGTCAATGAGCGACGATTTTCGGAGCAGGGATGGCAAAAGCTCGTGCGGGAAAAGGTCCGGCGTCGCGAAACGCAGCGATGAGTCTGGAAGCAGAAAGATGAGGCTGTCGAAAAGATTCACGAGGTCGTCGTCCATCTTGTGCTGGCGCGTCAGCTGCTCGTTGAGCGCCGACGAGACAGAGCCGTTGCTCGGGGCAGCTTGACCGTAGAAGTGACTGTGACCGCCATAAGCATAGCCCGTCCCAGCCCCGTTGGTCATCGGTGAGGCACCGTATCGCCCACCTCGGCCCCTGCGACCTCTTCCCCGTCCTCTGGCTGGTTGTGGCGCAGGCTCGAGTCTGGGCCTCTTCGCAGCGGTTTCCTCTTCCTCCTCGTTCTCTGCGACACGCTTGGCGAGTTTGGCGAGTGCAGCGTACGTGAGCAACAATCTGCCAGATTTTAAATGAACGTTGTGGTCGAATCGGGAAAGAATCAAGCATACCTAAGGAGAGAACAATGATCGCTCCAAGAACGACTCGATTCATCTCCGCCCGCCTCGGCCGACTCAAGCAGCTGCCGGCACGCAATGCAGAAGCGTGCATCGCATGTCCCACACTTGCCCTGGCTGCACGCGTGCTCCAGAAAGCGGAGGAACTCGCCGCACGGAACATCGTCCGGAGAAAGAGCAGCATCGACGAGTCCAAACGGCTCGCAGGATCCAGCACATTCGGGATTGGGGCAAGAAAAGTCTTCGGAGAAGGCGGAAAGCAGATCCGAGAGTGCTGCACTGGCGGGAATGCAGGAAGAAACCTTGGATTCCAGCCCGACAAATCCTGCCGCCGGGTCGCAGTCCGCATCCTGCAGCGAGGTGTTGAGCCAAACGGCGTTGTTCAGATTCCCAGAAGGTCTCGCTTTGGGCTGCGCCGGGCCAGGAGACCACTCCTCCTGCAGCCGCCTGGCGAGGGCCTCGTCGTTCTCTGTCCCAGGCCGCTTCGTCGCCGGGACCGACGACAAGACCTCCACGTCGTCGTCCTCCTCGTCGCTATCAAGGACGATTACCACTTCCTCCTTCTTCGCCTTCGCTGCCGGAGTCGCAGGTCCCGCCGGGGCCACCGGGGGCTGCGGGGCCTGAGCTGCATCCTCGGCGTCCCACTCATTCTGCAGCTGAAGCGCGAGCTCGTAGTCGCTCAGAGGCCGCGAGTCGTCCACATCGCTTTCCGAGGAGTCATCCGTCGCGCTCATTGAGGCGATTTCAGGGTGGTGAACGCTTGCGGCGTGGGAGGAGTTTGCGTTGAGACGGTCTGATGATGCGGGCGAGGTCTGACGAGGTTCCCCGTTCCCTCCCCCGTCCGTGACTCTGACGTCGCGCCCCTGCTTCCTAGTTCCAAGATGATTCCGAACAAAGGATGAATGCTCTATTTGCTCATCGCAACCCCGAATCCGCTTCCATCCTCCGCCCCGTTTTCCCGCGTACCTCGGCTTAGAGAGGTCGCAAGTATGGCTTTATGCGAATGAAAAAGTAGGCCAGGCCGGTCAAGGCTCCCCCGATGTGCGCAGCAGTGTTGGTCCGCCCAGACGTGCCAGAGGCCGCGCGGTAGACGTCCATCCCGACCAGCCCAGCAACTGCGGCCCAAGCGGGCTGCAGGGTCTTTAGAACGAACTCTCGGACACGGACGCTGGATGCATACCATTGGGATGAACCACACGAAAATGGTGGCTGTCGGGTAGATGCTCTGCGTTGCGTTCCGAGAGGTAAGCCTGAGGAGGGACCCAACCCGGCGCGTGAACCCACGGCAAAGACCGCAGTAATCGCGGTAATGCTCCCGCTTGCTCCGTGTGACGGCGCGTTGGACCTCCGGTCGAAGAGGCGATAGTAGACAAGTCCTGCGCACGAGCTTGCCACCCCAGACAGCAGATATAGTTGAAGGAAAAGCCGCGAACCAATGGTCTGGATTACGGTGGATCCGAAGGAATGAAGGACGAACATGTTGATACCAAAGTGCCACACTTCGGAAGGATCAGGTTAGCTCCGGTTTTGTCCGAGACATCGCAGACGACGCACTTTCGTTGTGCGAAAACGTGGACGTCAGCAGGGTCCAAACGCGCTTTGCGCCGACTACGCCATTCCAGTCGCAGAGAAAGTTCATTCTCATGAATCTGAGCGCTTTCCAGTCTCCGAACCGTTGCGCCGACTGGATCGCGTACTGCCAAGCCAGGAAGACGGCGCCGCTGATTGCGATGATGCCCCAGATCAGGTAGCTTGGGTACCGATCGAGGTATTCGAACGCGGATTCACGCCTGGGAGGCGGCTTCCACGACGCAGGTTTCGGGTCCGAGGAACGGCGCCTCTGCACGGAGGAGGAGCTTTCGTGCCAAGTCGACCGCAGCCGCCGGGCAGCCCACAGATCGCGGACCGACGGCAGATCCTGGTGGCGGAGCAGAACAGGTCCAGTCGCCAAGAGAGCCGGTGGATTCGGAAACGACGCGGGTTTGAGCGAGATCCATCGTCCAGCAGGAGCTCGGAGGCCCGGAAGACCGTACAGAGACCGCGAGGCCGCCAGAGACGCCGCCGGGACCAGAGGACGAGCGATGAGCGCGTGTCGGACGGCGGCAGCCCCGCTCAGGACGCGTGCCGCCTGCATCGTTTCGAGGGAAGCACTGTTTGGAGTGAAAACCGCGCCGTCCGCCGGAACCCGATCACCGTGAGCATGCAGGCCGCGGAGCCGCCGCCCTTCTCCTTCCCGCCGGCGGTGGCGCGCGGTCTTGCCGACAAGCTCTACGATAAGCGGAAGGTCGCGGCGTTGGACGTCGAACGGTGGGGATTCCGCTGCCTCCGCAACGGCGGTCCCTGAGCGTCCCACCCCGGTTCCACGCTCTCCTGCAACGCATCGCGGGGTCTAACGCGTCAATTCCGTGCTTAATCGTGCCATTTGCGCCGACCATGGCTTGTTTCACGCGCCGGCGCTCTCAAACGCGTCACATCGATGCTTCCCGGCCCGACTCTTCACTTCCAGCCTCGTCCGGGATGCGCTCGCGTCGTCGGACCGCGAAAAGCCCCGGGCCATCATCGCAGCGCTCGTCAAGGATTACATATACTCGTTGAATGCCAGCTCGCGGAATGGTGGCCTCATTGGCCTGGCTGCGGCGAGCATCGCCTTGGGGAGCACGGTGAGACTTTACGTTCGATTCTCGAAGCCAGCCGCTGGCCTCGCGATAATACTCTCGCCATTGGCTTTGCGCTGGCTACCACGGACTCCCGCTGAATAGCTTTTTTGGCAGGAGATCGCGTCTCATCTTTCCACCATCCTGCCACCTGTCATAACCTGCCTCGCCGACCAGGACTCCCGCGTGCGGTACTATGCCTGTGAAGCCGTCTACAATATCGGGAAGGTCGCCCGTGGCGGCATTCTCGTGTGGTTCAACGAGCTTTTCGACGCGCTGTGCAAGCTCTCGTCGGATCCAGAGGCCTCCGTGCGGTCGGGTTCGGAGCTGCTGGACAGGCTGCTCAAGGACATCATCTCGGAGGGCTCTGCTCCAAGTCCTGCCTTGCTAGGCGATGCGGGCGTCTCCGTCACCCCGCCTTACCTACCTCGCCTACCCCACTTTTCTCTTGAACGTTTCGTCCCACTCCTCCGCGAGCGATTGTACGCCGTCAACCCCAATGCCCGCGTCTTCCTCGTGGATTGGATCCATCTTCTTGACTCGATCCCCGACCTGGAGCTGATCCGGTATCTGCCCGAGTTCCTGGACGGGCTGTTCGGATACCTCTCGGATCCGAACCAGGAAGTGCGCACCCGGACCGGAAACGCGCTGGCGGAGCTGCTGGATGAGATTGGCGAGGTTGAGTCGGTGCAGAGGGAAAGAAGGGAGGGCAGGGGTGCGCCAGAGGACGGGCGATACGTGTTTGGGGAAGGGATCGAGCTGGACTACGGGAAAATGATGGGGATCGTCGCGCCTTTCCTCGTTTCCGGCGGTGAGAGCTTTGCGAGACTTTCACCGTGGTGGTTTGAAGCTAACTAAGTTGCAGATGAGGAAACCCAGGCAACGGCACTGCGTTGGACCGACGCCTTCATCTCTTTGGCCGGGGATGCCATCGTTCCATTCGTGCCTGCTCTTGTAGGGGCCATCCTTCCTTGTCTCTCGCATTCATCGTCTCGGATAAAGCAGACCGCGGTGGACACCAACGCCGCCCTGTTTGCGCTTGTGCTACGGACAGCGGAACCTTCGGACCATATAAAGGCGGCACCAGACCCACCCACCGCAAACAGTGACCTTGTCACGGACGGAGCTTCGGGCTCATCAACAGCCCTCGTTCCGCGGACGGCCATCGACTACTCTGCCACTGTTTCGGCGTTGACGAACCAGTTCGCCAACGAGCACGAGGAAACCCGCGTCGCGGCAATCGACTGGCTCTCCATGCTGCAGACTCGTGCTCCCACCCGGGTGCAGGGTGCCGCAGGCAATGCGCTCCTTGCCTTGCTCAGCGATGTCAGCGAGGAGGTTGTGCGCCGGGACCTTGCGCTTCTGGCCCAGATCGCAGGAGGTGCGGACGAGGCCTACTTTGGCCGGTTCGTGGTCAGCTTGCTCGGCATGTTTGCCGGGGACAGGAGACTGCTCGAGGCCCGCGGGGCACTCGTTGTCCGAATCCTCTGCGCGAGCCTTGACCCAGAACGGATGTTTGTCACCATGGCCGGCATCCTGGAGGGCGACCCCGACATGGAGTTTGCCGGGACCATGGTTCAGAATCTGAACGTGATCCTGATGACGGCACCCGAGGTCTCGGATTTGAGGAAGAAGCTTCGAAACCTGGTGTCGGGGGCCCCAGACGCCGCAGCGCTCTTCTCGTCGCTGTATCGGAGCTGGTGCCACAACGCCGTCAGCGCCTTCTCGCTGTGCCTGCTTGCCCAGGCTTACGATCACGCTGCGAACGTGCTTCAGATCATGTATGCCGTTTGCGCGCGGGTGCTGTTATTCAGCTTAACTTGATCCAACAGAGCCGACCTAGAAGTCACGGTCAGCCTGCTCATCCAAGTCGACAAGCTCGTCCAGCTCCTCGAGTCTCCCGTCTTTACCTGTCAGTCATCTGTATCTCGGTTTGTTTCTTGGCGCCCGCTGACACATTCTAGACCTTCGCCTGCAGCTCCTCGAGCCGGAACGTCATCCGCACCTCTACAAGTGCCTCTACGGCATCATGATGCTCCTTCCGCAATCCTCCGCCTTTGTCACGCTTCGCAATCGTCTGAACAGCGTCGGCTCCATGGTCCTCCTGAATGTTGCACGAAGCCCCGGGCAAGGATCAGCGGACCCCGCATCGATCGCGGGCATTAATTGGGCAGAGTTGCTGCGGCACTTTACCGAGGTCCAGGAGCGGCACGAGAAGGCGCGAAAGCAGGGTGAGTATCGTTTGCACACTTTCCAGATCGCCTCTAACCGACTACGCCGCAGCTCGAGCAGCGGCCGCTTCTCGCAGGACCAGGCAGAAGCAGATTCCGCGCCACGAACGCGAAGCCAGCGTGGACGGACTGGCACAGGAGCCGCAAACAGCCGCATCAAACGGGACTTGATCGTCGGTGGATTTGCTGTATTCCCCATCGTTCCCGGCCATCTCGACCCGTGGGCCAATGGCAATACGCGACGATGAAGGAACTATGTGATGCCGCCGTTGCCCCGCTTCATAAAGGACAGGCAGCTGGCAAGCCCGTGCGGAACGCAATCCGATCCAAAGTCTCACGCAGGTACGTGTTTTAACGGTTGCTCCACAGATGAGCATAGACACCACCGATTTGGCAGATCCAGTCGGGACGCAATGAGTCTGTAGCTCTCAATACCCTCATAGGGCACAGAGTCACTGAACTGCTGCCCAGAAAAGGCTTGGAACCGGGACTCAAGATCTTCTGGAATTGGCTCGTGTCGGCAAGTCCAGCACGCCCGACAACGGGTCCGGCTTCCTCAGAGCACCAGCGCGATCCATTCCGCGTCCGTAAACGAGGAGGTCGTCAGATGTTGAACCCCATGTCCCTCATGCACTTCACGTGCGCCTCGATCAGATCCTTGCACGCCATCTCCACGTCCTCAAAGTCCGGCACGCTCATCGTGCACTCGTCCCGTGCCACGCGCGTCTCGTAGCAGGCCACGCACGATTTGCACTCCGCCTTGGCGGGCTCCTTCGCCTCGCCGGAAGCGGATTTGCGCGGCAGCTCGCAGGTGCCGCCCGAGGGCAAATCCGCCGGCGGGGAGTCGGTCCGTGCCACCGACATGATCCAAGGTCGATCTTTTCGTACCTCAGGGAGCAGAGATGAGTGGCGTACGGAGGGTCCGAAGGCGTTGACTTGGCGTAAACAAAGCGACGCCTGATAGAGCGCGCAAGTTGAAACTGTCCCCCCTCTCACCGGAGCTCGGTGAAGAGCTACCCTTCCCCCGCCGAGACGTGGATCGCACCGTCTCCCATTAGAGCAATGAAGGACTTCCGAGGAAAGCTCGCCATAGTTTCGGGAGGAGGCTACGGAATGGGACGCCAACTTGTCGTCCAGCTTGCGGAGCAGGGTTGTTCCGTCGCCTTCTGCGACGTCGTGGATTCGAACAGTGCTGAAACGCTGCGGCTGGCCACAGCTGCTGCTGCGCCGGGTGTCAAGGTCACGGCGCACCGGGCGGACGTCTCCAAGGAGGAGGACTGGGAGCGGTTCCGCGACGAGGTCGTCCTGAGGCACGGCCGGAAGGACGTCAACCTCCTGTTCAACAACGCCGGCGTCGGTGCCGGAGGCAGCTTCCTGGTCGGATCCCGCGAAGAATGGGAGAAATGCTTCGCGATCTGCTGGTACGGGGTCTACTACGGGTGCCGAGTGTTCATGCCCCTCTTGGTGGCTTCAAAGGAGGGATGGGTCGTGAACACCAGCTCGGTGAACGGCTTCTGGGCGAGCCTTGGACCGAATACGCCCCATGTATCGTACAGTGCTTCCAAATTTGCCGTGAAGGTGATTTAATGGCGATCGCGCCGAAGTTACGTCTCGCTCACCACGCACCGCAGGGCTTCACCGAGGCGCTCATCACAGACTGCAAGGTCAACGCTCCCCACGTCGGCGTCTCCCTCGTCATGCCCGGCTTCGTGGGCACGGGCATCGTCGCCAACAGCGCCAAGATCGTCGGCCTCGAGGGAAATTCAGACGATACGGCAAAGGCATTCGAGACAGCTGCACCGACCACCGCCGCGCAGGCCGCCAAGGTGATTCTGGACGGGGTCAAGGCTGGCAAGTGGCGGATCCTGATCGGGGACGACGCGAGGTGGATCGACGAGGCCGTGCGCGCGGATCCCGAGAACGCGTACGACCGCGCGTTCTACCGCCGCATGATTGGCGCGGGGAACCTGGCCTCGGCGCCAAAACTCAAAATGTAGGCGTTGTAGACGCTCCGGACGGAAGGGAGCGGCATGTACGAATCCCAGGGGCATTCCGCCCACAATCACGGGTATTCCAGTGCACTACAAACCAACCCGGGAACCGCCCGGGAACAAACTGTCCATGCCTAGCCCAGAAACTCCCACAGTCCATCGTCATGATTGCCAAATCATCGCACTCGGGCCCCCCAAACCGGGGCGCAAAGACCCGCAATCAGTACACCACCGACGCCTGGTTCGACATCTCCGACAGCCCCTGCGGCGGCGGCACGTCCGAGCCCCTCCTCCCCCCGCCCGCGTCGCCCGAGGACGGCGGCGGCGCGGCCGAGAAGATCTTGGCGTAGTTCTCGGGCGTCAGCCCCCCGAAAAAGGCCGAGGCGCCCGGCGGGGGCTGCGGCGGGGGGGTGCCGACGCTGGCGAGGGTGGCGGTGGGCGGGCCGCCGGCCGAGGGAGGGGTGATCGGGGAGGTCGGGCGGGCAGAGGCGATGAGGGCGGCCTGGGACGGCGAGGGGACCGGGGAGGGGGCCAAGGGAGGGAAGAACGGGTTGTCCGAGGGGATCGGGGGCGGGGGCTGGGTGAGGATGACGCGCTTGGTGCGCGGGATGATGGAACCCTGGCGCCCGCGCGCCTGCAGGGAGCGGAAGGCGCCCGCGCTTTCTTCCTCGAGCTCCAGCTCGTCGTCGTCCACCGGGGAGACGGGCGGAACCTGCGAATCGAGCATCTTGTACGCCAGCCTGCGCTCCTCGGGCTCGTCCTCGTGCGCCGGGCCGAGCTCGAGCGCGGGCAGGTCCGGCCGCTCCTCCTCCTCGGCCACGCGGCGCGTCACGCTGAGGTCGTAATTGCGGCCCTGGTTGTTGTCCCAGTAGGTCTGGTTGCCGATGATGGCCTGGATGGCCACCTGGTACTCGGTGGTGACCTTGTCGTTGTGCAGCGAGCCCGTCAGGTCCACGTCGAAGCGCCAATTGTCCGTGTACCCGTCGCCCGACACGTAGACGGCGGCGGTCTCGTCGTACGTGTCCCATCTATCCGAGGTGTAGCGCACAAAGACGCGCTTGTCGAAGGCCAGGTTGCGGACGAGGATCCTGCCCTCGAGCTTGGGGGCGTGGTCGTCGGGCAGGCGCACCGAATCCAGGCGCACGGGCGGGTGGCCGAACTGCACCGGAATCATGCTGCGCAGGGTGTAGCGCACCGCGACGGGCTCGGAGCAGTCCGCGGGCGGGTCCGAGAGGAAAAAGTGCCTGACCTGGTGGGTCGGCGAAAAATGCACGATCTTGGGCGACGGCGACGCGCTCCTGCTCGATGCGCGCGAAGGCGACGGCGATTTGAGCGCCGAGCGCAGCGGCGGCGTCGAGGGGCTCTGGGGCGGCGAGGTGGGCAGCCAGAGCACCTCGCTCGCGTCCGAGCCGTCCGGCGACTCGAACTTCAGGTCCTTTGCCGCCAGCGGCTGCGGCGACGACGAGGTGAGCTGCAGCGACAGCTGCGATTCGCGGACGAGCACGACGGTGCGGCCAGACGACGGGTCGGCGAGGTCGACGCCCGAGTCGTTGCGGCCGTCGGCCAGCGGGCGCTCGTCGGCGGCGCCGGCGGCGTCATGGTCGACCGGGGCGGCCCCGGGCTGCTCTGTGGCGCCGGACTCTGCAAAGAGAACGGCCCTGGCGGGCCTGGTGGCGGGCAGGGTGTGCTGCGCGGCGCCCGTGTCGATCTTGAGCTCGCCCAGCACCTTGTTGAGGTCAACCACGCGCTTGCCCTTTGGCGAGGCGAGCGGCGTTGCGTACGACGGCAGGCCGTCCAGCGCGGCCGCGTCGGCGGCGCCGGGAGGCAGCGGCACCGGCCGCGGGGGCGAGCCGGGAGCCGGCTGAGTCACATCTTCGTCCAACATTGCGGGCGGACGAGCGTCAGGCGGAGCGGCGGGCCCTCTCAGCAGCTCGCGGCCGGGCGGAGATGGGGCAGCGGGGCCGGCCGGCGGGGGCGAAGCGGCATGCGGCGCGGGGGCGGAGGCAGCCGAAGTGAATCGACGGGCGGCGGAAGTGCGCGTGCGCCGCGGCGGGACCCCGGCTGCCCTCGCGGGAAACGGCGTCTGCACGCGGCGTGGGCGCGGAGGGGCGGTGCGGCCCTCCGTCGGAAGATCCGGCGGGGCGGCCCGGCGGGGGGAAGGCGGTCCGCGGCCCTCGGGCACCCGTGGCGGCCTCCCTGGCGGCCGGCAAAAGGGCGCTGAGGCAATGCGAGCCAGGCGATGTCGCCCAGCTGGTCGGGATCGGAGTTCTTCGGGTCCTGAGCAATGGTGAATCTGGAACCAGAGAAAGGCCCCCCGGCAAGTGCGGCGGCTGGGGCGCAGATCGGAGTCGAGTCACAACCGGCCGACCTCTATCTGCGGCCGCATCCGGCCCCTAAAACACCTCGAAACACCCCAGCAGCTCCGCAGCTCCCATGCTCAGTCCGTCCCCGCCCGGCGAGCTCCCCCCGTCCACCGTCTGCAGCACCGTGTACACCGCCGCGTCCCACGGGTGCCGCGCCAGCATGTCGTACAGCGAATCCGGCACCCGCGGCAGCAGCCGGTTGACGATCGCGTCGATCGTCGCCCGGCCGCGCAGGGGCGGCAGGCTGCGGAGGTGCTTCATGGGGCTTTGCGGTTGGGGGCGCAAAGGCATCGGGTGTGAGCACAGCCCGTGAGCGATCCGATCCCGCCCAGGGGGCGGGGCGCCTCCGTACGGGGAAGACCCACCTGTCGGAGCGGAGCAGCTCGTCGCGGAAGAACTCGAGCTGCGCGACGACGGCCAGCACGTTGAGGTGCACGCCGTACGCGAGCAGAAAGTCCCAGAGCACGAGCACCTCGTCCAGCGGCTGGATGCACGCGCAGAACGTCAGGATCGCTGTCCGGCGGTGGTCGACGGGTTGTTTGGAAGTGGATGTGTGATGTCCGGCGGGCATTGCAAGGGGATGGGGGGAGGGGGAAGCCGTTAGGCGAAGCCCGGAAGCCGCAGCAGCAGCAAAACACCCACGGGCCATGGCGTACACCTTGGCCTCGAGCCCCTTGGACCGCAGGTGCGCGTACAGC
The DNA here is from genome assembly GCA_025558095.1 of Hyaloraphidium curvatum. Taxonomy (NCBI): domain Eukaryota; kingdom Fungi; phylum Monoblepharomycota; class Hyaloraphidiomycetes; order Hyaloraphidiales; family Hyaloraphidiaceae; genus Hyaloraphidium; species Hyaloraphidium curvatum. Next base: position 211,242 of record JAIVFI010000039.1, on the reverse strand, counting down.
TCCGGATCCAGCGTGAACAGGCAGATGTCGAGGAGCTGCGTCCGATCGGCCGTCAGCAGCAAGCCGACAAGGCGGGCACCCTCTCCGCGGCCGCCACCGACCTTCATGGCGCAGTGCGCCCCCTCAAGGCTGGGCTGCACGTACAGCGGGCACGCGTCGCGGATGAAGGTCGCGAAGGAGTAGAAGGCGTCGAGCTCGGGCATGACGAAGAGGAAGGGGGCCGCGAGGACGTTCATGCCCTGCACGTAGGTGAAGGAGAGGGGCGAGAGCCGCGAGACCGCAAAGTCTGAGCCCGTAGAACAAGGAAATCACCAATGGAGGTAGATTGGCGTTGTGATGCGGGTAGAGGGACGCCCGAATGAGCCGGCAAACAGACCCTGCCTGTATGACACCCACCCCTGGACTTCCACACGAACGCGTTGAGCACCCTCAGCAGTACGTTCTCCCCCACCCGCTCCGTGAACCTCTTGTCCGTGGCCAGGGTGCGGAACGCGTCGTTGCGGATCTTGTCGTGCGCGTCGCACTCCTTGCGCTCCAGCAGGGTAACGTACTCGGCCGCCGAGATGCGCTGCACGCCCAGCAGCGCCTTCCACACCCGACCTCGCAGGCCGCACCGATTTCCGTCCTGTGCATGCGGGAAATGATGGCCATTTTTCGTCGGAGCCCCGCTACTGGTGCCCGGCGAGCAACCGACCTCCGCGGCCTCGGGCAGCCCGTCGCTGAGCACCAGCGCCCTCAGCGCCCGCATCCCGTCCCTCCACTCCCTTTCTGTGCGATGCGTGCCGCCCAGCACCTCCTCGTACCGCGCCCGCAGCGCGTGCTGGTACTGCGCGCTCCGTGCGGCCCGCACGCCGACCTGCTTGGCCGGCGACGGCGGTGCCGAGGCCGACGCCGACCCCGGCCGCTTGGGCACCGTGGGCGCCGGGCTCCCCGCGCGGCCGGCGAAGCGGCTGGGCGAGGCGGGCGGGCGGGACGGCGAGGCCTGGTTCCACGCGCGGCGGGACGGCGACGGCGGGGGCCGGTCCGCCGAGTGCAGCGACGACGCGGACGACGCCGCGCGGTGCGGAGGGCCCGCAGGAGAGGGAGGCGGGCGCGCACGGGCGGCGGACATCGCGGAGGGGGGCGATGGCCGCGGGATTCGAGGTGTTGGTTGGAGCAAACAGACGGCGTCAACAACGGCCGACCCCGGCTTGGCATCCCGGCACACAAAGAATGGGCGAGGCAGTCCGAATTCCACTGAAAACGAGGCAGATCTACGACGCAATTTGCTGGAGCGGGCGCCCCATCGCCCCGATCCACAGTCGCCCGCTCACGGTGCACCCAAAACATCGCCTGGCCCGATCCCCCCACATCGCTGTAACTTCGATCCATGCTGTTGCGACGGACGCGGCAATACATGCATCCAAGGGGGGCAGCGCACTTCCCGACACTCCCCCGCCCGCCCTCAAACCTCGCACGCGATCTCCAACGTGAGCCTCACCCCCACCGACCTAAGGACCCCCCAGATCCCGAAGGCGACCGTCAGCGCTGCCGCCACGATCGCCCTCGCCGACCCCTCCCTGACCGCGAACCCCAAGATCCTCGTGCCCCCCGCATCCGCCTGCGCCGCCGACGCGGCCATGAACGCCGCGTGGTCCGCCGCCGCGGCCCTCGCCCCTGCCGGCGCAACGGGGTTCCGCACGAGCAGGGATCGCAGCCTGCTCCGCGCGTGGCGGAGCTGCACCGCCACGTCGGCGATGCGCGCGTTGGCGGCCGCCGCGGTCGCGAGCATGAAGGCCATGTGGCAGAGCTCCACCGCAAACGCGCCCCATGCCCAGATCGGGATGCAGGATCCCGTGGCGACGAAGAGCACGGAGCGCGCGAGGCCGCTGGTGCCGGGGAAGACAACCTTCAGGCCCAGGAACTCATCCGAGAGGTCGTGATCCCATTCGTCGGCAAAGCGCTCCACCAGCGCGACGTAGGTCTCGCTGGAAAAGTCGATTCCGGTGGCACTGTCTGCGCAGGGCGCCGTCTTGATCGGGACGCCCGCCGCGGCGCCGGCAAGATCGGGTTCTTCGTGCACGTCCGCGATGCTGTGTCGTGTCGCCTCGGACGCACGTCCATCGGCGTCCCGAATTTGCAGCGCCTTCTCCATCTGACCGAGGAACGAGTCCAGCGCGGTCCTGAACGCACGCAGCCTGAGGCGCCGGGTGATTCCCATCGCGCACACAGCCCCGCCGCGGTAGTCGGTGCTCAACATCGAGCCCAGTGCGATCGCGCATACTCCCCAGGCGACCAGGAAGGCGCCCGTCGCGGCGGTCCAGGGGTTGGTCCAGAATGCGGCGCCCTGCGAGACGTAAAAGGTCCAGAAGGGCAGGATGCAGTACGCGAAAACGTCGGCGAACACGAGGAAGACGTCGAGGACAAGGCGCGACACGGCGGCCTTGCGCGACCACGCTCCGCCGCACTGCGGGCCGCTCCCGTCGCACGGGCACATCCTGTCTGAGGGGTCGTGCGCGACAAGCTTTGACGGGCGCGCTTTTCCCTCCTCGCCGCCGTCTTTGGCATCCCTGCACAGCACAGCCCAGCGGGCAACTCCGGCCAGGCTCATTGCCGGCAGCATGGGCTCGCAGATGTTGACGCAGAAGTTATAGATGCCGTCGATGTGGTCGCGGACCCGGACGATGATGTCCCAGCCGACCCCCGACTTTTGCACGAATAACCTGAGCAGCAGCACCGTGTAGAGCGCGTCGCACACGGCCACCAGGACGGCGTACAGCGCCAGCTGCGAATCCGGGAACGGCGAGAGCCCCGAGCGCGCGAGCCAGCCCACGGCCCAAGCGGGCGCCAGCGCGGCGGAGAGCACGCTCACGCACGGGAGGAGCACGGCACCGTGCCAGCCCATGAGCGCAGACAGCGCCCATTTGACGGAGAAGCCGGGGCGCCACGCGGGGGGCAGCGCGGCGGACAGCGCGGGCGCGCCGAGCGGCAGCGCCGCCTTGGCCGCCGCGCCCGGATCCGCCGGCCCGCGGGCGAGGGGGAGCAGCGCTGCCCATTCTGAGGGCGTCAGGGGTTCGGCCCCGCTGTCGGGTGCCGCGGGCTCCATGGTGCGGTCCGCAAAGTGGGCCGACTTTAGCCCCCCCCCCCCCTGCCACCCGGAAAGAAAATGGGCAAGACATTCCATTCAACGAAGCAAGATCTAAGACACAATTTGGCGGAGCGGTGCCCCGACGGCCCGTTCCACAGTCGCCCGCTCAGTCACGCTGCACCCAGAACATCCCCGGGCCCGATCGCCCAATCGCCCCACATCCCGTTCCAGTCACCCCACGTCGCACCGCTTCCCGCCAATCACCTCAGCAACGGCGGCGTCGACCGCCCGTCCGCGTCCCCGTAGTAGCTCCTGAACGCCGCCGCCCACTCCCTGAACCCGTCCGAGTTGCGCGGGTGCGGCACCAGCGCGGTGCCGCCGTCGATCCAGGCGGTCGGCGGGGTGAGGTGCCGCAGGAGCTGCACAATGCGGTGCACGGCGCGGACCTGCGTTTGGTGGCCTGCAGGGGAGGGGGGGGCCGAGACGGGCGACGGGGTTCCGGGGAGGGCAGGACCGGGCAGAGCCGCACCAAGGGGGCCGGAGGTAGCGGGTCAGCAAACAGTCGGCCATAATCGCCGGCACTGCGCCCCACCGATCGTCGGCAGCGCGCGCGCGAACGCGGCCAGGAAGCCCTGCAGCTCCGCGGCGCGCGGCGGCGATCCCGGCTCGGCCGCCCGCGCGGCCCGCGCGAATTCGCCGTCCCACGCGACGCCGCGGGGCTCCGCGAGCGCCACCGCGCCCGAGGGGTCCGCTGCGGGGCGGCGCGGCGCGGGGACCGCGAGGGCGCCCGGCGGCGGGTGCGGCGCCGGGAGGAGGGGGGCCGCGCGGCGCGGGGCTACCGCGAGCACCGGCGGCATTGTTCGAAGGGGAGCTGCGGGATTATGCGGATCCGGAGGGCCAAAATGGGGGGTGAAGGGGCGAGCCGCGGGGGAGACAAGATCGAAGATAGGAGGCCCCGGTGGATCATTCATCTCCGCCACGCTGCGCCCCCAGACACGGAGCTTCAAGGCATTCATTCGAAGGCAATCAGCGTCCACCGGACCACGAATCCAAAGCATGCTAAACACACAGGTGCCTTCCGGAGAGTCGATCTCTGTTGGATCTCTGGTTCGCGGGAGCGACCTAGAGAATGGTGCGGCGACGCACAATCACGCCATCGCCCCGCCCTCAAGCTTGACGTGCCCCTTGCCGACCTGGAACTCGAGCACCTTCATGCACATCCGGCACTCGACGCTGTACTTGCCGATCTCCCACAAGATCCGCGGCCCGCCGCCGAACGATTTCGCCGCGCGCCAACGCAGCAGCTTCCACGCCTCGGCGTCGCTCTTTGAGATCCGATCCAGCCGCGCGACCAGCTCCTTTGCCGACGCAAAGTCGTCGTAGAACAGCACCGAGTTGGGCGGGAAGTACTGTTTTCGGACGGCGCCGGCCTCGGGCGGGCCGCGGTAGATGGGGATCGTCCCCACCGCCAGCGCATTGTACGGCTTCTCGGTGATGTACCCCGGCGATACCGAGTTTTCGAACGTCAGGGCGAACCGGTGCCGCCGGTAGTACGGCTCGTTCCGGTTGTCGTGCCGGTCGCCCCCCTCCAGGGTCAGGTTGCGGTTGTGCAGGCACCTCCCGTACGACGCCAGGCGGCCCGTGTCGTTCAGCGCCCTCGCAGCGGCCTCCCGGCCCGACTTCGAGCGGCAGTTGCTCTGCAGGAAGAGCACGTCCGGGTCGCGCGCGCGGAAGTCGGCCAGAATCGCGGCCTTGGACGCCCCCATGGCCCGTCCGAGGCGCTCCGAGAGCTCGTACGGGTTCCAGCTGGCCGACGGGACGTCGCTCGTGACGTTGAAGGTCGATACGACGTCGAACTGCGCCAGGAACTTGGCGTTTCCGAGCGGGCGGTAGTAAGCCGGGCTCTCCACGGCGAAGAGCACGAGCGCGACGCGCTCCGGCAGCGCCTCGAAAGCCTCTTCCGATCCGAACGGCGCGACCAAGTTGTTTGCGTCCGCGTTGGCGGCGCTCCACGAGAACCGGATCCCGTCGGCATCCGCGAGCTCCATCGGCCCCCCCTCTTTCCTGTGCGGGTAGTGGCAGCACCGCACGGGGCAGCGGTGCCACGGACCGGGGTCGAAGCCCTTCCCGTCGGGCGGCGGGCGGTACCGCCGCCACGTCTGCTCCGTGTCGGCGGGCAGCGGCGGGCCGCGCTCATCGTCCTCGCAGAGGCCGGCGGCGGGCGGCCAGTATGCGTAGTCCGACGTCGCCCACACGATGTTGACTGTCCGCGGCGCGTCCGCCGGCCCGCGGAGGTGGCGCGCGAGGGCGACCCCGCTGTCGAAGTCCGCGAACAGCTCGCAGAAGGCCCGGAAGCCGGCCCGGCGGCGTCCCGAGCACTCCTTCGCGACCAACGCGTCCATATCGGCGCTCCATTTCGCGTTCCAGCGCCACGCGCCCGCGGGGAAGTCGCGGTACACCGCGCGCCGGACCGCGTCCGGGACCGCGATCCAGGGACGCCGCGTCGGCTGCGAGACCTCCTCCGCCGGTCTCGAGCTGCGCAGCGCGTAGTACAGGCACGCAAGCAGGGCTGCCTGCAGCAGGATTCTGCGGACGTGGAGCCGCATTTGCAGTCATCCCCTGACGGACCCCTGATTCACCAACAGTGGATGACGATGAATTCTGAAGAATCAGTATTACAGAGCGCTTGGCGGCACGTGTTCCTCGTCCTGCTTGTGTCGCGCCTCGTAATCCAGGTGCACGAAGCACCGCTCCACGTCCGGCAGCCTCTCGACGTCCTTCTGCAGCGCCAGCCCCACGTCGTGCGCCTCCCTCAGCGGCATGTCCGCCGGCAGTACGATGTCCAGCTCCACAAGGAGGCGCTGCCCGGAATAGTAAGCCTGCACGCTGTCGACCTGCTGGATCCGCGGGTCGTGGTGCAAGGCCAGGTAGATGATCTGGCTCACGGCCTCGGGTTCCGCGGCGCGGCCGGCGAGCCGGGCGATGTGCTCCCGTCCCGTGATGGACCACGAGGTCACGATGAGGACGCCCAGGAGCATGGCCATGGCCGGATCGAGCCACCAGAGGGACTTTTCCCAGCCGATGAGGATCAACGCGACGAGCGTCGCGGAGTTGGTGAGCACATCGTTCCGGTGGTCCAAGGCCAGCGTCGCGGCACTTTCCGACCTCCGGCGCTGCGAGAAGCAGAGCACAAAGAGGGCCGCCTTGATGACGATGGTAGCGCCGATCACGGCGTACGAAAAGACGTCGATGTTGGGAGACGTGGGGTTGCTGATGTTGTCCAGGATCGTCGTTATGCCCTCGATGATGATCTGCAGGCTGGCAACCCCCATGACCGAGGCAAAGACGACGATGGCCAGGGGCTCGAAGCGCTGCTTGCCGACGGGAAACCGTTCGGGCTCCTTTTTAGCTATGGCGCGAGACGCGATGAAGAGAATGCTGCCCGACAGCAGGTCCAGAGAGGAATCCACGGCCGAAACAACGACAGCAAGGGAGCCGGAATAGACGGCAACGGCGACCTTTGACGCGAACAGCACGATGTTGGCGAGGAACGACAGCGTTATGGCCAGCTGCACCGCCTTCGGCTCCGCCGGCTCGGGCGACGGGGGGCGGTTGCCCCCGCGCGCCTCCAGGATCCTGTCCGCCACGGCATATGCCGCGACGAGGTCGTTCTGGCGGCGGTAGTACGCCCGGAGTTCTTTGTTCGGCATCGCGCCGATGATGGACTCGTCCACGATCGCGAAGCGCGTGTCCGCGGTGGCGGACTCCATGGACGAGGGGGAGGCCATCGCCGGCGCAGTCCTCGGCGATTGAGGCTGCGATGGAAGTACACGCGAGCACTCAGGGTACTCGACGCGCTGAAGTCTCTGGCAGCGATTGCGCGGGGAACGGGGAACGGGGAACGGGGAAGCGTCCGCCCCCCGTCAGGGACGCGAGACCCCTCGGATTCTCGCCGCACTAGCCGTAACTCCGAGTTCGATCCGCACGAAGGACTCACTCTAAATGATGCGAAGTCGGAGATGAGCTTCTTGCGGTTGAAGACTGATTGGATTACCCTTGGTCTTCTCGTGGGAGCTTAGTGCCTTTGCTGACTCCAAGCTCAGGCATCAGGGCTCGCCTGTTCAAAGCATGAGTTCCGAACTACCATCCATAGGAAACCATTGTTCTGTGTGTCGGATAGGGAGAGCCGTAAGGTTGGTACACTCAGGTTGGCGGCCTTGGCGTGCACAGAGCAGAATCGCAAGCAAGAGGATAAGGAAACGATTGAGCTCTTATTCCTGCCCCTTCCAAAGATCATGCGCCAGTTCTTTCGCATGAAATTTGCCAATCCTGGCGATCGCGGTCCGTTCGTTCCGGCGGCTCGCGGGGCTGCGAGCCGCGTCTAGCGTCGCAAGCTGCCAGCACACCTCAACCTCCTCCTCCCGCCCCGCCCTCCCACCGCGGGCTCCCGCGCCGGTCTGCCGCCCGCTCCTCATAGCGCGGGCGGCCGCGGGACCGCACGGAACCCGCGCGTTTCGGACCCGGGCTCCTTTGGAATCCCCCCCGTTCCTCTCTCCGTCGCGGCTCCATCTCCCGGCCCTTGGACCCACATCCTCCCAAAGAAACCTCCTTTCTCTCCCTTTCTCTTTTTACGTCCCCACCATGAACCTCTTCGGGAAGGCTCGGGCGTCCAAGACGACGCCCAAGGACGCCATCGTGAAGCTCCGCGAGACCCTGGAGATGCTGGAGAAGCGGGAAAAGTACCTCCAGACCAAGATCGACGCCGAGCTCAAGTTTGCGAAACTAAACGCGGCCAAGAACAAGAGGGGTGCGGTTCTTTCGCGGGCGGCAAACGGGGTAACGCGTCGGCTCACCCGGGTCCCGCGGCAGCCGCGCTCATGGCCCTCAAGCGGAAAAAGGCCTACGAGAACGAGATTATGAAGATCGGGGGCTCGCGGATGACGATAGAGACGCAGGTCATGGCCATCGAGAACGCCAACGTGAACCTGGAGACGATGAACGCGATGCGGGCAGGAGCAGAGGCGATGAAACAGATCCACGGGAACCTGTGGGGTCGATTCGCCTGACGGGCTTTGTTGGGGTATCGGGAGATTCTGACGCGGCCGCGCTCCGCCCGCAGGAACATCGACAAGGTGGACCAGGTCATGGACGACATCCGCGAGCAGATGGACCTCGCCAACGAGATCTCGGATGCGATATCGCAGCCGGTCGGGTTCGGCGTCGAATTCGACGAGGAGGAGCTCAACGCCGAGCTGGAGGAGCTGGAGCAGGAGACGTTGGACGAGAAGCTGCTGGACGCGGGCAAAACGGAGCAGGTCGGCGCGCTGCCGAGCGTGCCGAGCACCGTTCCCGGTGGGCGCCGTGTCGCTGGATTGCCGCTTGTTCGGTGCTCATTACCCATTCGCCGTTCCAGCAATTGCGCAGCCGCCGCGGCCAGTCAAGGTGGCTGCACGAGAGGACGACGAGGACGCGGAGTTGGCAGAACTCAAGGCATCTATGGCCATGTGAGGGCCGCGAGGACACACGTGTACTTCTGCACTGCCTGCAGCAATGGAAGCAATTGATGTTTCGAGGCTTTTCGTTGGCGGTGGTGTTGCACGATCATTGAGGGGCAACACAAGTCCAGAAGGAGCAACGATCTCCAATTCTGCCGCGGCTAAGTAATGCTGTACATCGGTGCGGGTATCCTACGGCTTTGGCGACGGCAGCGAGGCCGGCGGCGATTCAACCGCCGGGCTCGCCGGCAGCGGGGAGGGCGGCTGCCGCCCAGGCGACGACGACAGCGCGCTTTCGTCGTCTCTCGACGCGCTCGCCGATCGCCGCCCGCGGTAGCCCTCGGAACCCAGGGGGTCGAGGGTCTTTAGGTTGCCGTAGAGGCTCGATTTGCGAGAGCGCTCCTCAATGTCCGATTCCGGGATCTTTATGCTTCCCATCTCGCCCCGGGTTTCAATAAAGCCCGAATGCTCGGCTGCGGTGGGTCTGGGATTGGGCGAGGTGGTGAGGAGGAACTGATCAAGAAAGTCCATGACTGGTCGCCAGGGGGAAGTTCAAAAGCGAGAAGAAAGGAAAGGTGTCCGCGACACGCCACAATATGGGAGGCACGATCAGTTAGTTTTCTCGACAAAGAACTGCAGGACGTTAGCAAATAAACCCACTTAACGGCTCCTTGAGGCCCGACAGCTTGAACTCGGCGAGCGTCTGGGGCGATCGTCAGAATGTCGTGCCCAAACCCCCACTGTCCCAACGAAACTAACCAAGTTCCCGTCCTCGTTCACGTCCAGATCCTCAAACAGCCGCTGCACAATGTCGTTGACCTTGAAGGTCGGGTCCTCGTCCGGATACATGGTCGACAGCTTCGCGAAACGTTAGCACGGAATGGAGGTCCCCCTGGATACCCACCATCTGCGTCAGCACCCTCGTGAGTTCCTTCTTCGTCACCTTGCCGTCCCTGTCCACGTCGTACATCTTGAAGCTCACTTAAACGGGAGACGGAGGTGAGCGACACCGGCGGCGCCGGCCCGCCGGCGCTCGACCCACTCTCCAGCTTCTCCTGCGAGTTCCCCTTCATAAACACCGACAGCCCCGCGCAAAACTCGCGGAAGTCGACGGCCTGGTTGCCGTCGTCGTCGAACGCGTCGAACAGCCGCTCCAGGAACACGCGCTGCGCGTGCGACGGGTACGCGGTCAGGTGCGAGCGGAGGGCCTGCCGGGGCGTCAGCGGTGCCGCGATCGGGCGGCGGCCGGCGGACCTCTCTGAAGTCGTCCTTGGAGATGGTGTGGCCCGCGCCGGCGCGGCGCGCGAACTCCTCGCGCAGGATGCGCAGCTCCTCGGGGTCGACTGCTCCTGCCGATCAGCTCCCATTGCAGCGGTCTCAGCAAGCCACGCACAGTGCGTCTCCGCGGCGAGCTGCGTGTCGGTCGGCGTGCCGTCGGGCAGGCGGATTGTGGGGGGCGACGGGCGGGAAGGGGAGGTCGGGCTCGTGGGAGACGCCGGGGCGCGCTGCGCCGGCGGCGACGTGGCGGCGGGAGAGCCGTACGATGGCCGCCGCACTTTGGAGCCGCTGGAGCCCATTGCGGAGGTCGGTTCTGGTGACTTTGCTCCGTGGTCGGGCGCCGGGCGGCCAGGCCTGCTCGAATCACGCTGGACGGCACTTGAGGGTACACCATGGTATTGCTCGCAATATACAAATGATCGCAGAAATCCAATGTCGCAGTTGCCGGCGGCCGGCGGATCGCGGGTACTAGGTGGCATCTTACAGCGGCTTTGTAACGTTGCAGAAGTCGGGGAATAGGCAGCAAACCCAAACAGATAGGATAGGCACCGGCAGCGAGGTGCGTCGCCGATCGCGCACGGGCTCAGTGCTGCGCCGCGCCGACCATCCCCCCGACGCCCCGCGCGGGCGCCCCGCCCGAGGGCGGCACCAGCGCCGCACGGTTGTACAGCTTGGGGTTGAGCCCAAAGTCCCGCATCGACTCGACGGCCGACTGCGAAGGGTGCGGGCTCCACGGGAACCAGCCGAGCTCCTCGTCGAACCAGTCGTAGAGCCGGCCGAACTTGGTCACGTCCATCTTGAACCACGTCCGGGCGTCGCCCTTGCGGAAAAAGGTCCGGTTGTACGCCTGCGAAAGGATGATGTCCTGTGGGGTGGATCGCCGGGGGTTGAGTTGGATGCGTTGCCAGACGCATGGTCTGGACGCACCTTGATGTGCATGTACTGCACCGGCAGCAGCCGCAGGTTCTCGCACGTCTCGAGCTCCTCGGCGGTGAGCTCGTCGTATCTGTCTGCCGTGCTGTCGATCCGAAGCGGCGTGCCTGCAGAACAGCAGTCAGCAAGAGTGCGGGCATCGCATCTCCACAGGCACCCACACTTCCAGTGCGCCACGTCCTTCCCTGCCGTGTCCTTGAACCGCCCATGCACCAGCACGCTCCGGATCTGCCCCTTGGGCATGTGCTGCGTAGTCTGAAACGCGCCTTCGGAGCCGCGACCCGAGACGGGGGGGTAGTGCGAGCGGTTGACCGCGCGCGCGGCCCCGTTGGGCCCGTTCTCCCCGTCCCCGTCGTCCTCGCCCCAGTCTTGGGGCAGGGGCGGGAGCGCGGAGCCGTCGGATGCGTCGACGGAGGGTGGGCGGCGGGCAGGTGCGCGGCGGGAAGAGGAGCTGCCCCTGCGCGACTTTTTCGGAGGCGCCGAGGCGCCGTCCTCGTAGTAGCCGAAGCCCGTGCCGAAGATCTTGAGGGAGCCCAGCTCGCGCGCGGCGGCGATGGCCTCGTCGTCGCTGGTGGAGCCGTCGCGGGGGGAGAGCGGGTTGTCGGAGCCCGCGCCGGGGGAAAGCGCAGAGGTAAGGAGGGGGGAAGCGAGGTCGGCGCGGTCCCGGTAGCTGGTCGTGTCGATCATCGGCGGCAGCCGGGTGTGGTAGTCCGCATCGTCCATGTCCTCGTCCACAGGGCTGGCCACGCGCCGGGTGTAGGCCCTCTTGCGCGGCGGGACCGAGAGCGACCCGGCCGCGGCGGGCGCGCTGCCGACCGAGGATGCGTCGTCGTTGCTAAATCCTCCGTCGCTGCGGTAGCCGGAGCCCTGGGACGACATCATCTGGGGCAGCGAGCTGACCCTGCGCAGCGGGTTGCGTTCCAAGCCCTCTGCAGGGTCGGGCAGGACCTCGGCGTCCTCGAGGAGCCGCTTGGGCTGCTTCATAAACACCTCAAACACGTCGAGCTTGACGATATCGGGATCGGACTTGGATTCCGTCAGCGAGAGCGAGCGCCGTGGCACGGCCTTGCGCTTGGAGGCCGATGCGGAGCCCCCCGACGCTGCCGATGCGAGGCTCTGCATCGACGCCGAGGCCGAGAGCGGGAAAGAGGTCGGGGGCGTGCCGACCGCCTGCGGCGGCGGCGTCGAGGAGCCCGAGCTGGGGCTGGATCCGGATCCGAGCATGCCGTCGTCCGACTGTGAGCCGGTCGGGGACGAGAGGTGCGCCGTGTTGCCGCCGGACGAGTGCAGCGTCTCGGACGAGGTCGAGTTGGGGATGCGCAGGGGCTTGTCCGCGGGGCTTGTCGTCTTGATGCCCGCGTACTCGAAGGTGGGCGTCGCGGCCCCCGAGTCGGTGCGCGAGAGGGCGATGGCTGAGTCCATGCCTGGGCGGGCGGTGGCGGGCGGGTGTGCTCCTGCGTACGTCAGGCGGTCAGCATTAATCGCATTTAAGGCGTTTTAGGGGGAAACGCAGGGGCGGCGAGGTGTGCGCGGAGTGGGCGGCCGGGTGCGGTGTCCGCGGCCCTGGGGGGGCCGGCCCGGGTGGCCCCAACCCCGATGCCCCGCTCCGCCGCCGCGCCGACGCCGGAACCGACCGCGGAATATCCGCCGCATCCGCATCATGCCAATTCCGGGCGCGCCGCGGCCCGCGCGAAGGGTGTGTCGCCCTTTCCGCCCCAGCGTGTCCCCTTTTCCCAGTGCCCACGCCGCACACCCACCGGCCGGGGAATACGCCGCGCCGCACGTGGGCGTCTGCGATGAGCGGCGATGAGGTGCCGATGGGGGGAACGAAGGGGGGGAAGCCAGATGAATTCGGATTGAAAGTCCAACCTTCCCACACCAAGGATTCGTCGCGCCGTCGTGTGCGCGAACCTTCTGCGTGCGGCGACGGTTCCGTCCCCAGCACCAACTGATGAACCAAGTACCAACAAAAAACCTCACGAATCGTTTGATGGAATTCATATCCATGCTGCCGGAACATTGATCATGGCCTGGATTGCTGGAAGTGTGCTTGTCTAATAGTCCGGCCATCCCAAGGTCCTTGGCCGCGGATCGCTCGCCGCAGCTACAGACCGGAATGGCCTTCCAAAATAGGATCCATCCCTGTGAATGAAGGAATTTGATGCGGTCTTCCGTGACGTGGCCCCCCGGGAAAGGAGATTCGGATTTGCCGCAGCTGCGTCGGCGCCGATCATCACGTGAAATCCGCCGTTGCAGGATGGCAACTGCGACGCAGGCTGGCTTTTCTGCAGCGCGCCGGCGGCGTGCGGCGGCCCTCGCAGCGCACGCAGCTCGCAGCTCCGGGCGGTCGGACTCGTCGTTTGCGCTGTACGTCGCTGGCGGGGTCCTCGCGTCGGCGGCTGCGGCGGCGCTGTTCTACGCGTACCTGCGGTATTCGCGGCCGAAACGCCGCGATGCGGACGGCGCAGACGCAAATCGGCCCGCCGCGCAGGCCGCCGCCCGGGCTGGCACGCCGGACGCCCCCGGACAGAGGGCGCCCGCCTCGCCGCCCCGCGCGGGCTCCGACGCCCTGCCGGACATCACCTACGAGAACCGGCGGGCCTCGCTGACGCCAGCTGCCGCCCGCCGGCCCGCTTCGGCGCGCAAACCTCAGCGGAAGCTGACCATTTCCGCAAAGGACGTGAGTTTCGCCCTGCCGCCGACCACGAATGCCTCCCCGCCCCGCTCACGCACACTGCCACCCCGATCCCCCAGATTATCCTGTGGAACGCCTCGCCCGACCCAGAATCGCCGAACCTGGGCTTCCTCCCCCAGGCCGCCCCCTTCCTACACGCTCTGCTCCGCTCCAACGCCTACGACCTCCACCTGATCACCGAGTCGGCCTCGGCCGCGGAACGCGACGCGGTCCTGGAGCTCCTCCGCTCCGCTGGCCTGGAAGCCAGCGGCCTCGACTTCCGCAAGGTGCTCTTCTGCTCGTCGGCCGAGGGGCGTGCGCACATGGTCCGGCACCTGGAGCCGCACGTGCACGTCGAGCCCGCGGGGCGGTCCGAGCCCGAGGCCGTCGCGGGGCTGTGGAAGCACGTGCCGAGGGTGATCAGGGTGGTCAAGGCGCGGCATCCGGGGGGTAGGAGGGCGTCGACGGCGTCCATTGGGGACGAGTCCGAGGTGGTGCCAGAGGGGCCAAACGTCGAGATCGCGGGGAGCGTGATGGGGTCGTCGCTGGCCAAGGAGGTCGGGTTCGCTAAATAGTGGTGATGCCCCGCGCCGGGAGCAGTGGACAGGACGAAAACGGAGGCCGGCTCGCCTCCCTTCTTGTGGATCGGTAGCATGCTTGCGGCCCTCTGTCTCTGAGGAAACTATCCTATAGAACTAATGCATGGCGTGTACAGTCGTAGGGGCATAGCAACGATTCGGAAGACGAGACAGGATTCAACGATCTGACCCCTCTATTTTCTCACTGATTTCAGTATCGCACATCTTCCGCCATGGCCACGTCGCCCTCGCTCGGCCCCGGCCACGACGAACCCGCCCATCTTGCCGCCGACGACCTGCTCCCCGCCGGCCACGCGCGCCTCGCCCGGATCGCCGCCGCCCTCGCCCGCGCCGACACCCCCGCGCTCCGCGCCGCCCTCGCCGAGCGCAAGCTGCCCGCGCGCACGACGAAGGAGCTCCTGCGGTTCCTCACGCTCAAGGCTTTGCACTCGGACACGGACGACGGGAAGTTCGCTGCGCCGCCGACGATCGACGAGGCGTGGAAAGCGCTGCTATCCTTTCCGCGCGAATACCTGGCGATCTGTAACGAGGCGCTGGACGATCTGCCAGCAGACGAGAGAGTACTTGACCGCAAACCGATCGGGGAGGACGAGGGACGGGGCGAGCGGTACGCTGCTGCGAAGGAAGCATACGCCCGATCGTTCGGGGAGGAGGGGCCTGCGGACATTTGGAGGCTGCCGGTGGCGAGCACCCCGATCGACGACGATTCTTCGTCGGAGAAAGACGACGCCGCTTCGGATTCGTCGTTCGAGGCGGGGCTCTGGGTGATGACGGCAGAGTACCACTCCGGCCAAGGTTGCGGCGCGACGCACGTGGTCAGGGTCTTCACCTCGTGCCGCGCCGCCAAGGTCGCCATGCGCGCCATGATGCAGGAGAACCATCATTCCAGCGAGCTCGTGCCGGACGTGTACCACTATGCGTTCCGCGGAGAGGACGAATTCGGAGCCGAAGCGGCCGAAGCGATCAACGCCCTACTGAACGGCGATCAGGGCGCCGAAAAGCGGTTCAAGTTCGAGAACGACGTGTGGAGCGAGAGGTGGAATGCCGACGGCACGGGCTCGGTCGACGTGGACGGTTGCACCGAGGACTACGGCGCCTCATCGTCCATGACTTACACGATCAAACGGGCCGTGGTCGAAGATGAGATCGTCAAGAGGCCGAAACTCGTGGACCCTCCTTCCGAAGACGAATGGGATTTCGAGGAAGAGGAGCCCGACGTGGCCAAGCAAGACTTTGGGGAGGGGCTCAACGCCGAGGCGTTGGCGATGGAGATGGCGTAAAGGAGATTCGCAGTGAACAACTAGATGGATCAGTTCCATTGACAATCCGATAAAGCGGTATAGGTATCGTCGTCCGACTCCAACCTCCCCATCACCTCGCGGGCCTCGACACCGTCCTCGGCCTGATCGCCGCTACCTCCTCCGCCGACACCACGTCCACCGTCCGCGACTCCATCTTGGGCGTCCGCAGCCTCTTGCTGGCCGTCACCTGCTCCATTAGCTTGCGCTTCTCCACCCGCCCGTCGGGGTCGTCGTAGGTGATGCCGCCGCCGGCGGGGCGCGCCTCCTGCGAGGGGCCGCCGAGCAGGGGCAGCGCGTTGCCCTGGGAATCGCCGTCCTCAGGCGCGGGAGGGACGGGCTCCTTCTTGGCGGGGCGAACGCGGTGCCGCGCGGAAGGCTGCAGACAGTGAGGCGTCAGAGCCGCGAACGTGACGGTGCGCCAGAGCAACTCACCCTGCTGCCGCTAACGAGCTCATCGACCGCCGCGCCGAAGCCTCCGCCGTCGCTCGCCGGAGTCTCGGCCCCCGCCTCCGCCAACGGCCCGCCGGACCCGCCCGCCTTCCTCATCCGCGGATGCAGGAGGGCCGCGTCCCCGCCGGACCGCGCGGCATAGAGGCAGCGCGTCGTCAGCGTGCCGACCTTGGCCGCGACGTCGACGGGCGTGCCCTCCACCGGCCGGCGGAAGGTGAAGGAGCGGGAGGAAGAAGGCAGGTTCTCCTTCTGCACGAGGGAGGCCAAATCCACGGGCGCGTGGTCGGCCGTGTCCACAAGCCGGCCCTGCAGCCAAAGACGTCAGCAAATGCAACGCAGTTCCAAGGCTACAAGAAACCAACCTCGGCCAGGCACGCGTAAAGCCACTCGGCGCTCACAGCGGTCGCGCCCCACTCGAGCGCCTTCTCGTACTTGGCGGACCGCTCGCCCGCCGCCGTGTTGAACACGAGGTGCGTCGTCCGGCGCGAAAGCTGCTCGGACCACTTCCCGCCCAGGTCCGTGACCAGCCGCCCCAAGACCTCGCGCTCCGTCCCGTCGACGTACCCAGACACGCACATGACGAGGCCGGCGAAGCACTCGAGGGGCAGGCGGTGGGCCGAGGGCCGGAACAGGACGTGGTCGTTGGGGGAGTAGAGCCGCTCGTCGTCCACGCAGGACTGCAGCCAGTACGCGGTCGCCACGGTGCCGGCTTCCGCCACGTGCTGCGGCAGATCCGAACTGCAGGACGAAGCACGTTAGTTCCGAGACTAAGCAGTCCAGAGCAGGACGCACCAATTGAGCGGCACAACGACGTAGCAAGCTCCGATCTGCGCCCTCGGCGGCTCCCTCACGCAGCGGCCCTGCTGGGCCTCTACGCCGCGTTTTATCGAATCAAACTGAGGCATCGTCAGCATAAGCGACAAGAGCATCGTACGACAAGCCCACCGTTTCATCCGGGAACCCGTAGCAAACGATGGTGACCCCCTGGAACACAGTGCCATCCCGCAGCTCCTCCTCCACCGCGGGCGCGACCGCGGCCTGCGGCGTATCTGCCAACGCCTCGTGCCTGCCCGTCCCCGCCACCGGCGCCGACACCGGTTTCGCCTCCTTGGCCGGCGGCGGCTTCGCGTCCGCAATGTCCAGCGCGCCGTACCCCGCCCTCGCCGAGCCCGATCCGGCCCCGCTGCGGCGCCTTTGCGGCGCCACGGGCGGCTTGCCGTGCGCGGGGGGCAGCTCCTCCTGCAGCACCGAGAGCATCTCGCCCATCCTGTCGCCGGACTTGCCGGCGCGGCGGATCTGCGGGCGGGCGGGCTGCGCGGGGGCCTGCGAGGCAGGCTGGGGCGCCTGGGGAGGTGGGGGAGCGAGGGAGGGGGGGAGGGCGACAGCAAACCCGGGGAGGGGGGCCAGGGCCTGCTGGCGGAGGGATTCGCGGAGCCAATAGTAGTGCACGACGTGGGGAAGGCGCTTGTGGAGCTTGAGCTGGGCTTCGTCGCTGGCAAGACGGGTGAGCACAACTCTAAAGGTCAAAGCACTCTGGACGTGACCAACCTGGCAGCCACCTGCATGTCTCGGCAGACAAAGTGCGTGACCGACGTCGAATAGTCGTCGCTGGTCATACCTCCGCCGATTCGCACGATCCGGCGCAGCTGCGCCTTCTTGTCCGCCGCAAACTCCTGGCTGAAGTATATCCGCGTGTTGGCGAGGTACTCGGCGTGGTCCTGCTGCGAGCTGTGCTCCGCGAGCAACCCCGCGATGCCGTCGACGTCCTCGGGGGCCCGCGACGCGGCGGCGGGGGCTAGGTTCGGCCTGGGCGGGGGCGCGGCAGTGGCCGCAACGCCCGAGGAGCGCTGCGGCTTGGCAGCAGGCGCGGTCTCGGCGACGCTGGAAGACGGCGCCTTCTTGGCGGACTGCGGCTCGGCCTTCGGTGGCACGGGGTACTGGTCCTCGGGCAGACGCGCTGGACACTCGGAAGATGAGCAAATCCAAGCGTTCCCGCGTTGCGAAGGAGCCACGCACTCTTTTTCCGGACGCAGTCCCAGAACCAGTCGATGCTCACGGTCTGCATCTTGAAGGTCTCGGCAAAGTTCCACTTGTTGCCCCCGGGGTGGGCACAGATGAGGTGCGTGACGGACCGGTTGAGGTCCGCGGTATAGGAGCCGCCGTTTTGCACCGTGAGGGCCTCGATTCGGCTGCGGTCGACTTCGTCTGGGAGGAACGAGTCGGTGTCCCGCAACAAGGTGCGAAGTGCCTTCAGCCGACCCCACCGACGTCAAAGTTGGTCAGGCAGATGACCAGGTTGATGAAAGGTGGCAGGAGGAACTTGGATGCGATCTGCGGGGCACCCTTGAGTCCGTGCACCTCCATAGAGCCGAAGGCGACCCACGGCCCGGTGGTCGAAGTTCGGGTCGTTCCGGCGCTCGTAGCACGCCTGGACCCAGTCCGGCGTCACTATCAGGATCGTCGGCAGGGTCGACGCGACCTGCGAGACGGCGCAGTGTGCGTCAGTTGGGGTCGTGCGGTCGTCTGATAGGCGACGCGCCTGGGCCTTCTTCGAGCCGTGCTCGCGCGCGATGAGGTGCGTGCAGTCGCCGTGGAGGTGCGACGACATCCGCGCGCCCATCTGCTCGAGCTGCGCCTTGAGCGCGTCCTGCGAGGGAGCGGGAGGGGTGAGGGGGGAGGGAGGAGAGACCGCGGGACGCGCACCCGCTCGTCGACCTCGAGCCCCGTCGTCGTCGCGATGACGCCCTCGAGGCACCGCCGCGCGGACGGCATGGCGCCGTCCCGGCCCCGCCAGCCGGAGTTCTACTCCGGGTTGGTTGTGGTTCTGGGACCCGCGGAGCAGCTGGCCTGCGGGTGACTGACGACGAATCACCGCTGACAAGTTGTTGAATCCGCGATGCTCTGCAGACTTTCGGGCTTCGAAGCCAACATCGAATGAAAACTGACGACTGACAGCGACTGTATACATCCGATCGTGGCCCAAGACTGCACACTCTCCCACCCAGCGCCGAAGGAACAACACAGACTTCGCACCCCTTGGGAGACCACAGATCTCCCAACTCCCGACTTCATCCCGCGAGATCCAAACTAACGAGCTCCAACTTCCAACGAGTGTCTTGCGACCGGGTCCGCATTGGGCCCACTTGTTCTCACTTGGATTCCTCAGGCCGACTTCTTCACCTTCCCCGAATCCTCCCGCACGCGGATCGCCTCCGCGAGCAGGATCCCCAGCGGAGCGGACGCCCAGATGTCCAGAAGGATGGACGCCGTGTTCCAGCCGCGGAGCAGCGGCCCGATGAGGAACTCCATGACCCTGAACAACCAAAACGATCCCCACATGGAGCCGGCGTACCTGAACATCCACCGGCGGTGGGAGGGCACGTCGCCTTTCCAGATCGCGAGCATGCCCATGGCCGCGCTGGTATAGACGCACGTCGCCATGGAATAGAAACCCCACTTGGCCCGCTCCCCGCCGTAGTTGCCGATCGGGCCGTGCTCCGAGGCGAGCAAGCAGGCGCAGGCGACGCCGACCAGCAGCGAGAGCATCGAGAAGTAGCCCACAGCCTTGTGGGCCGCCGCGGTGGCGCCGTATCCCGGCCTGAACATGTTGACGGTCATGGCCAGGAATGCGAGCGAGTTTCCGGCGATGTGGCACAGGAGCAGGGTTTCGCGGACAGCGTTGCCGGAGCTGAAGCGATTGTAGAAGGAAACTCCCCAGCTGGGATGCCAGCGATACGCGCTCCACGATGAGCAGGAATTATCGGCGCAGGTCGCAAGCGCAGCGGCACCGCTACCGCCGGCTCCCAGGTTGTGCAGCATATCGTACAGCGCAACGAAGAAGGCTATACCCCTTTCCGGGCCCTCCAAGAAATACCGCAGATTGAGGAAAACAAGAAGAACGTTGCCAAAGACGAGGAAGGGCCCGAAGGACCGGTTCTTGACGCCCGAGGCGAGGAGCGCCACCCAGGCCACCAGGGAGCAGTAAAACACGAGCACGTCCGTGGGCGGGGCGGCGGAGAGCAGGCCGCCCGCGGGAGACGCGGTGGCGTTGAAGGGCGCTTTCGCCGCGGTTTCGGCCATTGCGGCAGCTCGGGGGCGCGATGGGGGTTTGCCCGATGTCTCCCACCAGTGATGGGAGTGATCTCCGAAGTCTCCGCCCGCGCCAAGGCGGCAGTCTGCCATCCCCTCCAACAGACATAGACAACTGGGATAGAGATTTGACGGATGCTCGAAGATGGATGTGACATTGCAACGATATCATCTCATTGGAAAACGACAATCGAACAACATGCATCTACAACTCTCCCGGAGAAGCTCGCCATCCTCAGTCAAGCCGTCACGCGGTCGTACCAGTCCGCCGAGGTCTCCGTCCCGATCTTGGTCGCCTTGAGGTAGTCCTCGACGGTGTACGGCCGGCCGCCGGGAACCAGTTCCGCGAGCTCGTTGTTCTTGAGGAGGGCGTGCCCGTTGGCCTTGGCGAGCTGCAAGAAGCCAATGAAGTCGAACTTCTCCGCCAGGGCCTGCTGGACGACCGCCGTGTCGACGTGGTTGATGGCGAACTTCTTGCCTGGATGTATGGGAAGGGGTCAGCTCGGGCTGCGATCGGAGCAAGGGGGGAACTCACCGGTCAGGTTCTCGAAGGTGGCAATCAGCTCGTTGTCCGACACTTCCTGGCCACCAATGTTGATGTACCGGTTCGCGGTGTCCTTGCGCTTGAGTGCCGCGGCCGTGGCCTTGGCGATGTCGCGGAGGCTCGTGTAGGTGGCCTTGGCGTTCCCGTCCCCGAGCACCTTGGCAGTCCCGTTTGCCGCGTCGATGCCGGTGAAGAAGGGGCCCCAGGCGAGGTTCTCGATGAAGAATCCGGTGGCGATCCCGGACCACTCCAGGCCGGCCTTGGCCGCATGCTCCTGCGCGGCCTTCTTGCCCGCGAGGACGGCGGCGACGTGGGGCGGCGCAGAGGCATGGTCCAGTCCAAACTCAGAGAGCACGAAGCGCTTCACGCCCGCGCGGGCAGCGGCCTCGATCGCCGCGCCCTGCGCCTTGGCACCAGCGGGGTAGTTGAGCACCGAAACCACCACGTCGATGCCCTTGAAGACCTCGGCGAGGCGCTCAGCGTCCTCAGGATCCTTCACCTCCGCGGTGCGGGCGCCCGCGGGCACCTCGGCGTCGGCGCGGCGGGTGACGACGGTCACGTCAAACCCGGCGTCAAGGAGCTCGGGAACGAGGGGGCGCCCGACGAGGCCAGTGCCGCCTAGCACGGCGACGGACTTGAAGTTGGTGGCGTTGGCGGCCATTTGGTGCGTGGGAAGAGGTTCGAGGCGACTGAGGCGGTAGAAGGCTGTCGAGGTTCGATGCCGAGTGGCAGCGGTCGGGCTCTGGTTTTATCCCCCGGGAGTGCTTTCGAAATCGGCGATTTCGACATTTGGCGAATGATGCGCAATGCCATAGGATGGCCGGGCCCTAGATGGGTGGTGCGGCCCGATTTGGTGATTCGGAGTTCACTGGAGGCAAAGTGGCGTAATCCTCGGCAAATTCGCGCAAACACCGGCCGGCACCGTTGCGCAACGCCCTTATGGACGCTAACCCTTTGGAGCACGGGTCGAGAACTCACTCTCCAAGCTTGGCCTTTTGAGAAGGCCTCATTGACCGCCGATCCCTGGAAATCTGTTGCCTCGCTGAGGACCTTTTCGAGGCGCTTTCGTCGACGTAGCACCCTCCCATGTTCAAAGACGAGACTAATGTAGCGGGGAAAAGCACAGTAGACCAGGATTCCATCTCGTAGAGGACACCACGTGCCGTTTGGGGCGGGAAAGCTCCATTGTTGATCTTCAAGCGTCGCGGCGTCCCCATTTTCCTGTCGCTAGTCGCCCCGCGCGTCCCCCCCCTTCAGAATGACGTCCGACCCTCCATCGTCGTCGGCCGACGCGGCAAAACCCACTGCCAACGGCCACGTTCCCTCTCCGCACGTCAAGATCACGCTTGGCGACTTGACGGCCAACAACCTGAAGCAGCTGCAGGTGGGTCCCACTCCGGCGCGGGCCCGCAAACGCGCCTTGATGCGCGCGGGATCGGTGCAGACGATCAATTCGGTGGTGTTTCCGGTGCGGTACGGCGACAAGTTCTACAAGGACGCGCTGGAGGCCGGCGAGTTTGCCAAGCTGGGTGGGTTCCCCGCCTCCCTGGACGGCGAGCGGTGCTGATTGCCACGAATTCCGCCATGATTGGTCTGTTACCGCCGCGCAGCGTACATGAACGACGTCTGCGTGGGCGGGATCGTGGGGAAGCGGGAACCGGTGCCGGGAGCGCAGAAGACGCGCCTGAACATCCTCACCATCGCCGTCCTCGCCCCCTATCGGCGCTTGGGAGTCGGTGGGTGCTGCTGACTTCCGCGTTGTGACGCCCTTCAGTGCCTAAGGTCTGATCCTGCGCCGTGTTCCGACAGGCCAGCGCCTCCTGGACCACGCCGTCTCGGTCTCCGCCTCGGACAAGCGAATATCGGAGGTCGCGGTCCACGTCGCGGTATCGAACGATGATGGGCGGCGGTTCTACTCGCGCAACGGGTTCGAGGAGCGGGAAACCGTCGAGGGCTTCTACAAGGAGCGCGAGGTGTCGCCGCCGGACGCCGTATTGATGGTCCGGGACGTCACGGGGGCGAAGCAGCAGGCGGTGGCGAGCTGAAGGTTGGGCGGTGGCGCGTTCGGTGGCTCTCGCGGCGTGGTTGTCCTTCCGTGCCGTATCTGAGCCAAGGAAGCCCGTCGCGACCCGGTGAGGCCATCCTCAGCAGGCAGCGAAGCGGAGGCGGGAGCACTGGACAGAAGGGGCGACGAAGAGCATGATTCCCGATGGATACCTAGCAGGCGAAGGACAAAAGAAGCGTTCACCTTTTCGGACCCTCTTCTCTTCCCTTTCTACCCCCTCCAACTGCCTTCCGTCCTCCCCGAGCTCTCTAGCAGCGGTTAAGTGCTCGCCCTGATGCAAGCTCAGCTCTGGCAGCTGCTAGCGGCATGCATCATTGCCGATTGAGAAGAGGCCGGCACGGCCTTTTTTCCCGAGTTCCATTCGGGAGAAACCGGCGAAAACTGCCGCTTGGGGCCACCCTCGCTGATCCACCGGAACTGTGGCTGCGTCACGAAGCCCCTTTCCATCGTTCGCCCGCTTGGATTTCCTAGGAGGCGGAGTGCTGTGGCCACAGCACCCTGAACGACCGGCCACCAACAACTCGCACATTTTGCATGGAACCACGGTGAAGATCACCGAGCAGGTACGTCAAGCATTTCTTGACATGTCGTCTCTCGAACTGACACGGAAGAGGGTGTGAAACAGGAGTTTTTTCGAAGGGGGCGGGGCGAGGGGGCGGGGTGTTCGCGGTGGCTGGGGTTGCTCCGCCGGAAGAGTCCTTCGATCGACGCCCTTCGCCCCACGCCCCGCCGACACTTATAGCGGCGGCCGGCCGGTCAAGACCTCACCAAACCTCGGAGCAATACCCAGCATACCCTCATACCCTCCCCAAATGGGCCGCACATTCAACGCCTGGCTCCTCTCTGCGCTCGCCCTCACCGGCGCTTTCCTGCCGCCGCCCGCCGCGGCGCTCCCGGTGTTCCACGCCGGCCCGCTCCGCGGCGGCGTGCGGGTGGCCGCCCCGCCGCGGGCCTCGCAGCCACCTACGCCCGTCGCGCAGGTCGGCCTCTCGGCATGGGCCTGCGGCTCCAACGCAACCCAGCTGAGCTGCCCCGCGGGCTTCGTGCTGTCCGTCGAGTCGCTTTTCGGTGGGCGCAGGCATTGCCGATCCGTCCGCGGCTTCTCATCTCCTTTCCCCTTCGTCCAGTCGGTCGCGATGTCGCACAGGACGCCGGCATCCCGTCCTCATGTCCGAACACCACTCCTGACGCCAGCTCCTCCTGCTCGTTGTCGCCCGCCGCCGGCGCCGCGGCCACACTGCGCGCCGCACAGCTGTGCGACGGCAACCCGTCGTGCGCGCTGCCCAGCTCCGTCGACTACACCGCCCTCTTCGGCGACCCGTGCCCGGGAACCTCGAAGCTCGTGCGCGCCTCGTACTCCTGCCGCTCCGCCTCGGTCAACGCCCCCACAAAGGCGGTGCAGCCGCCCGCGGGCAGCACCCTCGTCCTGCGCAGCCCGTCGACTTTCGCGGCAGCCAAGTGTCCCAAGTACAGCGCCGGCGTGGCCGCCGCCGGGGCCGCCGGGGCCGCATGGGTCGCCCGCGCCGGCACCCCGACCGCCAACATCTCCCTGACCTTCGTCGACCTCGCCTTCGCCGATCTGGACGGCATCGTCCGCTCCTCGACCGGGGGCGCCTACAACCTGGACACGCTCTCGGGCCTGCATATCACCGCAGTGAACGTCGACTTTGGATCGAACCAGCGGTACCGCATCGCCGGATCCAACAAGGGCTACACCGCATTCTCTGTCAGGGCCGTCAACATCATGAGCGACAACTCAACCGTCGACGTGGTCTCGCTCGGCCCCGATGCCTCGGGCCATTTCGGTCCCGACGTGGTCGTCAAGGCCGCCAACGTGTACGGCGTGCTCAAGATCACCCAGAACGGGCTGCCGGCAACCCTGGAGCCCAAGTCGGTGGATTTCCCCCTCCAAAGTGGGTGCACTTTCTGGTCCCGTCGCGCATCCCTCTTACCCGGGAATGCACTTAGTGGTCGACTGCACCGCTAACCCCGAATCGTGCGATTTTGCTGACCGCGACACGTTCATTGCTCCCATCAACCCGGATGCTGCGGGCGGATGCTCCAGCTTGGGCTATACGTGGGACTGGCGTACGGCATACTCCTACAACTGCACCGACGATCCAAACGTCTTCAACCCCGTCTGCACCACCGGGCAGCACCAGTGCCTCGGCACTGCAGTGGTGAACGTCGACAATGGCAACTGCTACGGCATCAGTGGCAACTTCAGGCTCACGGATTACTTCAGCGGAGCGCTGGGGCCGGCAGCCCGGCAGAACTCGGCCGCCGCCTTTGCGATCAACACCGACAGGTTCACGTACCCGGCCGTGGTCCACTGGATCCAGGACAGGTTCGCAAAGAGCGCCGTGGCCAAACCCGATACCTTCGGATCGGCGACCTATAGGATCGGCGCATTCGCGGACCGCGAGGGGAACCCCGGCTCGCGGGCCACCAACGTCAGCTCCGCCGCGGGCGTGTTTGCCACGGCGGATTGGCGCATCGACCTGCCGATCTACCCTGCTCAGGCCTACATCGGAGAGTACATTTACGCGACGGGTCTCGCCTGCACCACCACCGATTGCACGCCCCCGCCGCCTATTGACATCACTTACGGAGCTCTGCTGGACCTCGTCGCCAACGGCACCCTCACCCCGGCGTCGCTCAAGAAGGCCACCTGCCCCTTGCCCCCGGGTGTGGGCGGCGGCGTCCCGATTTTGCCCGGATTCATGTCGGGCACCATCGTGCGCAACCCCGCCACCGCCTCCCCGTCGGCCTTCGGCTCCGCGGATCCCCTCCTGGCGCGGATGATTGCCTCGTGCGCCGACGAGATGGTCTCGGCGGAGCGCTACTCGGACGCCCAGGCCTTCCTCGCCGACGCCGCCCCTCACCTCGACGCCTCAGACCCCTATGCCGTGCGCGCCGCGACCGTGCTTGCGGACCTTCGCATCGCCCGCAAGGCCGCCTACACTCAGGCAGTGCCCTTCCTCTCCGCGGACGTCATATCGCAGTCGGCTGGCAACGAGCTTTCGGCGATGCAGGCGATCGAGGCCTCCCTGGCCGCGGCCCAGCAGGAGGGCGCCACGCTGGCGGCCGCGGCGGCCAACCTGAACGCGACGCTGGCCATGATGGACCAGGTCGTGGCCGCCACGGTGACCGAGGTGCAGGGCGACCTGAACCACGTCAACGAGCTGCAGACCGCCTTTGATCAGATGAACGCGACTTACGCCGAAAAGTACGCCGCCTCAAACTCATCGGCGAGCACCTTTGCGGACGGCGTCAAGGCCGCCCTGTCGGCCGAGATCGCCGAGATCTGCGTCGAGTTTATACTGGATATCCTCACGGCTGTGGCAACTGAGGGCGCCGGCGCCACGCAGGTCTTTGCGGGCTTGGGCGGCAAGATCAGCCAGCTCAAGAACATCATCCAGGACGTGGACAAGTTCGCGGCCCTGATCAACACCATCGCGACGATGATCTACAACATCGACTCACTCGTCAACCAGCTCATCCCCCTGGTCAACCAGATCGAATCACTGCCCACGTCGCCCTCCATCGACATGCCCGCGGGAGGCGTTGCCGCGGCCGCCAACACCTCGGACCTTGCCTCCCTGACCCAGTCTGCCCTGAGCTTCCAGATCCTGCACGACCAAGCGACGATCTACCTCGGTCCCGCCATCAACCAAGGCATCTCCGGCGCGAACGATTACGCCGCCGCTCTGGCCGCCCTGGCCGACGCCGGCCTGGACATGGTCAACCTGCAGATCCAGCTCCTGGCCGCGCAGAACAAGCTGGTGCAGAGCGGCGTCAAGTTGCAGTCGGCCATCGCACAGCGGGCCAAGATCGCCGACATGGTGGCATCGATCGCTGGACAGGAGATCGCCCTCGGCGCGGCCGTGACGGAGACCTCGCTGTCGCTGCTGGACCGCAAGATGCGCGCCCTGGACCTCGTGCACCAGGCCTGCGCGGCCTTCGAGTACGCGCATACGCAGCCGTGCCCTGCCGTCATGCCGGACCCTTCCTCCTCCGCGGCCGACTTTACCGCAGCGGCCAACGCCGCCCTCACGGGGCTGAACCAGGTCTTCCAGATCTCGCAATGCCTGTGCAACACCTCGTGGATCGCCACCGACCCCGGATTCGTCGGCAACCTGTCCTCCTCCGGGCGGGCGGTCCTCGACCTGAGCGATCTTTCGGACGAGTACGTCTCCTACCTCTTCAGCTCCTCGTGGAACAACGTGCACATGTTCCAGCTCAACCTGAAGCCATATGGCATAAAACCTACCGGGTTTACGCCCCCGGGCATCCACCCGACGCTGCAGCTGCTGGTGACCCCCTCGGGCGCCTTCGAGAACCTCCTTTCTTCGGGCGGCACCCGCTACGTGAAGTCCTTCCTGGCCACACCCTATCAGTTCGCCATCGGCGTGCAGCCCACCAACAACTGGGCCGTGACGACCCCGGGCGCCCTGACCGACGACGCCTCGGCGGCTTATTACGTACCAACGCCTTTTGCGCGCTTCGACGTGCGCGCGGATCCCACCTCGCAGCAGCAGTGGGACTGGACGGGCGTGTGGGGCGTTCAAGTCGAGATCTGGGGCTACGCGGCGCATGTCACGTCGCAGGCGAACACCGGAGGGCCGATCTGCTCGACCTGCAGCACCGCGTCGGTCGAGGCGATGAAGAGGATCGGGGCCCGCTGAAAAAAACTATCCATCAACATCAAAATGTGCCATGTCACTTAATTGCATCTACGTACTGTTCACATCAGCGCAATTGGGTCTTCCTTGTTGGTCCGCGCGAGGGTTGTCGGCGCTGGATGGGAGTCGGCGCACTGAGTCACCCTTTCAACAAAAGCAGAACCTCGAAGTCGCGCGTCTTGCAATAAGCGCAGCCCCTCTCTCTCCGCCAAAGGTGACTGGAAGATGCAGCACTCCGACTTCGCTGGCAGAGGACGCTCACCGAGTCCTACGCTTTGCTCCGCGGACCCGTTCCGTTCGCGCTCCTTGGGACTTCCGGACCGCGACATCGTGCCCGAAACCCGCATCCCGCCGCTCCAACCGCTTCGCTCGCCAACGACTGCCTACTAAAGCAACATGACCCGCTCGCACAACTCCGGACACGGCCCGCAGGAGGTGAAGCACGACCGCCACGAGAACAAGTGCGTCTCTCGCCCCGCCGTTCATTGCCTCATGCCCCATTTACCACCTTCCATCCGCCCTTGCCGCATTTCTCCACCTCATAACATCGCGCTGCCGCGGCCAGGAGTGGCATGGGCGACCCCCGCGGCTCCGTGAAGAAGCAGGGCGGCGGCGCGCACAACTGGGGCACCGAGACCGACGAGCTCGAGGGCAACCCCATCGAGGCCGCCGAGAACGCCAGCGTCGGGCCGCCGCGCGAGCCGAGGGTGCAGGTTGGGCTTGGGTTCCGGGGCGGGCACTGAGGTGATCAGGAACTGATCGCGCGTTCGGACGGCAGGTCAAGAGCCTGGAGGAGTTCGAGAAGGAGAAGATGCTTGCCGAGGTGGGCATCGAAGGACATCGCCGATGATGAATGGAGTTCCTGACGTGTTCTTGCCTCCGATCAGGCTCCGAAGGCAGACGACCCGCTGCCGAACGCCACGATCGCCGATGCGCTGCCGGAGGAGCTGAAGAAGTAAACGATGTACTAGATCTTTTTCCCGATATCGCATCTTCGTCGTGTACAGCTTGATCCACTGTGGACCCGATCGATTGTTTGGCTGGAGCCGTCGTCGTCTGCCGGAAAATCGGAGCCGCATCGCGAAACCCCGAAGCAGCGGACATAAAGAGCCGGAGGCGGCCTCAGCCTCTTCGACGGCACTCGTCCTTCTTAATCCCACGAGGACCGCTCTCGGCGCCCCCTTCCAGTTCACGATGGCCGCCCGCCGCGCCGTCAACTACGTCCTCCGCGCGAGCGAAACCGTCGAGGGCGCCGGCTTCACCGTGCGCCGTCCTTTCCCGACGGGGCAGCTACAGCACTACGACCCGTTCCTCCTCCTGGACCACCTCCCCGACCGCGTCGTCGAGCCCGGCAAGGCCGTCGGCGCGCCGACCCATCCCCACCGCGGGTTCGTGACGCTAACGCACATCGTGCACGGGGAGAACGAGCACAAGGATTCAGCGGGGAACCACGGGGTGCTCGGCCCCGGCTGGGTGCAATGGCTCACGACGGGCTCGGGAGTTCTGCACTCGGAGATGCCCACGAAGAAGTTCATGGAGGAGGGTGGGCGAGCCGAGGGTTTTCAGCTGTGGATCAACCTGCCGGCAAAGGACAAGATGCAGACCCCACGCTATCAGGACACGCCTCCAGAGGGGCTGCCTGTGGTCGAGGTGCCCGGGACCGACGGGAAGGCGACGGTCAAGGTGATCGTCGGTGACTCGTACGGCGTGCGGTCCCGGATCGAGCCGGACACGCCCGTCTGGTACAACCACTACATCGTCAAGCCGGGCGGACGCGTGTCGTGGCAGATCCCCGAGGCGGCGGCGTGGGGCGGGCGCCCGACTGACGGATTCAACCTCTTTGCCTACGTTGCGCACGGCCGGGCGCGGGTGTACGGGCCCGAGGGCTCGGGCAAGGATCGGGACGTGGGGGAGATGGACACGGTGTTTTTCGTGCCCGGGCCGTCGGAGGAGGGCGAGCCGGAGGTGGTCGAGTTTGAGAACCCTGTGGACGCCAAGGAGGACCTCATGCTGCTGCTGCTGGGGGGCAAGCCTTTGAAGGAGCCGGTCGCCCGGTACGGCCCGTTCGTGATGACCACGCGGGACCAGATCATGCAGTGGGTTGCTTGCCGTGGACTGGGCCGAGTATTCCGGTCTGACCTTCAATGACCTCCAGGGCCGTCATGGACTACCAGTCGGGCAAGTTCGGCGCGATCGATTTCTAGCAGTGTACTTCCGTGCAGTACATCGTGAGGTCGAGTACCGCTTTGCGCCTCGCGCGGGACCAGCGTCCTCCCGAAAGTCCGCCCACTGCCAGCTCCGGAAATGGCGTCCGACCCGGGCGTGCCTCCAGCGGGCACGCGCCGGCCGCTCAGCGGCGGCAACGTCGCGCGGCTGTCGATGCTCTTCGAGGAAAAGGCCGAGGCGGCGGGCGGGGGAGGCGGGCCGTCGCGCGCCGCGTCGACGGGAAGCGTCGCGGCTCGCCGATACGGCAGCGGCCTCGACCGCACCGCGTCGACTTCCGCACGGTCGGAGCTGTCGCGCGCGCCGTCAGTCTCGTCGGGGCTGCGCAGCTCGGGCGTCGACTTTGGGGGCGACGCGCCGGCCAAACCGAGGAGACCGCCGCCGCGGCCGCCGCCAAAGCCCGAATCGTTGCGGACAAACGACGGCGCACGGGACAGCAGCCACTTTTCGCACGACGCGGCAAACGGGGGCCCCGCGGACGGGGGGTCGAATATCGTGGACCACATCGCCAAGCTGAACCTCGCGCCGCTGGTGCCGCCGTCCATGGCCTCGTCGGCCACCTCGCTGCCGCCCTCGTTGCCGGCCTCGGCGCCGTCGGCACCGTACGCTGCGAGACCGGTGTCGGAGCTGTACCCGGGCGAGGCCTACCCGGGGGAGGGCCATGATGGGGAGCCGTATCCGGGCGAGACTGCTTACGGCAGGGACCCGTCCTTTGGCTCGGCGACCTCGGAACCGCCGTCGCGCACGCCGGTCGACCGGTACGGCTCCATGGACTCGCGGGGATCGGACTACGGCTACATCGTCCCCGGCGACGAACCCGGGCGCGGAGCTCCACCACCGGTGGCAGCGCAGCAGGCCGCCCAGACCCTCGTTCCGAGCTCTCTTTTGCCCCAGCGGACATCTTCCCTCTCCACTCAGCCCTCTTTCGCCTCTGGCACGGCCGAATCGACGGCAGCGGACAGTCGGGGCTCCTCTTCCGCATCTCTGCTCCCTCCCGAGGGCGACGACCCCTCCGCAAACGGCCCGAAGGACTCGGCCAAGCTCCGCAAGAAGCGGATCCACATCCTGGAGGAGATCCGCAACACGGAGCGCACCTTCTACTCGGACATGCTCGTGCTAGACGAGCTCTTTGCCCGCCCCGCGCGCTCGGGCGCCCTCACCCCACCTGACGCCCGCGCCCTCTTTTCCCAGCTGGACGCCGTGATCGCCGCCTCCCGCTCGGTCCTGGATATCCTCGACACCTCGTACGAGGCCGACTCGCCCGACGCTGTGCTGGAGGCCTTTGTCGGCGGCGACGGGGCGCGCGCCGCGGCCATCGAGGCCGCCTACGCGGGCTACTGCAAGCGCCAGGAGAGCGCGCTGCTCCGATTCGCGGAGATCATGGATCCCACCGGAAAGGACCGCGACCCGAAAGTGCCGCGGGACGAGGAGTACGAGGCCAGGGCGAGGGAGTGGATCGCGGTGGGACCGCACCCCGTCCGTTCCGCCCCGACCGTCTGCTGACCCCCACTTCCGCGGCAGCACCAATCATCGCAGCTCGCCGGCCGCACCGCGGCGTGGGACCTCCTCTCCCTCCTCATCAAGCCCGTCCAGCGCATCCTCCGCGTTCCCCTCCTCCTCTCGGCCCTCGCCAAGGCCACCCCCGCCGATCCGCGCGTGCCTGCCGCCGTCGCCCTGTACGAGGCCACGGCGGGCCGGATCAACGAGCTCAAGCGGCGCAAGGAGGTCACGGAGAAAGTGGCGCGCGCCGAGGGCGGCAGGAGCGTCGTGCACTGGACCTCCAAGAGCCTGCAGCGCACGGCGCAGCAGCTCAGGCAGGCGACGGGGCTGGCGGACGGCACGGTGGACCAGGGGTACGAGGCGCTCCGGGCCGCGTTCGAGGCGAGGGAGGCGCACGCGCGGACCATGTTGAAGGATGCCGGGGCGTGGACCGGCGCCCTGAAGGCCGCGGCGGAGGCGCTGGAGGTGTTCGCGGGGAGCGCGGCCGATTGGTACGCGCTCTGCGGGGAGAAGGGCACGTGGCCGGAGGAGCTGGCGAGGGCGGCCAAGGCCGAGGCGGCGACCAGATGGAGGGAGGCCGAGAGGGCGGTGGCGGCCGAGGTGGTGCCGGCGCTCGAGAGGCTGCTGGAGTGGTTCGCGAGGCCGACGGTGGTGATGCGCAAGAGGGAGAAGAAGAGGCTCGACTACGACAGGGCAAAGGAGCTCAAGGCCAAGGGCGCTCCAGTGGGTTGCTGCAGTGCTCACCCGCTTCATGGCTGTCAGTTGATCTTGCATTGCTTTGCAGGTTGACGAAGCGCTGGAGAAATCGGCGGCTGCTTACGTCGCGCTCAACGCCCAGCTCGTCGAGGAGCTCCCCAAGTTCATCCTGCTCGCCTGCCGCTGGATGGACCGCGTCGCCGTGCTCCTCGCCTCGGCCAAGGCCAACGCTCTCCGCGGCTGGGCAGCAGCGTTGGCTGCGGCGTCGCCCGGACCCGCGGATTCCTTCGACGGCATACGCGCGCGCTGGGAGGAATCATTCAGGAGGGTCGAAGCGCTCTTCGAGGGCCTCGAGACGGCGCGAGAGTGGAAGGCTCGGACATTCGCCCCCGACGGGCTCAAGGGGCCCGACGCATCGAAGGGCGCGCTGCGCTGGCTGTTCGGCTCCAAGTCGGGCTCAGGGAAGCGCAACATCTCGGGTGGGGACGGGGGGCGGAGCGAGTCGCTGCCAAGCATCGCGGCGGGGAGGTCGGCCAGCGTGAGCTCCGTTGTCGGGAGCAGCGCGTCGGTCGCGTCGACGCCTACCGAGACGCCCGTGACGACGGACGGGGGCCCATTCGACGCCGTGTGCGTGTTCCCGCACGAGGGACCGGAGCTCGTGCTGCGGGCGGGGGACGTGGTGCGGGTCGAGTTTGTGGACGACGGGGGTTGGTGGTGGGTCGTGGGGAGGGACGGCAAGGCCGGGTGGGTCGAGGTGCACCACCTGGAGAGGCTCTGACGCACGGTGGAGGCTGGGAAAAGGAGGAGCTATTGCTCGTTGATTCTGCATTTGCATTGTTGAGGAACAACTTCTCGTCCCGTTCTATGCGCCCGGGTCTCCTCCGGTACATCTGCACCTCACATTAGCACATCAAGCGAGCACCGAGTCGATCCAGGCCAGCAAGTCCGCATGGACCTCGTCGCGGTTGGTCTCGTTGAACATTTCGTGGCGGCCTTCCGGGTACAGCTTCACATTGGTCTTCGAGATCCCCGCGTCCTTGTACCGCTTGCCGATGAGCTCCAAGAACGCACCGTCGGGTCCTCCGACCGGATCGCGGTCCCCGGAAAAGATAAAGATGGGGAGATCCGGGCGGATGCGCTTGAGGTGTTCCGGGTCGGCCAGCGTAGCACCGGTGGCGAAGAGGCCGTTGCTGGCTTCGAGATCAATGCCGAAGCCACAGGCGGGGTCAGCGACTGTACAAAACGCCTCGTCAGCACTGGAATACCGTCTTCTTGGCCCGTGGAAACCCACCGTACTTGGCCACCTCCGCAGGATCCCTCGATAGCCATTCGAAACCCGTCGAATTCGGCCCGGCAAAGGGCGCGTTCATCGCCGATAGGTCAGGAGCCTGGCCCGGAACCCTGTTTGCGGCCATAACGTCGATCGCCGTCGACCCGGAGAGCGCGATCCCCGCAACGTCGTTCGAGTGCTCCAACAGGTAGCTCTGCAGTGACATGGATCCCATCGAGTGCCCCAGAATGATCACTGGCACGTCAACTTTGAGTTTCTTGAGTGCGGCCTTCCGGACGACGTCGATATCGGCAATCATTGCCGGCCATCCCCCGTTCACGTCCCCGTGCTTGGTGGCGGTCTCTCCGTGGCCCCGCTGGTCGTACGTGACCACTGCGATGCCCTTCTCCGCCAGAATGTTGGCAACGCGCTCGTATCGCCTCCGATGTTCGCCCATTCCGTGCACGATCACGCAGATGGCACGCGGAGCAGAGGGGTTTTCAAACGCGCTGGCCTTGAGGATCGTGCCGTCCGGCGCAGGGATCTCAAAGTCCTTCGCCATCCTTAAGCTTCAACGTTTAAGATGCGGCACAATTGGGTCACGCAGTCGGGGTCAAGTCGGGATTGTCTCCCGTCGCCGGCCTCATGCGCTTGCCGGGAGTGTAGGGACTCGAGGCCCAAACACACAGATGCGTAACAGGGATGCGCGGGAGCCTCTTGTTCTGGCTGCTTCCAGTAACTGCATTGGCCATAATGATGTTTTCCGTGCTGCTGCTTCGGACATCGCGGTCCTGTGTGTCGGAACCGCGCGAACCGCCGTCGAGCCTGGCTGTGAACGTGAGCGGCAACGACAGTCTGCCGAGCGCGCTGCCCGCGCCCAAGGAATATCCGGATCGTCTCTTCGACCCGCCGAGGGCCGCGGTGTGCCTCGTCGGCGGGGCGCGCAGCTTCGACGAGACGTTCAACTCGACCGTGCACAATCTTCTTGGAGGCCTCGTCGCGGACTGGCCTTCCAGCCGCGGCCGTTGGGGCGTCGACGTGTTTGCTTATGTCATGGTTGCCGACGAGCCTTATAGGAAGAAGGTCGCCGGGCTCCTTGCAAGCCTCCCCGGGCTGGCTTCGATGCGCGTGGATGCTTTCGGCCACGACCTCCAAGCACTCGGGAAGCTGCTTCCGGCAGCAGATGTCCTTCTGCCATTTTTGTCGGGCAATCGGCTTGTCAACAGCGATCTTGTCGTCCGGCAGTCGATGCTGGGCAACTACTTGAACTATGGCGAGTGCTTCCGTGCCATCGAGGCGCGCGAGCGGAGCGCCGGCCGGCGCTACCAGAAGATTGTGAGGACGCGACCCGACTTCCAGTGGACCTTCCCGCACCCGCCCCTTGGCCTGCTCGACGAGGCGGACGGGAGCGCCCTGTTTGTGCAGGACGCCGAGCACTATGGCGGCATCAACGACCGGCACGTCGTCTTTCCCCGCTCCCTGGCGCCGGAAATGCTCGGCATGTTCTCGCTCTTGGCCGACGGCGAACCGTACCGGCGGCTCCGGTTCCTCCTGGACTGCCCCGAAGCCGGCTGTGATCCCGAAGCGCTGCAGCGCCTGCTAGCCAGACAACTCAACGTCACGGCGCTCGGGTTCCCGCCCGTGGCGTATCTGCTTGAATCTGGAAACAGGGATGGGCTGGGGAATGGCTTCGCTTCCCGGAATTCGGCCGTGGGCGGCGCAAGGTATCCGAAAGAAAGGGAGGCGGTGGAGCTCGCGATGACGGAGCTGCAGGACGGATGGGCCGAGGCTTGGAGACGGAAAGGCACAAATCTCTTCAAATCCCTCAATTGAAGCTCCCGGAGGGATCGAAGAATTGGTGCCCTACCAAACCACGAGTCCGCGCAACCGGTTCAGCGCCGCCGCGACCTCGATCGCCCTGCACCGCGCCATGTTCCCCGTCGGGTGCCCCCACGGGCTCAGCACGTCCGTCCCGCGCGCGTCCAGCTCCCTCTCCAGCGCATCCACAGCCTGCCGCACCGTCAGCCCGGCGAACTGCGGCGCGTCGCGGAGGTACCGCAGCGCCTCGGCGACGAGCCTCGTCTGCGCCGTTTCGGCGAGCTGGGTCAGCGCCGAGACGTCCACGTCCTGCCCGCAGAAGGAGAGCTCGCGCACGCCGCGGACCCGGGTTTTGGAGCCCTTGAGGACGCGGTCCTCGTCGCTGCCCGGGTTCTGGCTCGGGATCGCGAGCCGTCGGTGATCCACAGGCCCGTAAGCGCTCCCGCCGTCCGCGTCCAGAGAAACCGGCACCGCAGCGGCAATCTCCCTGGCCCGCGCGGTGACGTCCACGGCCCTGTACTCTTGCATCTGCACCACGCAGTCCGCAACGTCCAGGTAGTCTCCGCACCCGCCGATCACCAGGATGGTCGACACCCCCTTCTCGTCGCGCAGCGCCCGCGCCCGAGAAATGAGCGGCGTAATTGGTTCCTGCCCCTTGCCGACCAGCATCCGCATGCGGGCGTCGCGTATGAGGAAGTTGGTCGCCGCCGTGTCCTCGTCCACGGCCAGGGCGGAGCAGCCGAGCTCGAGTGCCTCCTGGATCGACGCGGCCATGGATGTGGATCCGCTGGCGTCCGCGGTGGAGAAGCTCTTTGTCGAGCGGCCGAAAGGCAGGTTGTCGATGAAGGGCGAAATGTTGACGCCCGTCACGCTCCGCCCGTCCTCACTTTGGACCGGAAACAGAGTCGGATCCGAGACGGCGAACTCGCGGCCGTCCCCCGGCACGTGGTCGTACACGCCTGCCTGGATAGCCTGGAGGAGGGTCGACTTGCCGTGGTACCCGCCGCCGACGATGAGAGTGATTCCGCGGGCCAGGCCCATTCCCGAGACGCTGAGGTTGTTGGGCCCGACGGAGAAGGTGCGGCGCAGGGAGGGCGGGGAGCGGAAGCCGACGGCGCCGTCGGCGAGGGGTAGGTCCGAGGCGCCCGACGCACGCGGCAGGATGGCGCCGTCGGGAACGAAGGCCACGAGGCCCGCGGCCACGATTTGCCGCCTGAGATCGCGCTGCGCCTCCACGCTGTCCACAAAGTCCGCCATCGCCTTCTTGTCCTCGACGGTCGAATAGGTCAGAGCCGAGCGGACCAGCCGCGGCAAGGCCTTGGTCAGCAGCTCCTCCGCCTGCCTGCCCAGGATCGTCCGTCCCTGCGCCGGCAAGTTGGCCGTCATCCTGACCTCCACCGTCCCCGTCTCCGGCGCCCCGAGCAGCACGACCGACGACCTCTCGAGGACCTGCTGCCCCGGCATCTCGAACCCCAAATCGCCCCCCTTGGCCCCCGCCCACCCTCCCCCGCCCGCAGCGCGGTCCAGCTTCGCCGCCCTGACGTGATCCCACACCCTCCGCGCGAGCAAATCGCAGAATGCCGTCCTCCACGCGCTGTTGGAGTGCAGCTCGGGCGGGAACCCCGCCGCGCCCCCGGCTACCCGTAGCCGAACGTGCGACGGCGGCGCGTAGGGGTCCGACTGCAGCCGATCAAAGAGCAGCTCGAAGCCCTGCGCGGCAAAGGACCACGCGCCGAGGAGGTCGTTGTACGCGGGGTAGGGCCGGCCGTCGATCCTCCGGAGGACGTCGAGGAGCTCGTCCGAGGTCCGCGCGCCGCTCGTGGACGGAGGGTGGGAAGCGGCGGCGGGCGAGGCGCCGTACGGTTTGCCGCGGCCGCGGTTGCCGTATTTCTCCTTGTAGTAGGCGCCGCGGCCGCCCCCACGGCCGGCGGAGTAGCCCCGGGAGGCCATCGCGGAGAGCGGCGCGGAGATCTTGTCCCGAGCGCCCGGAGGACCCAGCGGCGCCCAGATCCGGGGCCAAAACACACGCCGAGCCGCAATCGTGGCTCCTATGGCTGCTTTGAGGGGGGCCTGCGGGCGAACGGTCGCTCTGGAGTCGGCGTCCGTTTGTTTATGCCAGCCTGCGTCGATCACTCCTCCATCTCGCGCCGCCGCCGAGCTGCCGCCCCGGCCCGGCCCGTTTCCAGCGATGGACGACGCCTCCGTCCGCGTGGAATTCCTCTACTCCGCCGCGCACTTCCTCTCCCCCGTCTCCCCCGCCCTGTCGCGGCACGCCTTCTCGCGGCTGGCCGCGCAGTCCCGCGGGACGGTGCAGGTGGCCGACTCGGTCCTGCGGAGGTTCTGCAACCGCTGCGGGTCGCTGTTTGCCGCGGGGGCAAACTGCACGGTGGCGGTGAGGAAGGCCAAGGAGAAACGGAGGAGGGGGAAGAAGGAGCGGGGTGCCCGACACGAACCGGACGGGGACGAAAGGACGCCCGAACCCGGGCCCGACGACCCTTCCGATGCCGGCACCGAGGAACCCGCCGCTCCGGTATCCCCTTCCCCGGCCGTGCCCCGGAAGCGGGCCCCCCGCCCCGTGCGGATCCATTTCCACGACCGCCCGCCCGCCGGCCAACCCCGCTCCCACCTCCCCAAGCGGCTCAGGAAGCAGAAAAACAGGGTGTGCTACCGGTGCCTCGTCTGCGGCGCCGAGACGGTGTTTCCGGGGACCACGGTGGCCGATCTGAAGGCGCTGCGGGGGCACGTTCGGCCGGGGGCGAGGGAGGCGCCCGCCGTCAAGGTTCCCGCGCCGAAACCCTCGACACCGGCGCCGGAATACAGGCCCGCGTCGCCGGCATTGAGCAGGCCCGGCACGCCGGCGGCGCAGAGCCCGGGGGGAACGCCCGTGTCGGCGTCGCAGCTGAAGAAGGCGCGCAACAAGGTGAAGGATTTGCAGAGCATGGTGGCGAAGCAGAAGGAGAGGGCGGGATCGCCGGCGGGGGGGGCGAAGCTGGAGGACTTTCTGGCGCAGCTGACAAAGTGAGAGATCGGACTGGGTGTGAAAAGATGTGGACCGGACTCGACGAGGTCTGCGAAAGCTGCCAATACACTGAATCCCATTCTTTCACACCATGCCAAAGTCGGAGAATGTACACGACACGAGGGCCCTACCTCATCTAGCTACTTACGGCCTGCCTGCCGTCTATACATGAAAACGACCACGGTTTCCCCAACGGTTACAGCAAGCGCGGCGCAACGCGGCATCGTTTAGCAATGTCTGGGCTCGGCAGCCGAGGAAACTCACTCGATCGAGCTCGAGCATGGGCCAGAGAGCGGGCACGGGCACCGCAGAGTCAGGTGGAGGAGGGGGGTCCGGGGCAGGGGGAAGGGAAAGTCGCATCGGCACCGCGCAAGCCATACCGTCCTCGGTCCAGGCCATTTGTCCGCGCACAGCATGCCCCGCCCGCGGGGCAGCCGCCGCACGGAGCGCCTCACTTGCGCCTCCGCTGCTGCCCGCACAGGCACCGCGTTTTGACCTCCCCCTTGCGGTGGTTGTGCACGCTCGCCTGGTGCCGCCGCACGTCGAACCCCCGACGGAAGGCCTCGGTGCATACCTCGCCCGTGGTCGGGCAGCGCTTGCCGCAGACAAAGGGCTTGGAGGAGGTGTGCGTGAGGAGGTGCTGGTTGCGGTTGAACTTGCGGCGGAAGCGGAGGCCGCAGCCGGGGTGCGTGCAGGCGAAGCGGCGGTTACCGGCTCCGTCCTCGTCCTCGTGCTCACCGTCCTGGCCGTCCTCGGCGTCGGAGGCAGTGTCTTTGGCGGAGGGAGGCGTGCCGGCGTCCTCCACCGGCGCGGGCGCGGCCGGCGACGCGTGCCGGCGCTTGGGCGCGGGCCTCACCTCGGCGTTGTCGTAGGCGGCGTCGTCGTAGGCGGCATCGGCCTCGCGGGGCCGCTTGCCCAGGATGTCGGTCGTCGAGACGTAGCCCTGGTCCCATGGCGCGGGCGAGAAGCGGTCCGCGCGGCGGTCGGCCTCGTCCGTGTGCACGGGCGACGGCAGCGCGTGGTCGTCGGGCTCGGGGCCGGCGGCGGCCGACAGCCCGGGGCTGTAGTAGCCCTCAGCGGGCGAGCCCATCGACTCGGGGGTCAGCGCGGCGATGCCCGCGGGCAGGTCCTGCTGCAGCTCGAGGAAGCGGGCGGCGAAGGCGTAGTGCGCGTCGGCGGCAAAGTCCTCTGCGGGGAGCAGCGGGGCGGCCAGGAAGTCGGGCAGCGGCGAGGCGAGCAGCGCGGCGATGTCGGCGTCCAGCAGCAGGTCGGCGGCGGCGCGGTCCAGTCCCGGGAGATGAGGGCCGTCCCAAGGCGGGGGAGAGAGCGACTCACGGGGGGGCGTGTGCGCCATGCTGCCGTCGTCCGACGACGCGGCGTCGAGGTCGAACAGCACAGTCAGATCTGCGGGCGCGGTGGCCGATAGCATCGTTGCCGAGGGGCGCGCGGCGCCCGGACCAACCGTGCGGAGGGGGCGAGGGGGGGCGGGGCGGGGGAGGGCACCCGGCGGGCCCGGTTCCGCTGTCCGGCGGTGAGCCGCTGGTCGGAAAGCGGCCGGCGTATGCGGCCAAAGGATAGCTACCTAGGGCGGAGGCCGGCGCGGTCGCTGGCGGCGGCGGGGCGAAGGGGGGGAACGAAGTGAAAACGACGGAGCTGCGCAGTAGTCGAGTCGCACCCAGCGCGAACCCATCACACCAATCAGCGTTGCATCCCTTCCTGTGACCGCTAGGACAGCGCTACGACGAAGAAGAAGCATGGGTGATGCCAGATGTATAGCATAAAGCACAATAAGCAGCCCGACAATGGATTTCGAAGCATAGAGATCGCCGACAACGTCATCCCTCGCGCGGCTTGGTCCCCAGCACTCTGTGGACGTTGTACCCCGACAGCTCCGAGTAATTGGGCACGGCGGCCAGCAGCGCAGCCTGCCTGTTGACCGATATGAGTACTAACAACGAGCGGATCGTCAGCACGTCGTAACGCAACGGCGAGACGGCACCAACGCGACTGCTCCGGGTTCTTCAGGCTGACCTTGCACCGCGCGCCCACCAGCGCCGCCGCGGCATCGATCGTCTCCCTCTTGCCCACCTTGTTGTTGTTCCGCACCTCCAGGTCCACCGCGTAGGTCCTCCCGTCCTGGAGGGAGGCGGCGAGGGGCGCGGCGGCGGCGAGGATCGCGTCGCGGGAGGCCTCGCAGGCTGCTTGGACGGGGATGACGCGCTGCGGGGGGAAATGGTTGGTTTCGGGTAGCGTGAGAGGGATGGTGGGGGGCTCACGTGGCAGTAGGCCAGCTTGTAGGACCACTTGGTCCTCTCCTCGGCGGGCAGGTTGCGCAGGTGGTCTGGCAAAACGCGGCAATCAGCCTGCTGTCGTAGAACGGCAACGAGGGCGGCGCACCGAACATCCGCGCGACGAGGTCGACGGCGTCCAGCTCCGGGATCCGGAGGTTGAAAAAGACCACCGCCTGGCATCCCGTGTCGATCATCTCCACCGTCTGGCGCCCGGCCGCTGTTTGGTTCGTTTGTGGCGGCTTTGAATCGCCGGCATCCGTCAATTCGTTGGGCTGCCCTTCGGTCTGCGCCTTCTCCGCCTCCTCCGCCGCGTCCAGATGGCCCGTCTGCCCGTTCTCCTTCACCTCGTCCTCCGTCCCGTCCCCCTTCGCGACATTCTGGCCCGCTGAGTCCGTTTCCTTCGCCTCCCGGGCCTTGAGGTCCGGGACGAGCAGCGGCAATAGATGCTCCAGCAGGCCCCTGAACTGCGCCGCGCCCCTCGCCTCCTGCCTCGCAGATACCGATACCAAAAGTCCCGCACGGACGGGATCGGACGGGTCGAAGAAGGCGGAATGCGGGCGTGCGGCGGGGGGTGCGGAGGAGGAGGGGGAGGGCTGGTTCGCGCCCGAGTGGGAGCGGCGGGACCGCTTCGCGGGGCGGGAGGAGGAGGATTTGGAGGAGGAGGGGGCGGGGCGTTTGTCGCCTGCCGCGGCGTCCGCCATGGCTTCGCAGGAAGTCGTCGCGAGGGCGTTGTTTACGGTCGCGCGTCGTTCGATCACGGCGCCCGCAGGCCCATTGCAAGGCCCATTGCCACGTCGCGATGGCCGCCCTCTTCCTCCTCCTGCTGATAGCCCTCGCGATCGAGCTCCTCGAGTTCGTCGGCTACGACTGGGTCTCGCAGAAGGTCCGCGCCCGCGCCCGGCCGGCCGTCGGACGCGTGCTGACGGCGGACCGACGTTTCCGCGACGGAAACAGGCGCAGGACGCCTACCTCCACCGGCTCGTCTCAAAAACCAACAAATTGAAGGCGGAGGTCATGCAAGCCAGGGCGGAACTGCAGGCCACGAGCAGCCAGGTGGGTCCGCTTCCCGGGACGCGTTCGGGGGGCATCGGCCGACGCCGTCTGCCGTCGCAGGACGAGTTTGCCAAGTGGGCCAAGCTGCGGAGGAAGCTGGACGGCAAGCTGCAGGAATTGGAGGTGCAATGTGTGTTTCCGCGCCCGCTTCGCCCGCCCTCCGTTGCCGATCCATCCCGCTCCATTCCAGCCAAGGAAATCGGCATGGAAAAGACCAAGATCTCCTTCATCTTCACCATCGCCATCCGCGCCGTCGTCTTTGTCCTGCCCATCGCGGTGCTGATCTGGTTCCGCGCCGTGCCCATGTTCCACCTCCCCGGGGACTGGCTGGGCTGGGTGGGGTCGTTCGTTTCGCTGCCGTTCGCGCCGGCAGGTGGGTCTTCTTGATCGGGGGAGATGTTGGAGGGCGATGCTGATGCGTTTTGGGGCAGGTTCGGTGAGCGGGATGTTCTGGTACCAGTCGTGCCGGGCCATGTTCGCGCGCGCGCTCAAGGGCGTCGACGGGTGAATTGCTCGGCGGAAATGCTTGGATTCTATACCCGAGCGGTTGGAAAAGCGGGAGCTTGCTCTCGGTGGCAGCTCAGCTGAGTTGGACTGCGGGACTCGACTGGAGCGACCGCGCCTGGGTAGCGCTGCCCGGCACCTCTACGCTGGACTCACGGCGAGCATTTGCGGCTCAATTGTGGACGTATGGGGACGGGGAGGACAAGGTTGTTGGGCGCAAATGCTGTGGACGTGGGTCGAGGATGCTTCGACATGGTTGGCTGAAGTACGCGCTAGACAGGGCTCTGTACGGCGATATCAATGAGGCGAGCATTGTTTCCGTCGTTTTCTTTTCTTACCTTTTGCCGTATAATGACGGCCGCGGCTCTTTTCCGATGTGATGTGTTGTGATTTGGACGGGCGAAAAGCCACAGCCCGGTCGACCGCTGATGTCACACTCACCCCGGCACTTCCCCCGCGCCATTTCCACACAAAACCGCGCTTGAGCGGACCGGGTAGCAGCGGAACATCACCATGTCGGACCCCTTTACACGCGCCTTCACCGGGTGGGTCCCGCCTGGCGTTCCCGCCGCCGCCGCTGACCCGTCCGCAGGGGCGTCTGGGGCGGACGCCGCGGCCGCGCTCCGGCCGCCGGCGACTACTCCGCCGGCACCGGACAGCGCCTCTCCGTCGGCGCGCCGCGCGGCACCCCCTCGGCGGGCGACATGACGCTCTACCGGGCGCCCCAGCAGCAGCCGCAGAGCGTCAAGGAGGCCGAGGCCTCGTCCTCGTTCCGCATCTTCGAGGCTGTCCAGGCCCTGCGCGACGGCAAGCTGCCGACCAACGAG
This sequence comes from Hyaloraphidium curvatum, assembly GCA_025558095.1. NCBI lineage: Eukaryota > Fungi > Monoblepharomycota > Hyaloraphidiomycetes > Hyaloraphidiales > Hyaloraphidiaceae > Hyaloraphidium > Hyaloraphidium curvatum. Next base: position 168,861 of record JAIVFI010000039.1, on the reverse strand, counting down.
CAGCTGCTGCGCATGATCGACATCGTCGTCGGATCCGAGACGCTGGAGCGCAAGAAGATGGACATGTCCGAGGACGGGAGCAAGTTCGTCGACGACCTCATCACCTTCCTCGAGGCCACCAAGCGCGTCGTCGAGGAGAAGAACGCGGACGAGGACATCCAGGAAGTGGGTCGCCGCGGAGCCAGCTGAGCCGGGATGGGTTTTTGAAGCTTGCCATCAGTTCCTGTTCCACGCCCGCCTCGCGGCCACGTCGCCCGTCGCCGCCAAGACCGCGCAGGCCGGTATGGGAGCCGCCAGGGAAGCCGCCGGTCCCATTGATCCCTCTGAAGGTCAGCATGCTTTGGCTTGCGCATGGCCCGAGCCTGACTTGATGCTTTTGCAGCCTTCAACAAGTCCATGCTCGTTGCGAGGTTGCTCATCACCAACTCCGAGTTCCGCAACATGGTCACCGAACTCAACGACAGTACGCCCTCGCCAACTTTGTCGTATGATCGCCGCTGATTGCCGCCGTCCGAAGTTGGCCAGGACATGATGGAGGGCATCCGCCAGAAGCGCAGCGCTCGCCAGGGCGGAGTGAGCGGATCGACGTCAAGGGCCGACAGCAGCTACACTCGTGCGGAGGGGGAGACCATCGGCGTCGCGTCGTGAGCTCGCTGTCGTGGCTCCGTGCGGACGCATTCTAAACCACTCCAATCGCCAGCGGGTCTGGTTCGCAGGCGCAAGGAATGCCGAGGTTGGTTTCGTCTAGCTCTGGTCGTCGTCTCTGGAGCTCATTGTTGCATGTCCCAGCGGCGGCATGGCTACCTCCACCGAGGACCGGTGCGTCGGCTTCGCCGTTGCCGTTTCAAATCCTTCCTGACCAGCAGATGCAGGCCCTACAAGTACTTCAATCCCGACGAGGAAGAAGCTCCCGTGCCGCCCACCGGCGGCGTCGCCGGCACGCCTGCCCGATCGACCGAGGCGGCCAAGCCGTTCGTGACGTACTCGGCCTACTCGAGCCCGACGACCGGAGCCGGGCAATCCAGCAGCATGTTGAGGGACACTTCCCGGCGCACGACCCTCGTCGGGGACCGCGAGGCCGCCAACGGCCGGCCCGGCGGGGGCCAGCCCAACATCACCGCCGACGACCTTCACGAGGCGATCGAGGAGCGGCTCACCCCCGAAAGGCGCACCAGGCTCATCGAGAGGCTGCGCGACGTCATGATCATCGTGCAGGTGTGTCTCCAGCTCGCCAGATCTTCATTTCCGAGCTCAAATGGTTCTCTCTATCAGGACAACAGCCAGTACGTGGAAGCCATCGATTTCCTTCTCAACAGCGTCGGTTCGCTGTCCTCCAAGGTCTCCAAGAGCACGCAGGGCCAGGGCCGGACCGCCACGGGCAGGAAGCGGAGGACTGACGCCAACGTCAGGGCCGCTCGCCACGACTTGAAGGTGGGCGATCGGCGGCAGTCACCTTGGATCATACTGGACATCTGCTTGCATGCAGCACCTCCTTGCTCGCTTTGCCGGGGACCAGGACATCCAGCCGCTGCTGGACGCAATCAAGGACTTCAACGCGCAGCTCACGGACGACTTCTACCTCAGGGACTTCATGGCTGACGTATGTTCGTCCCTCCTTGGTAACATGCTGCCGTTGACGACTCCTTTCGGGCAGGTCCGTCTCTTCCTCGATCGTTCCCTCCACGAGCGCCGCTACCTTGATTCTCCCGACTACGTCCGCAAAGGCTCCGACCTCCTCAACCGCGGCCGCGCCCTGCTTTTCGAAGGCTACCGCCAGGAGACGCAGGCGATCCTGGACGAGACGCAGAGAATCACGACCGCTTTCCAAGAAGACTCGACGACGCAGGAGTTCGGCCGCTCGCTGAAGCAGCTCGTCAACAACTTCTTCTTCGATCAGTGAGTTTCGACCGTTTTTCGTGAGCCATGTTCTGACCGTGCTCCATGTTTCAGGGAAGGAAGGCTTACCTTCAAGGACGAACTGGCGCGCGACTTCGCCACCGTGCTGCTGCCCGTGGGTGGATCGCGTCCATCGCGAGTTCGGCTGCTGATGCTCGTCGCCTTCGGCCTCGCTCCAGATCATCGTCTCGCAGGTCCGCTACATTCCGATCCCGCGCATCGAGCACAACGACGAGAACATCCACATCATCGTCGAGAACATCATCCTCACCTCGGACAACTTCCTGCCCAACGTGATGGAGATCAAGCTCAAGAACGCGGCTGTCGTCGGCCTTCGGTCCGAGCTGGCCAGCACGGCCTCGACCAGCGTCACCCTCAACTTCTACCAGATCTATGCCGACATCCGCGACGTGCCGTTTTACTTCCGCAAGAAGACCGGGTTCCCGCGTCTGTCGGATCACGGGGTGGCCAACATCTACGTGCGTCGCTTGCCCGTTCCTTGCTGGCAATGATATTGACGGTTCTGCCACCGCAGCTCGGCGGGCAGGGCATGTCGATCATCCTCAAGTTGGGGATGGATCTCACCTCCACGCAGCGCACTCTCTGGATCCGCAAGTGCAAGACCTACGTCGATGATCTCCGCATCGAAATCCGCGAGTCCAGGCACGAGTGCGTGATCACGGCTGTCGGGGTGGTTTGAAATGGAAGCTCACTTTGCCCTTCAGCCCCTTGTACCGCGCTGCGGCCCCCATTATCGACGGCGCCGTCCGCAAGGCCATCCAGACGACCGTCGAAACGCAGCTCAGGGACTGGGTCGGGTACCTCAACGACCAGGTGACGAGCCTCAAGTCCGCCGGAGCGCAGCAGGCCGAGAGCATGGGTGCGAGCCAGATGGGCGAGGCCGGGCTCAACAAGTTCCTGGTCTGTGCCCTGCTTGCCGCGGCACCGAGCATGGTCTGACTTGCCCTCTTCCAGGCGTCGATCGGCGTGCAGTCGGCCAGGAAGAAGGAGCAGGCCAAGCAGGCCTCGCAGGGCTCCCAGCGCCGGATCGAGGGGCCCAGCACCTCCAGCAACCGCATGATTGAGGGATCGGGATCGACCTACCGCGAGAGCGGTGGCGGAGGCGGGAGGTCGTACCGCTATGCCGACGAGGACGAACCGACTTATGAGTCTTACATCCGCTGAGGACTACCGAAACGCAAACCTTGGTCATGAGCGTCTTGCAGTTGCCAATAGTCTCCAATATATCCATAGCCTCTTGTTGAATGTGATGTGGTCAGGATCGCTTGCTTGTTCTGTGTTGATCGCTCCGCCACGCCGCGTGCGCATCCTGTCTCCCACTGACCTCCCCCAACCGCGGACCGACACGCGTCGCGCTAGCGAAAAGGAAACGTCAGCAGTCTCTGTGCCGATCTTCTCCAATGAAGTCGTTCGCGGACAAGCTCGCGGTCATTTCCGGCGGCGGAAGCGGAATGGGGAAGGAGCTCGCCGTCCAGCTCGCACGTGAAGGTTGCGCGGTGGCCTTCTGCGACGTGCGGCCGGAATCGCTCGACGGAACGATCAAGGCGTGCAAGGAGGCCAATCCGAACGTCAAGGTCACGGGCCATGTCGTTGATGTGACCAAGGAGGCGGACTGGCTCCGCTTCAAAGACGAGGTGCTCACGCAGCACGATGCCAAGGTGGTACATCTTCTCGTGTGCCAGGCCGGCATTGGCGGAGCGACGTCCATGTTCACCACGCCTCGTGAGGAATGGGAATCGGTCTTTGACGTCAGCTGGAAAGGAGTCTATTTTGGTAACCGCACATTCCTGCCTTTGCTCAAGGCGGCGCCCGAAGCACACGTCGTCAACACGTCAAGGTGAGGCGTGTTGCTTGCGACCAGGATGGAAACCTCGGCTGACTGTTCGTGTCAGCGCGGCGGCGATCTGGAGCACTGGAACCTCTTACAGCGCCGCCAAAGGTGCCATTAGGCACTTCACCGAAGCCCTGGTCATGGACTGCCGCGCCAACGCGCCTCACATCGGCGTCTCCGTCGTCATGCCGGGCCACATCGCGACCGGGATCCGGAGGAACTCGCCGAAAGTGACGGGATACCAGGGGCCGGGGAACGGCGAGGATGCGTCGAAGAAGTTCGAGGAGACGGCTCCGATGACTGCTGCGCAGGCCGCAAATGTCATCCTGGACGCTGTGAGGGAGAAGAGGTGGCGAGTCCTGGTGGGAGAGGATGCCAAGGTGCTTGACGCCATGGTCAGGGAGAGCCCGGAGGAGGTCTACGAGAGGACCTTCTTCCGCAAGGTCAAGAAGCGCAACATTCTGCAGGGTCCGCCTGGGTACGGGCCGGCATCGAAGATTTGAGCGCGGCAGGAGTCCACGTCGCTGTTGGCTGGATGGATTGCGCACTAGAAGGCCAACTGAATTGGTGAAAGATGCTTGATGTTTGCAACGCTCCTTCTTCTCCGTCTCGGCCAAGTGTGAGTCGGGGGGGAAGAACGACGCGGTCACATCCAATCAGCCTGTCAATCACCGCGAACGCGATGGCCGATTCCAAGCCTGCGGCGGCGGCCGGAGACGACGAACCCGACGCATACACGTCCGCTATCCTCCGCACGGGCTGCTACGCCGAGAACGAGGCGCTGCAGCTCTGCTACGCCGACAAGGGACGCGACTGGCGCGCGTGTCGCATGGAGATGGAGCGCTTCCGGACCTGCATGGCGAGCTGGACCAAACGCCAGCAGGAACTACATGCTCTGGAACTTGAGATTGAGAAGAAGAGGGCGGAGTTGGGGTCGGGTGGCGATTTCGGCAAGGGCTGAACTACGTGCCTCGCGAGGATTCAAGTTGGTTTCACTCTTCCGGGTTCCACCATTCGGACCTAGAATACAGGGACCTGTTTGTCGTACGGTACGACGCTAGGGATGGTCAACAAGGGCTGGGGGAGCACACGGACGGGTGCCTGGTCTCGTTTAATGTTCTGCTGAACCCGCCGGAGGAGTTCGAAGGCGGAGGCACCTTCTTCCCCGAACTGGATCAGACGGCCGACACGGATCCCCAGGAATCGGATTCCGATAGTCGTACACTGAGCACGCAGGTGGATTGCAAAGACGAGGCCCCGCCATCCCCGGACGGCTACCTCGCCTCCAACGCCCTGGGCTCGGCGCTCGTCCACGACGCCAAGCTACTCCACGCCGGCAGGCCGATCACTTCCGGCGTCCGGCTGATCTGCGTCGGCTTCGTGGACACCCGGAGGGGCCCATACCGCGGGGATCTGTGGGTGCCGGACTAGGCGGGCACGGGTATGAGGGGGGCGGGATGATTCGAGAACATCTATCAGACTCAATGCCATGCCACACGCTGGCTCAATACCACGGAACGGAATCCCTCTCTCACGCCTTCTCGCCCGCGGCGGCCCCGGAGTCCGTGGCGGCGGCCGCGACGGCCCTCGCCGCCCTCTTGCGGCCCAGGGGGTCGCGCACCTTGTCCGTCAGCACGGCAAAGAGGAAGTAGCCGACGCACAGCAGGATCAGGATCAGCACGTAGTAGACGGCGTTCATGGGGTTCGACCAGTCCAGGAACCCGTAGATCCAGAAGCCCGACGACTGCGAGCCGTCGCTCCCGGGCGGCGGCACGGTCGCGTAGATGACCCAGGAGAAGAACATGAAGAGCAGGCCGACGTTCAGGATGACGAGCAGGTGCGTCCACGTCAGGACGACGCGGTTGCAGAGGAACCACTCGATGCACGCGACGACAAACTCCAGCCCGTGCTCGGCAAAGGAGAGGAACTGGAAGCCCTTTGCGAGGAGCGCCCAGTAGGCCACCGTGACGACGAGGTGCAGGGGCGGCTGGATCGCCAGGAGGAACTTCATGGCGATGGCGAACCAGCGGGGGGAGGTGGCGAAGGCGGCGTCGCCCTTGATGACCTTGGCGGCCGACAGGCCCGTGGCGATCAGCAGAATCGCCGTCAGGGCCGTGAACGTCTGGTTGGTGAAGTAGGTCAACCAGTACGTCGGTGCCTCGCTCGTGACGACGCAGGCGATGAGGATGCCGAGCTGCCACGCCGAGAGGATGGAGCGCGTGGCGAGCACGCCTTTGGGTCCGAGGAACCACGAGTTCACGAGCGGGTCCACGCCGTCCTCGTCCTCCGCGATGCGGGTCCAGCCAAGCCGCTGCGCCCAGGTCTTCTTGGGCGGCGAGGGGGCGGGCTCGGAGGGGGTGCCGGGGGCGGTGGGCGCCGCGACGGGGAGCTTGGGCTCCGCGACAGTGGGGTAGGCAGGGGCGTCGGCGAGGGAGACGGTGGCCATCTCGGGCGAGGAGTGCGCGTTCATCGCGGTGGAAGAGGTTGACGAAGGAAGAGTGACGAAGGAAGAGATGGGCCAAAGAGGAGGAGAACGCGTTTGATTTGGAGGAACGGCCGCGTTGCGGGCGGTCTTTATGGGCTAGGAATTTCTCCTCCCGCAACGCCACACTGCGGCCGCTAAGCCGGATCCCGGTCCACGCCTCACCGGAGACGCCACCGGAGACCGGACCCTCCAGCCTCGCATCCTACTGAACTCCGCCCGCCATTTTCTCCGCGGCCCGTCCGGGATGCGCCCGACGATGTGGGGTAAGCGCAGGGCGCGCGTTGATTCCGGGAGGCATCGTCAGCCGGAAGAGACGGCGCAGCAGACTTCACTGGAGCGTTTGCGTGGAGATTTTGGAGCGTAAACGATGCGGAATCAGCGGCTTTGCGGGTTTGTAGGCGTTGTTTCGTGGGGGGTTCCGATCCCAATAACCGATCACGAAAAGCGAAGGGGATCCTTTTCCCGGGGCCTGTTCATTCAGAACTTAATGACATAGAGCTTACTCTCATTGACACTGTTGTTGTGGAGGAATTCAGAGCACGATGGGCGTCGGACTGGGTCGACAAAGCCCATTGAATCAGTGAACGCGGCCCTGCGACAAGAATCGTGCCGCGAAGAAGCCACATCAGAAGCGCAGAACCACTGGAGAGCGTTCCATCTTGTCCGGCTGGAGGACAAGGGAACCGGCTGGGAAGGGACCAGTCGACACTGCTACAGTAGAGACCTCGGCATCGACGAATTAGTTCACTTGCCCATCAACCCAATGTCATCAACAACTGGATCTCATGAGCAAGCAGCCTCCCTCTCATCGAGACCACACCATCTTGGCCTTGTTTTGCCGCTGGCTGCGGGTGGAAAGCAGGATCACAGGGGTTGTCTGCCGCGCCGGTCGGCCGCCTGAATGAATGATGACGAGAGCCACAAACAAAGATGGCCTCGAGCTCCTCGTCCGCCCCTGACGAGGACGATTCCTCTTCATTCTCGCTCTTTTCCGCTTCCCCTACATCGGACGCATCGTCGCTCCACGCGGCCCGCCTCCGCGATGCCCGAACTTCCGCCCTCGCGGCCGCGGACCGCGACGCCCTCCTGGCCCCGGATCTCTCCGGTTCCCGAACGGACCTCCGCGGCGTCGAGGCGCGCCGAAGACGCTACAAACTCTCCGGACCCCACCGGAAGCTCCTGAGGATCCCAAACGTGTGGACCGCGGAGGAATGCCAGCGGGTCGCGCGGGCCTGCGAGAGGGCGGGGTTCGGGGGCGAGAGGCACGACGCGTTCCCGACCTACGACGTCGCGGTGGCTAAATTGGCCGACGAGGAGCGCGATTTCGTCGCGCGGACGCTCCGGGAGCGGGTTCTGGTGCCCGCGACAGAACGGCTCGGGTTCCACCATTCAGACTTCGAATACCGGGACCTGTTTGTCGTGCGGTACGATGCTAGGGATGGTCAACAAGGGCTGGGGGAGCACACGGATGGGTGCCTGGTCTCGTTTAATGTTCTGCTGAACCCGCCGGAGGAGTTCGAAGGCGGAGGCACCTTCTTCCCCGAACTGGATCAGACGGCCGACACGGATCCCCAGGAATCGGATTCCGATAGTCGTACACTGAGCACGCAAAAGGTGGATTGCAAAGACGAGTCTCCGCCATCCCCGGACGGCTACCTCGCCTCCAACGCCCTGGGCTCGGCGCTCGTCCACGACGCCAAGCTACTCCACGCCGGCAGGCCGATCACTTCCGGCGTCCGGCTGATCTGCGTCGGCTTCGTGGACACCCGGAGGGGCCCATACCGCGGGGATCTGTGGGTGCCGGACCAGGCGGGCACGGGTATGAGGGGGGCGGGATGATTCGAGAACATCTATCAGACTCAATGCCATGCCACACGCTGGCTCAATACCACGGAACGGAATCCCTCTCTCACGCCTTCTCGCCCGCGGCGGCCCCGGAGTCCGTGGCGGCGGCCGCGACGGCCCTCGCCGCCCTCTTGCGGCCCAGGGGGTCGCGCACCTTGTCCGTCAGCACGGCAAAGAGGAAGTAGCCGACGCACAGCAGGATCAGGATCAGCACGTAGTAGACGGCGTTCATGGGGTTCGACCAGTCCAGGAACCCGTAGATCCAGAAGCCCGACGACTGCGAGCCGTCGCTGCCGGGCGGCGGCACGGTCGCGTAGATGACCCAGGAGAAGAACATGAAGAGCAGGCCGACGTTCAGGATGACGAGGAGGTGCGTGTACGTCAGCACGACGCGGTTGCAGAGGAACCACTCGATGCAGGCGACGACGAACTCCAGCCCGTGCTCGGCGAAGGAGAGGAACTGGAAGCCCTTGGCGAGGAGCGCCCAGTAGGCCACCGTGACGACGAGGTGCAGGGGCGGCTGGATCGCCAGGAGGAACTTCATGGCGATGGCGAACCACCGGGGGGAGGTGGCGAAGGCGGCGTCGCCCTTGATGACCTTGGCGGCCGACAGACCCGTGGCGATCAGCAGAATCGCCGTCAGGGCCGTGAACGTCTGGTTCGTGAAGTAGGTCAACCAGTACGTCGGTGCCTCGCTCGTGACGACGCAGGCGATGAGGATGCCGAGCTGCCACGCCGAGAGGATGGAGCGCGTGGCGAGCACGCCTTTGGGTCCGAGGAACCACGAGTTCACGAGCGGGTCCACGCCGTCCTCGTCCTCCGCGATGCGGGTCCAGCCAAGCCGCTGCGCCCAGGTCTTCTTGGGCGGCGAGGGGGCGGGCTCGGAGGGGGTGCCGGGGGCGGTGGGCGCCGCGACGGGGAGCTTGGGCTCCGCGACGGTGGGGTAGGCAGGGGTGTCGGCGAGGGAGACGGTGGCCATCTCGGGCGAGGAGGGCGCGTTCATCGCGGTGGAAGAGGTTGACGAAGGAAGAGATGGGCCAAAGAGGAGGAGAACGCGTTTGATTTGGAGGAACGGCCGTGTTTGCGGGCGGTCTTTATGGGCTAGGAATTTCTCCTCCCGCACCGCCACAACTGCGGCCGCTAAGCCGGATCCCGGTCGCGCCTCGCTTCGCCTGGAAACGCCCGGAGACCGGGACCCTTCCAGCCTCGCATTCTATCGAACTCCGCCCGCCTTTTTCTCCACGGCCCGGGCGGAATGTGCCGGAGATGTGGGGTACAAGCGGGGTGGAGGAAGTGTTGTTGGGAAGGTCATTCCCGGACCGGAGAGACGCCGCACCAAACTTCCCCGGAAAACTTGGGATGGGGAGACAGCATGGTGCTGGTTCATAGTCGGCCGTTTGGGAGGGCCGGAGGTCGGTTTGTAGGAGGGTCGGCCACCGGGGATCGCCGGCGGCCAGGGCGCTAATGATGAGGACGGCCCCCAAGGACCTTCGGGGGGCAGCTATTCGTCTAGAATCTGGTGGAATAGAACCCCCCCTTGTTGACACTGCTGTTGTGGCGGTATTCGGAGCACGATGGGCGTCGGACGCGGTCGACAAAGGCGCCGTTGAATCCGTGAACCCGGCCGTGTGACCTGAATCGTGCCGCGGAGAAACCGGGACGGTGGCGAAATAGGGGCAAAAGATTGATTCTGCTCCCCTTTTGCCCGAAGGACGTAACGGGAGGGCGCTCGGAAAGGGAAAGGGACCGGCCGACAAGGATGCAGGTTCCGTGAGTAAGCGTTGAGTTGCCGTTGACCTCGGCAGGCAAAGCGGCCGATTCCCAACAAAGGACATGCCATCCGCGAGGCATTGCTATGGAGCAACACCGTCTGGGCAGGGGGCAGAGGGGGATTGGGGATTGAGGGGCAAGGCGGTTCAAGCGGTCGATGGCTGGAGAGGAACGACCTCTGAATAGGCTTCGAAGTCATCTTCGCCCGCAAATAGGCACGGCGCCGGGCGGAAGCTCTCTTATGGGAGGCGCCGACGGCGGGCGAGCGGCGGACGCGGGCGCGGCGGCGGGCGGTGCGGCGGCGGGGCGGCTTCCGGGGGGCGACCGGCCGCTCGCCGCCACCGCGCCGGGCGCGCCCAGCGGGGACGGCGAGCCGCAGACCGTCGAGGAACTGAGGGCGGCGCTGCGTGCGGCGCGTGCCGAGGCGCGGCTGCTGAAATTCTTCAAGGAGGCGAGCACCGCGACGAACTTTGTCTTCACCTGGCGGCCGGGCACGCTGTACTCGCGGCGGCTCGCGCTGTGGCGCGGCAGGCCGGACGCGCCGCGGCCGCACGACGAGAACGGCTGGCCGCGGGAGGGCGAGGACGGCGACCCCGCCGCGGACCCGCCCGACGACGCCTTTGTGCTCTCGGACCAGAACGCCGCCGGCCGCGAGGGCGTCGAGCGCGTCATGGCGATCGCCGCCGAGATGGGCCCCGGCTCGGCACTGGGCTTCGAGGCCGCCGGGCTGCACCCGACTGCGCCGCAGGACAACAAGCCCAACCCGCGGACGGGCCTCAAAGAGGGCCCCATTTGGCCCGACAACCCGTCCTACGGCCTGATGCGCGACATGAGGCCGTACATGTTCGAGTCCATGCTGCTGCTGGCCGACCCGGGCCGCAATTGCCAGGTGCTCTCGGGGAAGCCGGCGCCCGACCGCTCGGTGCGGTTCCCGCGGCCCATCGTCGAAGGCCTGGAGAAGAAGGAGGACGCTCCCGACGTCATCGTCATTTGCATGGACCTACCTGAGCCGCCGGATCGGCCTGGCGTTTTTGGTTTCGCCGCGGTGGCGTCCAGGCGAGAGTATTGGGCGTTGAGGCAACTGCAGCGTGCACTTGACTCGGCCGAGGCCGCCAACCGGGCGAAAAACACCTTTGTCGCCACGATATCTCACGAATTGCGGACGCCATTGACCGGTTGGTGTCCCAACATGCCTAAATTGGCTTACCGGGACGAGATTGTGTCAATGATCCACTGACTCTCCTTTTGCTTCCAGCGATTCTCGGCTTTTCAAACCTCCTCGAAGGCGCCAAAGGCCTGACGCCCGAGGAGGCCGGCTGGGTGTCGATGATCAAGGAATCCGGCGACTCGCTGGCCAACATCATTGGCGACCTGATCGACGTGAGCAAGATCGAGGCCGGGAAGATGGACGTCCAGCTGCACCCCTTCTCCCCCCGCGAGTTCCTCTCCAGCGTACACGCGTTGCACGCTCCCAAGACGGCGGAGCTCGGCATCACCCTGGACCTGGTCATCGCGCCCGCGGACCCCTCGGTCCCGGGCTCGGCGGACGTGCCCGAACACATCATCTCGGACGAGCTCCGCCTGCGCCAGATCCTGGGCAACTTCCTCACCAACAGCCGCAAGTTCACCCCCTCTGGCGGCCACATCACCGTCACCGCGCGCTGCTTTGCCCGCCCCCTTCCCTCCCCGCCGCTGCCCGGCGCCCGCCGGCACAGCATCAACACCTCCGCCACCCACACGCTGCGCATCTCGGTCCGGGACGACGGGATGGGCATCGCCCCCGACAAGATCCACGTGCTCTTCACCGAGTTCACCCCCGGCGACGCCTCGTATGCGCGGCTGGTGGGCGGAACCGGGCTGGGCCTGTTCATCAGCAAGCGCCTGATCGGCCTGCTGGGCGGCCGCATCGGGGTCGATTCGCCCGACGTCGGGCGCGGGTCCGAGTTCTGGATCGAGATGGACGTGGACCCCGTGGCGGCGGCCCATGCGGCGCGGACCGCCGCGCCGAGGCTGGACATCGCGGGGACGCTGGCCGGGGCGAGGGCGCAGGCGGCGGGCAGGGCCAACGGGGCGCCCGAAGCGGGGCCGGGGGAGGCGCCCAAGATCCTGGTGGTGGAGGACAACGCGGTCAACGTCAAGCTGATCCTCAAGCTGCTGTCCAAGGGGGGGTACGGCGGCGAGGGGGTCGATACGGCGAGCAACGGCGTCGAGGCGGTGGACAAGGTGGCGCGGGCGGCCGAGGCGGGGGCGCCCTTCGACGTCGTGCTGATGGTGGGTTGGCTCGGGCTCCTTTGGGTGGTGTCGCGGCCTGACGTCGATCGTTCAGGACATCCAAATGCCCATCCTCGACGGGCTCGAAGCGACCCGCCGGATCCGGCACGAGATCCCCGCCCACGACCAGCCGAGCATCATCGCGCTCACGGCCAACGCGATGCTCGACGACCGCGCCAACTGCATCGCCGCGGGCATGGACTCGCACCTGGCCAAACCGGTCAAGGCAAGGGACCTGTACGCGGCCGTGGGGGGGATGGGCGGGGAGAGGAGGAAGCGGCTGCTGAACGGGGCCAGGGAACCCGCCAGGGCGCCGACGGTGTGAGCGGCCGGGGTGCGACCGTGTGAGTTGTGTGGGATCTTTGTCGATGATTATGCTGTTTGCGCGATTTAAGCCAGAGAGGATACCCTGGAACTTGGGGAGTTGCAGTTGATGCCCATTTTGCTACAATCTTTCTCTGCTTTTTGTCGAGCATTCCGGGGGTTCCGGGTGTGCGAAGTGCCGGGCGGGGTTGAGGGACGGATCCTGGCTGGCATGTGGAGCGTGGACTGGGGTGATGTGTGCCATTTGAAGAGGGGTTTCGGTGTAGTCGGAGCGCCACCCTACAATCCCTCATCCGTCTGCGAATCCTCCCCGTCCTCGTTCGTCTCCCGCGGCGGCTCCTCCGTCGTCGCGTTGAGCCCCATCGAGTGCTTGGCTCGGTGGCTCTTGAGATGGTCGTTCCGGGCAAAGGAGAGTGAACACAGATCGCACGTGTAGGGCTTGGACCCGGTGTGCAGCTTCTGGTGCCGCACGAGGTTGCCGTGCGTGGTATAAGTCTTGTCGCAGATCGTGCAGGCGAACAACCGCTCGGGCGGGGCCTTGTGCATGGTGGTGCGCGGCTTGCACTTCCCGGCAGCGACGTGTCTCTTCATATCCCCTTGGCGCTTGAACTGGGAGCGTGTGAGCAGCAAAACACGGTATCCTCCGATGACCAGACACACCCGAGTGCCACAGCGTTCGCAGCAGAAGGGCCTCTCGTCCGAGTGCGACTTCATGTGGTCCGGGAGGTGTGCCACCTAGAGGGAGACGGCCAATCAGTGAACGCGGAAGTCATCTTGAGAAACCTCACTTTCTTCTGGCACACCGGGCACTCCTTCTTGGCGGTGGACGGCTGCTGGTCCACGGCGAGGCCCTGCAGCACACCTCCTTCCAGGTCCTGCAGCTTCTTCGCCATGTCCGGACCGAAAAGCTTCTCCGCCTCGTCCAAGACAACCTCGCGGCGGTCGCGGGGCCCGGCCTCGTCGACTCCGTCCTCCTCCAGCACAGTCTTGACGCGGATCCGCAGATCAAAGAGACGGCCTGGTCCCAGGATCTCGACGACCTCGCGGGCGAGCTCCGCGACCCGCTCGCTGCCCTCCCCGCGCCCAACCAGCTGGAGAAGGCCGCCCTCCAGCGTCGCGATCGAGGCGGCCTTCTCGGCGCCAAGCCGCTCGCGCACCACCCGCGCAACAGCCTCCTTCCGCGCCCTCTCCGAGCCCTTGTCCGTGCCCATGATGTCCTTCGTCGCCTCCCAGATCGGCTCGCGCAGCTCGTCGACCGCGTCCTTGCCCAGCAGCTCGACGACCTAGCGCGCCAGCTCCTTGATCCACTCGCCGCCCTCGAACTCGCTCAAGCACGCAAAGAGCGCGGGCCCCGCGCCGCTATCCCGTAACCGCTTGGTCGCGAGCGCCGCGCCGTCCTCCCCCAAGCCCTCCAGCTGCTTGAGCGCCTCCTTGCCGCGCGCCCCCGGGGTCGGTTTCTCGGCAATGAGCGCGTACGACTTGTCGAACAGCCGCCGGCGCACCGGCTTGGCGACGATGGACCGCACGACGTCCTTGAGCTCGCCCAGCATCACCCCCCCGGCGTGCGAGAACAAGAAATGGATTTGTTGCCGGGCGTCCATGCCAGGATCAGTCTCCAGCTCCTTCCTCAGCGCGTCCAAGGCCTTCGGCGTCGCCCTTTCCTTCAGCAGCCGGAGGAACTCGACGAGCTGCTCGTGAGACGGACCGCAGCCGGCCGAGAGCACGCGCATGATACCCTCGAGCGACATGCCCCGGCCCGTCACGCTCACAACGGTACAGAGGCCCAGCGAGACCACGAGCGAGACCCCCGGGTTGATGAGGAGCTGGAGGTGGGGAGTGCCGGCGACCGCAAGCGCGATGTCCCTGCGCCCTTCGACGCTGAGGTCCGTGAACACGTGGAGCGGCAAGCGAACGCCGCCAGCCGAAACCTCGGTCTCCCCCTCGTAGCGGCCGCCAAACCCCTTGCGCAGCGCAAAGACGACACCCTCGCGCATGATGGCCGACAAGGCGAGCATCTTCGTCGCGCCGGCCGCAAGCCCGAACCCGAGGACGAGATCCAGAAGCTCCAGGTCATGCGCGTTGGTGATGTCGAAGGGGCCGTTCTTGTCCTTCGCGTCGGCGACGATCGGCTTGCCGTCGAGGCACATGGCCCCGAAGCCGATGGCAGGCGCGATCTTCTGGTATTGGAAGCCGGTGAGGCACACGTCGTATGGGAGTCCATTTGGCTCTCGAGGGTACTTCACCCCGCGCGATCCCACGCCAAACTGCTCCTCGGCATTCACGGGAAAGTCCGCGAGGAGGCAGAGCTTGCCCCAGTCCGCCGTCGCCAGCTTGGAGACGTCCCCGCGCTCGTTCCCGAGCGACCATTTGCCCGGCGTGCCGCGTTCTGCCGCCTTCCGGGTCCACCCGTCCTCGAGTTTCTCGAGATGCGCGACGTGTTCGGGGGTTGCGGCCGGTAGGGGAGCCAGCTCGCCAGCCTCGAGTAGCTCGGCGACAGCGGGGCCGCGGCCATTGGGCAGGCCGAAGCGGATGGCGTCGAAGACCACGCGGCGGCGCACAAACTCCTGGAGGAGCTCGGCGGTGCGGCGGAGGTCGTCGTCGACCGGGGGTTCGGTGCCTGATCGGAGTGCCTGATCAGCGACGCGCTCGGAGTCAACAACGCCCACGCACCGCCGGTAGCCCCGCCATCAGCGCCTGCGGTCGCGTCGGAATGGGAGTGCTGAACGATGCGTTAGAGGTGGCGGGCGGCCGAGCATCGTCGAGGACCCACCTCGCCCTCTTCCGCGACCCCGGCTACAGGCCTCTCCGCCGCTGCGCTCTCGCCCGCCTTCCGGAGGTAGCGCAGGAGTTGCGGCTCCTTCTGCTTCTTCACCCGGCGGCCGCGGGCACGGGGAGCGGGGGTGGGGGCGGGGGCGGGGTCGGGTTCGGGGGCCGGGGCGCGCACGGTCCGGCGCCGCTTCCGCGCCGGCGGGGAGTCATCCTCGTCGACGAAGTCGTCGTCCTCCTGCTCCGTCCAGCGCCTGCGCGGCGCGGGGGAGGGGGTCGAGCCGGCGTCGATCGGGGGCTCCTGGAGGCGGGGGGTGCGAAGCCGCGCCGGTCGCGCGCCGCCGGCCTCGCGCCGCACGTGCTCGTAGCCGGTGGCGGTCTTGCGCAGATGGAGCTTGAGCGACGGCGGCTTCGGCGTGAGGAAGCTGCGCGCGTCGCGGTCGTCGCGCGCGCGGCCCGGCGCGGGGTCGGGGGTCGCGCCGCCGTTGCCGGTCGCAGCCTCGCCGAACAAGTGCCCGTGGCCGCCACCAGTGCGCGCGGGCGGTTGGATGAGCATGCGCCGTCCGCGCGCTGGCTGGGTGGGCCCCGCGCCGCCGCCGCCGCACCCCGCAGCCGCCGCGGCGCGATCGTCCGCGGGCGGCGGCGCGGGACCGCGCTCCTGCGCAGGCTCTTCTGCGCGATCCGAGATCGACGGCGGCATGGCCGCGCACGTCCGGGGATCGGGTGGATCATGTGGTGACATGTTTGGGACGCGTGCACCCGTGATGACGGGGTGCTTTTTCGCACCGCGGAACCACGCCGCGCCCATCGCGATTGCACTATGCTTCCCGTGGCTCGCAGAGCATGGCAGCGCCGCCTCTGCGGCCTCTGGGCCGCCGCGCGCGCCGCCGCGGCAAGGCAGCTCGCGCGCGAGGCCAAGTGGGCCGGGCAGGGCGAGACGGCGGAGTGGGCCAACGCGTGGGTGCAGGTGCATTGGGAGAAGGTGGAGCCCTGGGTTTCCGCGCCGCGGGCTCCGTTGCTCCCGCGCCCGATGACGTGGTGGGGCTGATCGGGAGAAAGGTGACGGCGGTGGCCAATGCGCTGCTGGACGAGAACCGGCCGGCCTTCCTCGACGCACTCGAGCTGTCCGAGTTCACGCTGGGCGGGGCAGCGCCCCGGATCGAGTCGATTGCCACGCACGCCGAGACCGGTGGGGACTTTGTCGTCGGTACTCCTTGCGATCCGCGGGAAACACGGCTGACGCACCGCGCGCGGGGACAGCAATACCGCATCCGCCTTGGCTTCCATCCCCCGCCCGACCCCGGCCCGCGGATCGTCCTGACGGCGACCGTCGGCCGCGCCGGGCTGCGGCTCCCCGTGCCCGTGCTCGTCAGCGACCTGACCTTCTGCATCGCGTTGATCGTCAGGGCGAGCGGGGCCGCTGCGGGGGTGCCGAGGCGGGTGATCTGGACAAACCAGGGGACAGGAAGAGCGCGCATGAGAGTGCAGATTCGTTCAGGTCGTCGGGTTCGCAGAACGGCGACCCGGGGGCCTTGACGCCGCCGGCTGATTTGTCGGCAATGGAGTGTAAGGAGAGCGAAATCTTCTGGCATGGATGTCTCTTCTGATCGCCGCCGCGCAGTCGCCGCTCGACCACCGCTACTTCGTCTACGTCGCCTACGACGCCGGCGCCGTGGCGCTCTGCGGCGGCCGCCTGTTCACCGCCACGGCGTGGACGCGCGGGCAGCCCTGCCCCGGCCCGCAGTGGCGTGACGAAAACGCCGGGGACGCAGACGCCTACGCCGCTTCGCAGTGGGCCGCGCGTCGTCGAGACGCCGCGGGCGAGCAGGGTGACGGGGAGCATCGGGTAGTGCCCGCCGCGGGGACGAGGGTGAATCCGAGGGGGAACTGGATGTGCTTCGAGTGGACGAACCCGGAGGGGTGAATCCGAGTGAACGACAACTGTGCTCCGACGGGCTCCGCTGAACCTCCTCTCCTCCAGCTACTCGTTCCTCATTCGGATCGTGGGCGGCTCCCCCGGCCAGCTCTCGGGAGGCAACCCCGCGTGCATGGCCAACGCAGACCGCACCGGTTGTCGTTGGGTCAGTCCCTGGACCGCGCTGAACCAGCCGATCATTCTGCAGCGCATGCTGGACGCGGCGCCCGCGGAAACGCACACGTCCGAGCGGCTGCGGGCCAAGGCCGCGGTGCTGGGCTCCCTTCGCACCCCGGAATACGTCGCCGGCGCGGCGGGGTCCATCGACTACCTGCGGTGGTCGCGCAGGGCGCTCGGGGCGTTTTCGCACGACATCGTCGGGCAAATCGCGATGGCGGCGCCGGACTACGCGGCTGACGGCGTGCTCGAGTGGCTGCTCGGACCAGAGGACGTGTCGACGGACGTGCGAGCGGCGCTGGAGCGCGACACGTCGTGGCTCCTCGGGCGCCTGTTCGACGAGAGCTTCAAGCCCGCCGACCTGGAGAAGCGCCGCCGCCTGTACGACCTCGCCCTGGAGTGTCTGCGCGCGTTGCCCGGCTTCCCGCGCCCAGCCGACCACGGCGCGGACGTGCCGCACTTCTTCCTCGCCCCCGACCACCTCCGCCCCCTCCTCGCCGAGTTCGGCCTTGCCCCCTCGCCGGCCACGGAGAAGTTCTACTTTAGCTGGCTCGTCGAGCGCGGCGACGAGATCTTTGAGGACGAGGTTCCGGCAATGTTCCTGCGCGCCCTCTCGCTCCCCTCCATCTCGGACGCCGAGCGCCGCACCATTGCCGCCAACTGCATGCCCAGGATCGTCCTCGACCACGCCAACTCGCACGTGCTCCGCACCGTGCTCGACCGCGGCTGGTGTCTTCCCAGCCCCGGCGCCGCCGACCTCGTCCTCCTCTTCCCAAACGCCGAACCGGGATACCCGCTCCTCAGCCACCGCGACCGCCGCGAGATCTTCCGCTCCCTCGCCGCGCTTCTCCCCCGCATCCCGGCGCATCCGGCGCCGCTTGCCCGCGCGATCGAGCTCGTGGCGTTCGTCGGCGAGCGGGAGGGGCACCTGCGCGGCGCACGGGGCATCGTCAGGCTGCTGCTGCACCACGGCTGCCCGGCCTCGGACCCGCACGTGCGCATGGCGGTGCTCGGCAAGACGGGGGCGGTCGGGTACACGTCGTGGTACACGGAGGACGTGCTGAACGCCAGGGCGTGGGGCAGGTGGATCGAGAAGGGGTGCCTGGGTGGGCTGCCGCCCGAGGTCGCGGGGATGGTGGCGCACATCTGCTGGGAGGAGGAGTGCCTGGAGGGCGAGGACGACGATTGAGGGCAAGAAGAGCAGGGGAATTGATTCTTACAAGGAGCTTTCGCTCGGTCTTAGCAGACTTTTCGTGGACATGTAGGCTCTGGACAAGGACAGCATACAACGGGCATCTCGATCTCCCTTTTCTTAGTCTTTCTGACTGCTTGTACGTGCCGGCTGGCTCGCAGGATCGATCGATGCTTCTGAGAAGTTCGCAGACTACGAAAATCTCGTCCCACGATGGACGTTATGATCGACTTGGGGCCGCCTGGCGACGCGGCAAAGCGCGGCTTCTTCTCGGCAGCGGACTTTGCCGCGGCATTCCCGCTGCCGCCGCCCGCGCCCGGGCCTTGGGAGCCGCCGCGCCCGTCGGACCCCGCTGCCGGGTGTTCTGGTGGCTCTCTTTTGCTCCTCAGTCCCTTTGCTGTTCCTTTTGGGCCAGATGGTCGTCCTAAAGGAGGTCGGCCTCTTTCCAAGCAGACTTGCCGCACTGCAGGCCATTTTGTGGGGCAACTTCTACCCCGGACCCATTCGGGGCCACATCGTGCAGTCGTGGATTGCAGAGCTTGCCTTGTTGCCGGCCTGGGCTCGTTGTGTTCAGAAGAGCACGGACAAATCGGGAGACCGCAGTATGCTGGACCACGTCGACAGCGAGCCGGAATGCACCTGCGCAGGTGCGCGATGCTCTTGGCTCGCTAATGACTTCACATGCCTGCTTCTGGCTATTCGACGGAATCTTTCGGATGTGCTTAATTGCCGCTTGCCTCCTCTTCTTGACGTGGACACCGCTTTTCGGGCTCCCGCAGGTGTGGTCCAACGCATGGAGTACCATCCTCGCAGCGCTCTTCCGTGGGTAGACCGGATTGATGGGCTGCAGCTTGGACTTGGCATTGTTTGCTAATTTGCTCTGCTTCCCGCCTCTGATCCACCAGTTGCGAATGTTGTGCAGCTCTCACTGGAACCCTTCTACTTCCGCCACCGGCCTTTGCTCTTATCAGGCTGGAAGGCCGAGTGCGTAGAAGGCTCATGCGCCGTGCACTCGTCGTGTTTCTCGACCGTGCCCGGATGGCTGTGCGTCACGGGAAACCCTTTGAAACCGCAGAGGAGATCTGGGGCTTCGCCGAGGAACCTTACATGCAGCTACATGCCGAGATGCGCCAGAGGTGGTCTCATGATTTCGCGTACTACAACATTCCTTTTTTGGACCCGGTATTCATCGCATTCCTCGTCACCCTGATGACGAGCAGCATTGTGAGTGTGTAGCGTTGATTTGATCGACGTCCTACCCGCAAACTTGCGGAGCACGGTTCCCTAATTCACTATGTACCGCCCACTGGCAGATCATCGGGAGCTGCGTTCCAGCCTGGACGTTGGTTAACCTTTCCCAATTCCTGTACGTCCTCCTTCGCGATCTCTGGCGCGCCGCCACCGCAAACGCCGAAGTCACGGCTCTCAGCGACCTCTACTCCACCGCCCTGACCTCAACCCGTGATCTTCTCGTGGCTGCTTTCCCCCCCTCCAACCCCGCGCCACCTGTAGCTCTCCATCTCGCTGCCCACTCTGCAGCCTTGGAACGGTACTTGGGCGAGGCACGTGCCCCCAGGCGGAGGTTTCTCGGTATCGTGGTCAGCTTCGGATCGTTGAGGGGGCTCGTTGTGTCAATGCTGACTGTAGCGTTTGCGGCGTGGGGTTTGGCGCGAGGCTTTGGGGTAACGGCTGTGTTGGATACTGTATGCCTGAGTTGAAAGATTACAGATTGGAAGGACCTGCGACGACCGAGAAAGGACGGAGAGGTCGCCCATTGGAACGGCATGTCAAAAAGGATGTAAAGCGACTACTAGTACATTCAATTAGCCTCCGCACGTCGTGTTCATCGTCACCCTGACCCCTGTGCCTCTCAGCACACTCCACAGGCCGACCGCAACGGTCAGCAGCGTCGCCACCGCGCTCCGTGCCCCCGAAGGCGAGACCGGGAATCCGAGGAAGCGGGCCAGCGAGCTTTCCGAGTTGGCGGTAAAGGACGCAAAGATGGCGGCGTGGTCGCCGGTCTCCCTGCGCGCGGCGCGGGAATCCGCGTCGTGCCGCAGGCGGAGGAGCTTGGCCTGCGCCGAAAGGTACAGGTTGTTAATGACGAAGATGTGCGAGTTGCTGGCGGCAAAGTTGGCGAGGTCGATGGCGAACAAAAGGAGATGGTAGAGCACGCCGGCAATAGTGCTGAACGGTATGCAGTTGCCCAGGGCAATGAAGGCGATGAACCAAATGGGGGTAAAGAAATACGTGAACCAGAGGGTCGGTGATCCGAATGCAAGCAACCGGATGCGGCTCCTCCAGGTGGGAACCATCAGATCGTGGAGCACGACGTAAAGCTCGTTTGAAGTGGCTATCTTGTCCGTAGAAACATCGCAGATGCCTGTCTGCTCATGTAGAAGGGCGGTGCAACGCAACTCAAGGTCGCGAATGGCAAGCGTGCATGCACGGTTGTGCAAGCGGAGACTGAGCTGCAGCCCGGCAAGATTCTGAGGCGAGGCAGCAAGAATGTTGCCAAGGTTGAGTTCAAGCACTGCTGCGATACCAAATGCACAAATGGTGGCCGCCCAAGGGGTCGTCCAAGTGAAAGAAGCGAAAGTCACAGCGGGCATCCACAGAAAGAAGCTCATGAAGTACAAGTTGATGAGGCTGAAACGAGCAGCAAACTCCAGAGCTCGCAGTAGGGAAGCTCGGGCAAGAAGGCCACCCGCACAAGCAGGGGCCGCACAGGGACACAGCGCGTCGGTATCGTCATGCTGAATGAGGATCGAATCCGGCTGATCCCTCCGAAGCTGCGCAACCCGCGCAAAAGCGGCAAGAGGGTGGTGCGACATGTCCCTGGGCACGGAGAGGCGCGAAACAAAAGCATGGCTCGCAAAGTACAGCACGAGGCACATAGCACCGAAGGATGCCGTTGAAGCAGTGCCAAAAGCAAGTTCTAGAGCCGTGAAACGGCCGTCGTTTGCGACCCACTGAACCGACAGAAGGGCCCATCCGAGACCAATCATGACGGCGCCGCGCCAACGAACGAATCGCGCCGCATACCGCGAAAAGAGCTGCGCACGAACGAAGAAGGCGAGAAGCGGTGCCGGCGAGAGCGCGTCGAGCAGCGCACTGCGCGAAAGCGGGTCCGACTCGCGCAGCTCCGCGGCGGGGTCATGCGGAATGGGGTCGAGAGGGCCTCCGGCGCCAGGCGACACGGGAAAAAGCGCCAGAAATTCGCGCTGAGAAAGCGAGAGCGGTGCCGCAGGGGCGTCTCCAGGCTTTGTTGAGGACATCTAGGCCTTCGGTCGCTGCGTTGACGTGTCTGCCGCGGTTCACGGCGCTGGACGGGAGTGCGGGAAGAATCGAGCTCTGCGCCGCCTTGCAGACGCAGAGAGAGGAACGGTCCCGTTCCACGCCCGTGAGTGGGCTGGATCCGAACCTGGAGGCGGGGGACAATTCTAGGGACTGCCGCCATCTTTCTGGAACTCCGTCGGACGGGCAGCGGCAGACCGTTTCCCGGCAATACACGATGCTAAACGTGCCTCCGACTCTGGAGCTGTCGGAGGCGGACTGGTTGGCCCTGTTTCCCGCGTTCCCGAATGTTCCACCCGCGCTGGGCACCGCCGAGCCTCCGCTGGACCGCGCCGAGTCGCTGCGGGCCGCGCGGCCCCTGACGCGCGAGAGGATGCTGCGGGTGCTGCGCGACGTCAGCCCGACTCTGGGTGCGCTCCTGCGCGTGCAGTTGTGGGCCACGCTGCCGATCGGCTTCGCGCTCTTCTTCCTCGCTGCCTTGTTCGTGGTCTCGGTGCTCGCCTGGACCGGCGTCTGGACGCTTAGAGGCGCGGAATTTGCACGGGCGGAGCTCGTGACCGGGACGGTAACGGGTCTGCTCCTTGGCGCGTGGGTCACGCTCGGGAGCATGTGGTGGACATCGTACAAGGCTACGCTCCAGCACGGGCTCATCGACCTTGTCAACCACGCCGCTTCCAACGCCGGCATCTCCTCCATCCGCGACCTCTACCGCACAGCCCGCCTCGAGATCCGCGTCTCGCTCTCGGATCCGGCCGTCGCCAACGCCACCTCCCCGGACCGCAAGGCGGCAGCGCGCACCCTCCACGCCGCCGAGGCCGTCCTTGCCTCCTTCTGCGACGTGGATGCGTACAGGGCCAGGTTTATGGGCTACCCCGTCGGGTTCGGCGTCGTGCGGACGGTGCTGGTCACCCTGTTCACCGTCGGCATCGGGCTGTGGAGCGTGCTGAGGGGAGCGGGGACGTACGTGACGCTGCAGCAGGCCTGCACGGGGAACGTCGGGTAATGCACGCTCGCAGGCCATGTATGCTGTCCCGTGCACTACACTTTGAGTGTGATCGCACGTCCGTCTTTTCAAGGGCTCCCGCGAAACCCCCTGCACGCCGAATTAGGCCAGCATCCCGGCCTCCCTGTACTGCCCCATGGTCCGATCCAAGGCCTCGGCGACGCTCAGTCTCGGCTTGTATCCGAGAGCGCTCTTGGCCCTCGCGCAGCTAAAAGTGTACTCGAGATTCGAGAGCTGCCAAACCGCGAGGCTCAACATCCCCACGTCCCCGGGCAGCCGGCCCCCGAACCGCCTGACGGCGTCGGAAAGGGCGTACAGCGGGTAGATCATCCGCGGGTTGAGCACCCTGAACGAAGGGATGCGGGACGAGAGCAGATCGAAGTACTCGGGGTACGGCATGGGCTCGTCGTTGGAGACGAAGAAGGCCCGGCCGCGCACATCAGGAGCGCCTGACCGCAGCGCGTGCAGGGCGAGCAGGTGGCCCAGGGCAACGTTCTCGACGTGGACGAAGTCCATCATGCTGTTGGGCTTCACGGGCGGGAACGCGGTGCGCGTCTTGATGTAGGCCTGCGTCGCCAGGCCGTCCAGGAACCCGATCACGCTCGAGGTCGGGCGGATCGAAACAGTGGCGAGGGTGCCGTTGCCGGAAGCGAGGGAGGCGCCGTCGGCTGCCAATGTGGCCTTCTCCGCTTCCACCTTCGAAAGAGAATAGTGGTTCACGGGCTTCTCCGTGTAGGGCGTCGATTCGTCTCCGTCAATGACCGGGCAGATGTCGAGGCCGACGCAGACGTTCGAAGTGCTCGTCTGCACGAGGTACGGTATGTTCAGGTCCCTGCAGGCTTGGATGACGTTCTTGGTCCCTCCGACGTTGATCGCCATTGACTTGGGAAGCTCCGACGGAAACCGGTCCATGAATGAAAGATATGCAGCGACGTGGAACACGGCTCCGAAAGGCTTCTCGCCGGGCTGCCTTGCAAGGGCTGCCGTGATAGAGCTCGGGTCCGTAACGTCCGCCCTGACGAGCGGGGCATCGGCAGCGTACGGGCCCGGAGGCGGAGCGAGATCGACATTCACGACCTCTGTTTGGCCGCTTTCCTTGAGCAGACGGATAATGTTGCGGCCGACGAAGCCCGAGCCGCCGACGACGGCGATGGGAGCGCCGTGCGCCGGAGGGAGCGACGCCGCGGCGGACGCGAAAGTAGCCCGCCCGGGCACGCGCCCGTGGCGCAGAGGAAGCAACGTACGCGTCGCTGGCGTCAGCCGCGCCAGCATTGCGGTCCGGTGTGGGTTGGAAGTGCTCAAATTTAGGCGAAATGCTTGGCGCAACGCCGCCCGATGGCCCCTTGCGCCAACGACACGACCATAGCCCAGGCCGACAAACGGACTGGACATGGGCGAGGAATTCCATACTGCATCTAGTCTGCTTCTAACCTGGTGATGTCTCCCCGCCGCAGGAATTGAGCACGAACTATCCAGCCAGCATCCCGGCATCGTTGTACTGCCGCATCGTCCGGTCCAAGGCCTCGGACACACTGAACATGGGCTTGTATCCCAGCACGCTCTTCGCCCTTGTACAGCTGAAAGTATACTCGAAGTTGTGCAGTTTCCAGACCGCGAGGCTGAGGATCCCCATGTCCCCTGGCAACCGTCCTCCGAAGCGCCGGAAGACGTCGGATAGGGCATACATCGGGTAGATGACCCGGGTATCAATCGTTCTGAACGATGGGATATGCGAAGATAGCAGCACAGCGTACTCAGGGAACGACATGGGTTCGTCGTTTGAAACAAAGAAAGCGCGGCCGCGCACGCCCGGAGTTCCCGAACGGAGCGCGTGCATCGCAAGGAGGTGTCCCAAGGCCACGTTCTCGACGTGCACAAAGTCAATCTTGTTCTCGGGCCTCACCGGAGGGAACATCGTCCGAACTCGGATGTAGCTCTCCGTTGAGATGGCATCCAGGAAGCCGAAAACGCTCGAAGTCGGCCGTACCGAGGCGGTCGCGAGGGTTCCGTTGCCGGAGGCAAGGGAGGCGCCGTCGCCCTCCAGGGTGGCCTTTTCCGCTAGTACCTTCGAAAGAGAGTAGTGGTTCACGGGCTTCTCCGTGTAGGGTGTCGACTCGTCGCCGTCCAGAATCGGGCAGATGTCCTGCCCGACGCAGACATGCGAGGTGCTTGTCTGCACAAGGTACGGTATGCTCAGCTCCCTGCAGGCCTCGATCACGTTCTTGGTTCCTCCGACGTTGACGGCCATGGATTTCGGAAGCTCCGAGGGAAAGCGGTCCATGAACGACAGGTACGCGGCGACGTGGAACACGGCCCCGAATGGCCTCTCGCCGGGCTGCCTCGCTAGCGCGGCTTTTATTGCCTTCGGGTCCGTGACGTCCGCCTTGACGAGTGGGGCATCGGCGGTATAGAGGTCCGGAGGCGGAGCGAGGTCGATGTTCACGACCTCCGTCTCGCCGCTTTCCTTGAGCAGCCGGACAATATTGCGGCCGACGAAGCCCGAGCCCCCTACGACGGCGATGGGCGCGCCATGCGCCAGCGGGAGCGACCGCGCGGCGGACGCGAAAGCAGCCCGCGGCGGCGCGTTGCCTCGGCGCGGAAGCAGCAGACCACGCGCAGGGCGCGAAAGCAAAGAATGACGCGTCCCGGGCTTCAATCGCGAGAGCATTTGGTCGGGAAGTGGGTTGCGAAACAAAGTTTAGGCGCGACTTGCGGGGGCCAGCCCACGGCCGAGCTCCGCCGCCGCCGCCTCTACCTGGCGATCGATCCAAACGGGAGATGAAAAGGAAAAGATTTTCCGCGTCTCTTACATCACATCTTGATAACGCCACGCGCGATACCGCCTGCCTTGAGCTCCTCGAAGCCCTCGTTGATCTGCTCCAGCGTGAAGGTCTTAGAGATGAGCTCGTCGAGCTTCAGGCGGCCTGGCCAGGAGAGTGAGGCGGAAAGTCCAATGGGCAGCCCGGCCGAACCCACCCTGCTTGTAGAGCGCCAGCAGCCTCGGCATGTCGAGCTGGGGACGGGCGCTGCCGTACATCGACCCGAGGATCTTGAGTTCCTTGAGGTTGAGCATGAGCGGCGAGAGGCTCGACATCTGTTGCTGGGGCGCGACGCCGACTTCGATGGCCGACCCGCCGGGGGTCAGCATGTTGAAGATCTGCTCGAGCACCTTGCTATTGCCGATGGCGTCGAAGGCGTAGTCCACGCCGTTGGGGCAGATCTTGAGGACCTCGGCTACGGTGTCCTTGTCCTTGCCGTTGATGACGTGGGTGGCGCTGTGGGTGGCCCGAAATGAGCTCGCTCGGTCACGGTGCGGCCAGGCGAAAGATGCTCACCCGAACTGCTTCGCGTACTCGAGCTTGTTGTCGAGCAAGTCGATGCCGATGATGGTGGCGGCGTTCAGGTTGCGTGCGCCCTGGATTACGTTGAGGCCGACACCGCCGCAGCCAACCACGGCAACGGTCGAGCCCATCTGTCAGCGGGAGCAAAGGGGGGGGAAGAAAGAGAAGGCGCGTCAGGGACGAAGAAAGAGTTCGTGCCACGGTTGATCAATCACCTCGACTTTGGCCGTGTTCATGGCGGCGCCAACACCGGTCATGACGGAGCAGCCCACGAGGGCGCAGCGGTCGAGCGGCACCTCGTCGTCCGTGACGTGGACCAGCTGCTCGGCCGAGACCACGACGTACTCGGAGAACAGGCCGAGCGACGTCATCCTGGGCAGGCCCTTGCCGTCCAGCCTCACGCGGAAGGTCCCGTCGTGCGAGGCACCGGAGGTCGCGCGGCGGCCCTGGCAATTGCCGGGGCGCCCGATCTGGCACTGCCCGCAGATCCCGCAGTTGGGCACGAACAGGAAGATGACCCTGTCGCCGCTCTTGAGGCGCGTGACGCCCGGGCCGGCCTGGACGACCGTGCCGGCACCTTCATGGCCCAGCAACATTGGCACGCTGGTGAAAGCCGAAAGGTCTCCTTTCATGATGTGCAGGTCGCTGCAGGGAGGGGGACATAAGCGGTGAAGGGGCCGAGCACGGTGGGAGGCCCCACGAGTGGCAAACCCCGGTGGTGTGAACGCGAACGAGGCCTAACGAGCCGCAAACAATGGTCAGCCATTGGCAAGCGCGGGAGATGGCCGCCGAGGGGGCTGTCCGGCAGCGTCCCGGCGCCCGACCCCGTTGTCCCCCCCGGCACGAGTGACCCACACTCGTTGGCCCTGGGTTCTGTAGCGCATCCCGGTCAGCAACGCTTCCATTCGACGCGATTCACCGCCGTCCACCGTCCCACTCGACCTCCTTGATCTCCATCGGCTTGTTGTACCTGAGGTCGCGGTGTTCCGTCCCCCGCGACGCGGCGCGGTCAGAACGCGCAGCGGGGCCAAAGCCGGCGGGCCACGCACTCGGTCAGGATCGCCGCCTTGCATTTCAGCGGGTACTTGATCTCCTGGGCGGCCATCGTTGCGTGTTGGGGGGCTCGAGTTACGCGTGTTTTTTCCGGAGTGGGAGACGGCCCCAAGACGGCCCCCCAATCGCATCCGCCCTGCTTCCAAAGAAGATTCCAAGCCCAGGACGAGGATCGCCATCCGGTATGGGCAATAATCGGTTATTCAGGTCATGTCTTGTAAGATGCTGCGACACCGATGCAGCGCGGTCAACATTGCGAACCAGCAACCGTGTCAATTGCCAAGAAGCGAACAGCAAACAGCTAGATACAATAGGAAGGCGGTCGGCACTGCCCCGAAAGTGCCGACCCCGGCATGCTCGACCTGCATCCAAGGCTCCGAAACCCGCCCGAAAGTCCCGAACCCCGCGGGGTCAGTTCGCCAGCGCCGCCCACCCCAACCCGCGCCTGGACGGCTTCCTCCCCCCGCTCTTCTTCCCCCCCTTGGCCGGCGCCGGATCCACGGGCGCCGCATCCGCCAGCTCTTCGTACTCTTCGTAGCTGCCCCCCTCGTCCCCGGAGCCCTTCTTGCCGCCCGACGCCGCCCCGCCCTTGCCCCCGTCCGCCGCCTCGTCGTACTCGAGGTACGGATCCTCGGCCCCCTTCTTGGGCGGCTGCCTGTCCTCGACCAGGTGCTCGTACGCCGCGTACGCGTCGTCCGACGCCGCCTTGAGCGCCGCCCGCACCTCGCTGACCTTGGGCGCCTTGGGCGCGAGCTGCGCCTCGAGCGGCTCCTTGGGATTCGGCGGCTTCCCCGTGCGCGTGTCGAAGACGAGGGGCGCGCCGAGCTCCTCGGCCTGCCTGGCGCCGGCGGCCATGAGCCGGTTCGGGTCCAGGGGGGCGAGGAACGGGTGGCACATGACGGCTTCCCAGCCTGGCACGGGGGATCAGCGCGGTCGCGCGCGGCGGCGGGGACCGCGCACCTTTCTTGCCGTCGCCCGAGTAGGTGCCCAGCCTGCGCGCCGGATCGAACTCGAGCAGCGCCAGGACAAAGGACCGCGCGTCGGGGCTCAGCCGGGCCAGCTTGGCACGGTCGAGGTAGTCCTCCCGCCGGGGCGTCGCCTGGTTCTTGTGCTGGTCGTACCAGTACTGGGAATAGCGGGCCATGCCGGCCAGCCGGGACACGAAGGGGCCGTTGGTGTCGCCCCTCTCGAGCTGGCCGGTGCCGGTGAGGATGTTGTGCGTGACGACGCCCAGCGACCACCAGTCGGCTTCGTAGCTGTCTGGAGCGTTGGGGGTGCAAAATCAGCCGGGGGAATCCCGCGCCAATGAGGAACCCACATTTGGGGGCGTCGATGAACGCGGGGTAGACCATGGCCTCGGGGGCACGGATGCGGTAGTCGCACACGCCGGCCTCGGACAGGTCCTGCTCCACCCGGTTGGCGTCGATGGCGCAGCCAAAGTCGGCGACCATGGGCCGGCGCTTGGCGTCGAGCAGGATGTTGCCGGGCTTGAAGTCGCGGTGGATGATCCCCTTGGAGTGCATGAAGCCGATGGCGATGACGAGCTGCCCGATGATGATCCTGGCCTTGTCCTCCGGGATCCCGGGGCGCTTGTAGAACCGCCCCGTGCCAAGGAGCTCGCTCTCCAGGTCCGAAACCGCCTTGGACATGGCGATCGTGAAGTGCGCCCGCTTTTTCTTGCCATCCAGGCTGCGGCTGTACCACGAGCCCCAATACCTGATGATGTACGGCCCGCCGTTGACCCGCTCCATCTGCAGAACCGGGGAGCGGTTGGCTACACATCGTGATCGCGGAGGGACGCGGGGGCAACCCACGAACTGCGGCTCAGTGCGCGAAGACCGACGCACCATCGCGGGGCGCGGGTCGTTGCCGCACGGGATCACGTGGTCGTAGCTCTGCTCCTTGAGTGCGAAGAAGCGCGCGGGCTTCTCCTCGAGCGTGTCGAGCACGGCCGGCTTCGCGGCCTTGAGCGAGGCCAGCATGACCTTGCCGAACGCGCCGCCGCCCAGCTCGCGGCCGACCTCGAAGTAGATGAGCGGCGGGAACGTCGGGTCGCGGTTGCGGAGCACGCGGTTCGGCAGCGACACGGCCGGGTTCAGCGCGGCGGGCTGCGAGCGCGCGGGCGTACATGCCGGGCCGTCGGGCGCCCCGCCGCCGCCGCCCGCACGGGGCGGCCCCCTGCCGCCGCCGCCGCCGCCGTCCTCGGGCAGCGGCGCGTCGTACGCCTCGTACGACGACTTGGGGGGTTTCCCGCCGCCCCCGCGGCCGCGCTCGGCGCCGTCCGCAGAGAGCGCAGAGAGCAGCGCGAGCGCGAGGAGGAGGAAAAGCACACGGCACGTCCCCATCGCGGAATCGGCCGGCGTGGTTCGGGCGGGAGATGGGTGGGTCTTGCACCAGCCCCGCACGGCGATGGCCGTTGCTGACCACGGATGCGGCACCGGCCAGGAGGCGGTCCGCGCAATCAAGGGTGTTACGACAGCCGGCAGACTGCCATCGCTGCCATTCATCACTGCGCGAAGGCGTTTGGGTAAGGTTCCACTGGCCCGATACATTGGATATGGGCATGCGCCCAAAGGCAATACGTACCCCCGCTTTCCTGCATTCGATCGCCTCGCACAAGCTAAAATTGCCACCGATGCCCGCGGATCAGCGGCCTGTCCTGTGTGAAGCTCGCTGCTCCGCCCGGCCCGCGCGGACACGATCGGGGCGCGCGACCCCCGCGTCCCGGAACGCCGTTGCCCGCAGGACTTTCGCCCGGGAGCATGATCATTTCGTCGACGCCATGTGGCGAGACCATAGAGATTTGGACTTTGGTGGGGCAAAGTCAATGCGGCAAATCGGATCCTTGCGGCGGCGTTTGTGGCGCATCTCTGCCGGGAGACACCAACACCAGGAAGCAAACCGCTGTCCAAGACGCACAAGCATGGCTACGAGGCTCCCGTTCGAAGGGCTGCTCGTCATCGACGCGACGCAGTACGCCGCCGGGCCGTCGACGTCGACGGTGCTCGCCGAGTGGGGCGCCGAGGTGGGCGGTTCTCCGCTCCCGCGGCCAGCACCGTACCAACCCCCCAACGCCGCTCGCCCTGTACAGGTGATCAAGGTGGAGCCCACCGAGGGCGACAACTTCCGCAACATCTCCCGGCCCGGGGACCCGCCCTTCATCTTCGACTTCGAGGGCAAGGGCCGCCGCTCCGTCGCCCTGAACCTGCGGCACAAGGGCGCGCTGTCCGCCTTCTTCCGCCTCGTCGAGCGCGCCGACGTGCTCGTCACCAACACCCCCCTCGCCGCGCGCGAGCGGCTCGGCATCGACGCCGCGACGATGCTCGCCCGCAACCCACGGCTGATCTACGCCTCGCTGACGGGCTACGGCGAGACCGGGCCCGACAGGCACAAGCCCGGCTTCGACGCCACCGCGTGGTGGGCCGCCTCGGGGATGCAGGATGTGGTGAAGCCGCATCCCGACGCGCCGCCGAGCCTTGCCGTCGGCGCGATGGGCGATCATGCAACTGCGATGAGCATGGTTGCTGCGATCTCCGCGGGCCTCTACGCCCGTTCGGTCGACGGCCGCGGCCGCGTGGTCGGCACGAACCTGTTCCACAACGGCGTCTGGAGCAACGGCACGGCCCTGCAGGGTCGCTTCGACGGCGCTACAGAGCAGCCCATCCGCCCCCGAACCGAGGCGCCCTACCCCACGCTCAACACTTATCGGTGCCGCTGCGGCAGATGGCTGCAGCTGGTCGTCCTCGCCCCCGACATCTTCGGCCCCCTGTTCGAAGCCCTCGGCGACCCCGGCCTGGCCGCGGACCCGCGCATCGCCACGCACGAGGGCCGCCTGGCCAACTCGGCCGAGATCATCCGGATCCTCGACGCCAGGTTCGCCGAATTCGACCGCGACGAGATCGCCGCGCGGTTCGACGCCGCAAGGGTGCCCTACGGGCTCATCGCCACCCTCTCCGACGCCGCGGGGTCGGCGCACGCGCGCGAGGCGGGGATCTACGGGCCCTACGCCGACGGCACGGGGCTCACGGTGACCTCGCCGCTCGATTTCCCCGGCGCCAGGAGGAGGGCCCTGGAAAGGGCGCCGGGGCTGGGGCAGCACACGGAGGAGGTGCTCCGCTGGCTGGGGCTGGGCGACGAGGAGATCGCCGGGATGGAGGCGGAGGGTGGGATCACGCGGGGAAAGCCGAGGGCGAGCCTGTAGCGGGATTCTTTCGGGGCTTCAAGTTCTGGGCATGGTGTACCGTAGGAACACCTCATTCGTTTGGAAAGCACTCCACCGTCATTCCCGGTCCCTCGGACACGATCGCCCTCCCCTCTGCGGTGATCGTCACCTTCCGCAGCGCCCTCCACCCCTGCTCCCTCCCGCGCCTGGACTCCCTCGCAGCCCACAACCCCCGCAGCACCTCCTCCGCCTCCCCGACCGTCATCTCCAACGCCTGCACGGCCAGCTCCAGCTCCTCCACGCCGTCGAATTGTCCGCGGGATGAGAAGGCACGCAGGAACCCCGAGGCTTCGTGATCGGGGGCGTCGGTGTCGCTCATGTCGGCGCGGAGCAGACGGACGGTCGCGGGGAGGTTGGGCGCGATGCCCCGCGAGGCCCAGGAGGAGGCGCCGCCGACGGCGTACAGGTAGGGAGCTTCGAGGGACAGTTCGGCGAGGCGCGGGAAGCTGGCCGCCAGGTACGGCGGCAGGGTTTCGCACGCGGATTCGGCGAGGTGCAGGGCTTCGAGGGTGGGGCATGCGGAGCTGCGGCGCAGGACTGAGGCGATGCCCTCGGGCCCGCGCAGGGCGAGCTTGCGCAGGGGATGCGCGAAAATGAGGGCGCCGAGGGAGCGCCACTGGCTGTCCGAAACGACGTCTCCCGACGGCGGGGAGAGGAACAGGTCCAGCTCGGCCAGCCGGGGCGGCGGGTGCGCCAGGAACGCCTCCAGCGCGGCAAAGGGCAGCTCAGAGGTGTCGGGCACGTGGAGACGCTCCAACCACGCGCCGTGTCGTCCCGCCAAGGTTGCGAGGATGGCCGAGGATTCGCGTGGGGCGAACGCGTCGCGGCGAAAGTCGAAGAGGGCGGAGCGAATCCCGGCAACGCCCTGGGCGGCCGCGAGATCGGCGCAGCATTGCAGGAGGTCGATGACCTCCTCGGCCAGCACGGTGTGGACCGCCTTGATTTCGTGGCGCGCCCGGCGGCCGAGCTCGTGCGTTACGGAGAGTTCGCGCCACAGCGACGGGTCCGACGCGGCGATGCGGAGCGCGGGCGACGCGGCGCGCGCGGCAAAGAGGGCGACGGGGTCCGCGGCGAGGAAGGCCAGGAGGCGGACGAGCAGCTCGTGCGGCAGCGCGCCGAACGCGCCGGGCGACCCGCGGCGAGCGGTGTCCGCGGTCTCCATCACGGCGCCGAGGCTGCCGGGGCGTGGCGTGCCCGCATCGCGACGGGCCCGCGGGGCGTGCGCCGACACGGAGCAGGGTGCCGGATTCGGGGCGAGCATCGGACTCGGCGCAACGCATCCGAACCCGTTCCCAGCCCCACAACTGGGGCCGCCGCGCTGGATGCTCTCTCTGCCCGGACAATGTTCAACGCTCTCGGCCGCAGCGGCAATGTAATATTGCCGACACGCCGTCTCAAGCCCAATCGCATGCTTGCAACGGAGCCCCGCCCCCCGAAGACCACCCGATCGCCGCCGTTCACGGCGACGGACAGACCGCGTCCAGGGTGAACGACAGCCCTGCGGCCTTGAGCAGCGAGACGAACCCCACCGCGGCCGTGAACGAGGTCAGGAACGCGCTCCTCACGACCCCGGCGTCCACGGCGAACCCGAACAGCCGCCCCTTGAACCTCTCCGCGTCGGCGCACTGCACGAGGAGCCCGGCGTGGTTGGCCAGCGCGCCCGCGGCCGCGGGATCAGCAAGGGGAGCGGGGCGCTGCTGCGCCCGCGCAAGGAGGGTCCGCGCGGCGTCCGAGGCGTCCAGGAACTTCTCCGTCACCGCGGCGATCTGCGCGTTCGCGGCGGCCAGGTTGACGACGTCCAGGGCCAGCGCGTAGAGCAGGTAGAGCAGCGTGTACAGCGTGAATGCCGGGATGCAGCCCCCCGCGATGGCGTTGGCGACGAGGGGGATGGCGGAGACGGGAAACACGCTGAGGATCAGCGGGCCGCCGGAGGAGAGGAAGGGGAGGCGGGAGCGCCACGTGGAGGCCAGAGCGGCGTGCAGGACGAGGTACGGTTCGTCCTGGGCGCCCGGACCGGGATCGGGGAACTTTCCGGGGCCGCCAGCGTCGGGATCGGGAAACAGGGCGTCCGAGTAGCGCAGCAGCATCGAACGGAGCGCGATCGTCACGGCCCGCTGGTGCAACCTCAGGCCCAGCCCGAGCGTGGCGACGTTGGCCGGCGTCCGTCCAAGCAGGTTGGGCGCGTGCAGCACCGCGGCGCTTGCGAAGAAAAGCGCCGCCAGGGTGGCGCCGTACCAGGTGGCCCACAGGCGGTCGCCCAGCGTCACCACGCTCGTCCATTCGACGCCGACAATCAACAGCACCAGCAGCGGGATCCGGAACGCGCAATCCAGGGCGCGCAGCGTTCCGGCCCTCGACAAGGTCCTGCCGGCGCAGCCCGGGAGGGGGCAGGGGCAAAGGGGGTCGCGCGCGTCGTGGGCGAGCAGCCGCGACTCCCGGCCCTCGGCGCGGTCCAGCTGGCGGAACCGTGCGATCCCCGCGAACGCGTGGCCCGACTCGTCGTCCGCCGGTTGGATCCGGGGCGATGCGGGGGATCGGGGGCGGAAGCTCGAGCGGTACGACGCGCTGAGCGGCAGCACGGCGCCGAACACCACCACGGCCATGTTGAAGGCGACGGTGGCGGCCACGAGCTGCGCGGTGCCGAAGCGGCCGTCGTTGAAGACCCACGCGAGGTCGAACACGGCGACGAACAGGGCGAGATACGGCAGCATGCGCGCCCACAGCCGCGCCG
Organism: Hyaloraphidium curvatum; assembly: GCA_025558095.1. Classification (NCBI taxonomy): domain Eukaryota; kingdom Fungi; phylum Monoblepharomycota; class Hyaloraphidiomycetes; order Hyaloraphidiales; family Hyaloraphidiaceae; genus Hyaloraphidium; species Hyaloraphidium curvatum. The sequence continues at coordinate 134,721 of JAIVFI010000039.1, read as the reverse complement.
CGAAGGGCTGCAGCCGGAACTGCAGCCCCACGAGGAACCCCGCGGCCGTCGACGCCCCGCCCAGCTCGGCGAGCAGCGCGGATCGCGCCAGCGGCACCCGGTCCGGCATCGCGGAGAGGGGGTCGGATCCCGCCACGGCGTCCCAGACGCTCCCCGGGGCCCGCTCCACGCGGGACGGGAACAGGGCCAGCCATTCGGGCGGCGTGAAAAAGGGCGCGGGACGGGGTTTGTCCCCGGAGAGGTCGGCGGCGGCGGACTCGCAGGCCATTGTCTACGATGAGGAGGGGGCGTTTCGCAAAGAATGCCGACTGTGGCCGGGCCAGCGGGAGAGGGCAGGCGGGGGGACGTTTGCCTCGACGTTTCTGCGCAGAACCTCCGCACACAACCGATTCTGGATCCAAGCCATTCCGGCGCAACAACCGTTCATTGATTCAGATACGCCTTTATATGCTTTGCGCGGGGGCCATCCGCCTAGCGGCCCTTGAAGGCCGCCTGCCGCTTCTCGAGGAACGCCTTCATGCCCTCCATCGAATCTTCAGACCGCAGCAGCGGCAGGAGCTGTCGCCACGGAACCCGCGAGTCAGCCGAAGAAGCACCAACAACCGCCGTCCGCCGCACCTGGAGGAACACGTGGTGCACGTGGTCGTTGAACGTCTCGCTCATCCCCATCCTCATCATCCGCTTGCTCGCCTGCACCGCCAGCGGCGCGTTGCTCGCGATCTCCTTGGCCAGCGCCCTCGCGGCCTGCTGCACCTGGTCGTCCGGCACCACGTGCGAGACCAGGCCGAGCGCGAGGCACTCGTCCGCCGACAGCGTGCGCCCGGTGAAGATCACCTCGGCCGCGCGCGACCAGCCGATCATGCGGGGGAGCAGCCACGTGCCGCCCGACTCGGGGAGCACGCCGCGCTTGGTGAATGCCGCGGCGAGCTTGGCGCCCTTGGCCATCACGCGGATGTCGCAGACCAGGGCGGTGTCCATCCCGTAGCCGGCGGCGGAGCCGTTGATGGCGCAGATGGTCGGCGTGCCGAGGTTGTAGATCACCGTGGGGGGCGTGGAGCGCACGTCGATGTCGGTCGAGGTGGAGGCGCCCTGCAGGCCGGTGTTGCCCTCGCGCGCGCCGCGGAGGTCCAGGCCGGCGCAGAAGGCACGGCCGCGGGCGGTCAGCACGATGCAGCGGACTAACAGACTCGGTGAGAGGTGTCCGGTCGTCCGCGAAGGGGTGCAGCCCACCTTCGGGGTCGCGGTCGGCCTGCAGCATCAGCTCCGCGAGCTTGTTCAGCATGGGCCCAGAGATGGTGTTCATGCGCTCGGGGGCATTGAGGGTGATGGTGGCGATGTGCTCGCTGACGTCGTAGAGGACCTCGTCCCAGACCTTGGCCTTGGACATTGTTTCGGGGGTTGGGTGGGATTCGGGAGGACTACGGGCGCGGGGGAGGGCGGCCGGGCGGGTTCGGGCGGGGCGTGACGCAATTAAGCGCGGAGAGGGGAGGGAACGGCGGGGCGCGGCGGGCGGAGGGCTGCTTTGCCTGGACGGCGACACGGAGAATCTTGCTGCCGGGCGGTGGGGGACGCCGCGCCACGCCAGGCACCGCCGCACCGCCGACGCGTCGCGCCTTTTCCCTCGAATCCCCGGAAACGATGGCCGATCCGAGCTCCTTAACGCGCTCGCACGCCGCGGACCGCGATTCCGGGCGGGCCGAGCGGGCAGCCGGCCGCACGCTCGTCATGTTCGACTTCGACCAGACGATCCTCCCCGTCGACTCGGACCGCGAGATATTCGTGCAGCTCGGCCTGCCAGAGTACAATTCCACCGCCGCCGCGCTGGTCCGCGGCGAGGGCCGCCAGTGGACAGAGCTCATGGACGAGATGCTCGTCAGGGCGCAGGACCATCTCCGCGTCGGCGCCCCCGAGGTGCTCGCCGCCGTCGCCCGGGCCGAGTTCGACGCGACCATGGACAGTCTGCTGCGGCAGCTCGGCGCGCTCCCGCACGCCGACGCCGTGATCCTCTCGGACGCCAACGACGCCTACATCTCCGCCATCCTCGACGCGCAGACCCCCCCGCTCTCGGCGTGCTTCGCCGGCGTCGTGACCAACCCGTCGCACGTGGACCACCTCGGCCGCCTCCGCATCCGCAAACGCCGCACGAACGCCGACCCCGCGGCCGGGAAGCGGCACGAGAGGTGCGCCAACGGGTGCCCCGAGAACCTGTGCAAGGGCGAGGAGGCGGACCGGCTCTTGTACGGCGTCGAGCCGGGCACGCCCGTTCCCGAACCCGCGCCGCCGAGGACTTACGCGCGCGCGGTGTACGTTGGGGACGGGGGGAACGATTACTGCCCATCTGCGCGGCTGCTCCCGTCGGACGTGGTCCTCGCGCGGCGCGGGTTCGCCCTGGAGAGGAGGATAGCGAGGGCCGCCGAGGCGGGAATGCCGATAAGGGCGAGGGTGGAGTACTGGGAGACCTACGTGGAGCTGGCGGAGCATTTTGCGGCCGAGGTGCCCGGGCTGGCCGCCGCGGGCGTGAGGCTCTAGTCCGACGCGGCGATGTATGTCTATTCCACTCGCACCCAAGAAAGGATCCTCGACGTCATGCCATCTCCAAGTGGCCGCCCATCTTCTCCTCCTTGCCGTACCCCGACTTGTCCCCCGCCTTCCTCGACTCGTTGCCCATGGCCTTTGTCGCCAGCGGGATGTGCTGCCGACCGACCCGTCAGCCCCGTCGGAACCGCATCCGACGCGGAACAACGCACCTTGAGGAACATGGTCGCCACCCACCCCACCACCGCGAACGGCACCAGCGCCGCAAACACCATCTGTATCCCGCGCTGGAACGACGCCACCGTCGCCCCGTGCAGCGCGGCCGCCTGGTCCGACGTCAGATCCGCCGGAGCGGGGCTGCCGCTCGTGAAGCTGGAGATGTAGGCCGACGACACGCTCGGGGGGATGCCGTACTGCGACTGCAGCACGGGGACCTGGCCCGCGTAGGTGGACGAGGTGACGCTGCCGAGGATGGCGGATGAGACGGCGATGGAGATGGTCCCGGCGATCGACCTCGCAAAGGTGGCAAAGGTGGTGCCGGGGCCGATGTCGCGGGGGTCGACGGCGGCTTGCACGATGACGGTGAGCATGGTGATCGACAGGGCGAGGCCGAATCCTGGTCGCGCCGTCAGCGCTGCACGCCCGCGCGGGCAAGGGGGACGGACCCACCGACCACGACCTCGATGCAGTACACGAAGGCCCAGTGCGAGTCGGCCGTCCAGGCCGCCATGGCGCCGATGCCGCCGGCCATGAGGACGTACCCGACCTTGGGGAACTCAACGTAGCGCCCGGTCTTGGAGGAGATGATGCCGATCATGATGGCGCCCACGAGCCACGAGACGATCTGGGGGATCATCATCAGGCCCGAGGAGGTGGGCGTCGCCCCGCGGACGAGCTGGAAGTAGAAGGCTGCGGGCAGGGGTGGTGGGTGAGAACCGCAACCGTGGAGGGGGAAGCGGACGACGTACGGAGGAAGTAGTTCTGCGACAGGAGCACCCATCCCAGGCAGAACGTGGCCGCGATGCACCACGTGAAGTTCCACGAGCGGAACAGGATCAGCGGGAGGCTCGGCTCCTTGGCGCCGTACCCCTCCCAGGCCACGAACAGCGCCAGCACCGCGAACCCCGAGAGCATCGGCCCTAGACACTGCCCCGTGGTCCAGCCGCCCTCGGACCAGGTGAACCCGAGCAGGACGAGGGTGACGCCGGTGATGCAGAGCACGGAGCCGAGGTAGTCGATCCGGGAGAGCTTCTCCCGCATCGAGGACTTCTTTGAAAGGTCCTTGATGTAGAACCAGTAGCCCAGGAGGGCGAGGGTGCCGAAGGGGACTGGGAAGGAGGTCAGCGGCGGCGGCCGGCGGTGCCGAGCAGAAACCCACGGTTGATCCAGAAGCACCACCTCCACGAAAGGTACTGCGTCAGCACGCCCCCGAGCAGGGGCCCGACGACGGCCGAGATGCCGCTGAGCGACATCATGAATCCCTGGTACTTGCCGCGCTCCCGCATGGTCACGATCTCGGTCAGGATGACAAAGACGATGCTCTGCATCCCACCGCCGCCGACGCCTTGCAGAGCCCTCGCAACAATGAGCACGATGATGTTTGGCGCGAGGGCGCAGGGGATCGAGACGAGGGTGAACAGCAGGCAGTTGAAGATCATGAGCTGCTTGCGGCCAAAGACGTCGCTGAGCTTGCCCCACAGCGGCGCCAGTGCCGTCGACGTGAGCAGGTACGACGTGCCGACCCATTGGTAGGACTCGGCGGCGTCCAGCTCCCGCGCTATCGTCGGCAGCGCCGTGGTGATGAGCGTCATGTCGATGGTGAAGAGGACCATGCCCATCGCGAGGGCGATGATGGCCAGCAGCTTCTGGGTCGTGGTGTAGGGTTCCGCCGGCTCGGCGGGGGAGTCGGGGGCGGGGACGACGGCGTGCGGGTCGTCCTCGACGCCGTCGCCCGCGAGCGCGTCCTTCTTCAGGTCTGCGGCGTCCGTTTTGGCGTCGACGGAAATGGCGGAGGCCGGGACGGCGCTCCTCGTGTCCGTTTTGGAGTCGGCCGGCGGGGCGTCACCCGCGAAGCCGTCCTTCGAGTCCGTTTTGGAGACGTCGGCCGCCGCGGGGTCCTGCGCCGCATCGAGCTCCGCGGGCGGGGCGCCGTCGGGCACCGCGGTGCTCGCCTCGCCGGACGTGTCCGAGCCCGTCTCGCCGGGCGGGGACTCGGGCCGGGCCGCCATCTGCGTGGGAGAGGGTGGCGCTGCGGATTCGGTGGCAAGAGAAGTCAAGGGAACCGGCGGCTGACTGGCGGGCGCCGGGAAAACCTCTACTCATTCGCCGTCTCTCCCCACGACCTCGTCTTTCAATCTTTTCATCTGCTTGCCCGCTGGGTGGGCTATATGCCATCCCATCCCGATCGCGGTCTAGTAGCCCAGATCGAGGCTCGGGACGTACCCCATCGGCACCAAGATCCCGTCCTTGGTCGGCAGCGCCATGCGATCCAGTCCGAATTTATCGGCGGTCTCGATCGCGACGGCAACGTAGGGCGATTGCGCCTTGCTGCGCTCCGTGGCGGCCCTCGTGATGCCGAGCTTCAGGGGCAGCGGCGCGCCGCTCTCCTTGGGGCACTCGCTCCACTGCGCCGCATCCCAGTCCACCCTCTGGGACGAGGTCCAGGGCCGGCAAAAGCCCCGGCAAAACGTCCAAAAGCAAGGAATAGAATATGGAGTAATGTTCTCGCCGCGTCCTGACCGCCGTCCATCGTCTATTCCCCCACCGGCGGGCTCACCTCGACGGGCACGCCATCTCCAGCGTCACAAAGTACCCCGCCGACCTGAATATCGTCCACAGGCCGACGGCCACGGTGAAACCAGTGATAACGACGCTCCTCACCGCGGCAAACGTCACCACGAACCCCAGGAACCTCGCCCTGGACGCCCCCGCCGCGGCGATGAACACCTCCAGCACCGCATCGTGCCCCCGCATCCGCGCGACGAGCTCCGAGGACAGGCCGGGGCGCAGCGCGGCGCGGCGGAGCTCGGTTCGGGCTTCCTGGTAAAGGGAGGCGACGGTGTCGATCTGGGCGTTGCACACCGAGACGTTCACGAGATCCACGAGGAAGACGTAGAGGAGGAAGAGGATCTGCATGAGGATGTAGAGCGGAACGCATGCGCCGGCGATCTGAGTCCGGTGGCGAGAAGGTCGTCAGCGGGCGTGGGGAGTGCGGGGGCGGAACACCGACCACATTGATCGGGATGCAGACAAAGACCGTGCCGGCAAGCATGGTCGCGATGACCGAGTTGGTCGCGAACATGGGGATCCGGCTCTGCCATGCTACTGCGAGAGCAGTGTGCAGTCGCTCGTAGGGCTGCGGCTCGCTGGTCTTGTCATCGGCGGCTCCGGAAGCGCCATGGCCTCCGTCCAGGTCGCGCAAAAGGGAGCAGAGCGCCATCGACATGGCCCGCGCCTGGATGCGGTTGCCCAGCTGCAGCAAGGGGTAGCTGGCCGAGATGCGGACGAAGGGCACGGTGAGGAAGTACGCGAAGACGCCCAGGACCGCGAGCACGCCGAGGGCGCAGCTCCACGGCGCGGCCCAGAAGCGCGCCCCGAACGTGACCATGCCGGTTCAGGAGGGGAAGAACATGAGTCCCAGGCAAAAGGTGGGGAAGAGGATGGCGTAGTGCAGGATGCGGAACCGGAGCACGGCTGCCGCGGTACCTTCGGCACAGGAGGGCAGGGGGCACGGGCACAGCGGGTCGTCCGGTTCGTGCGCGAGGATGGGCGACGAGCTGCCCTCGCGCTCCACGAGCTGCAGCCACCTCACGAGCCCTGACCAGTTGTGCTGGCTCCAGTCCGGCGGGCGCGGCGCCGTGGCCTGTTCGTCCTTTTCCTTGCCCGACTCGGCCGGCTTCGGCTTGGCGAAGAAGGGCACCCCGAGCGTCCTTGCGACGCCCCCGGTGCTCGTCCTCCTTATCGCGTACGGGACGACCTGGAACACGCCGCTCATGACGAGGGCCGCCGTCGCCGCACCCAGCGCCGCGTCCGTAAACCGCCCGTCGTTGTACGCCCACGCCCCCGAGATTGCCGTGCCGAACGACACGGCATAGTACCCCAGCCGCACGAGGTCGTACCGCCGCCCGAACCACGCCAGCGACCGCTGGTACCGCACGAGGCCGGCCAGCGCCGGGCTGGCTTGGGACAGGCTGCGGATCATTTCCTCGGGGGTCAGCGGGTTTGCGGCCCGCACCGCGGGGGAAACCGGGTCGAGCGGCAGAGCAGCGGCCTCGGGGTCCCAGCCGGTGCGGGCGAGACGGGCGGCGAGCGGCTGCGGGGAGCCGGGCGGTTGGGGAAAGAGCGCGAGCAGCTCGGCGTCCGTGAAGGCCGGCTCCATGGCCGCCATGGCCGCACTGTGCTTGGCACCCGTCCGTAGCTCAGGCGTGGCCCTATCCCGCGCGTTCCGGGCCGTGGAACCGTGGAAGGCTCATCCCCAACCCCGCGCCAGCCAACCGCCGCTCGCGATCACGATCGACGGCCGAGTCATCTTCAGGAGGCGATGTCGTCCTCCCTCGTTCCGGGGCGCTTCGCAGGCAAGCTCTGCATCGTCACCGGGGCCGGCAGGTGCGGCCCAGCCTTCAGACGCGCTCCCACGTCCCCAATGTCTCCCACACGCGCAGCGGCATCGGACGCGCCTCCGCCCTCCGCCTCGCGCGCGAAGGCGCCCGCGTGGTCGCCACCGACGTCTCTGAGGACAGATTGGGCCAGCTGCGCGCGTCTGAGCCCTCCTTGAAGCTGGACACGGTGGTCGGTGACGTGACCGCGGACGCGACCGTGAGGAGGGTGCTCGAGGCCGCGGGGGGGCCGGTGGACGGGCTGCTGAACAATGCGGGGATCATGGACGGGTTCCTGCCGCCGGCGGAGGTGGACGACAAGACATGGGAGCGCGTCATGGCGGTGAACGTGACGGCGGTGGGTTTCCTACGCAGGGAGACCGGCTCCCGGCTCAAAAGCTAACCGTCCTGGTCGATTCCCGCGGCCGTCATTGGCATGCAGCCCATGCGCTTCATCCGCGCCGTGCTTCCGGGGATGATCTCCGCCGGCCGCGGAAGCATCGTCAACGTCTCCTCCGAAGCCTCCATCAAGACCTGCGCCGGCATCGCCTACACCGCTTCCAAGCACGCCATCAACGGCATCACCAAGAATACAGCTTTCTTCTACCGCGCGCAGGGGATCCGGTGCAACGCCGTCGCGCCGGGGGGCGTCAAGACCAACATCGAGGCGCCGTTCCTGTCCAAGCACGCGGGGGAGGCGCTGGGGCCCGTGCTGCAGGCGACTGCCGGGAGGCTGGCGGAACCGGAGGAGGTGGCGGCGCTGGTGGCGTACCTGCTGAGCGACGATTCGGGGAACGTGAGCGGGGCCGTGATACCGTGCGACAACGGGTGGAGCACGGTCTAGGCGCCGAGGATGCGGGATCATGAGGTGTTGGTGCCGTCTTATCTGTCTTTCGTCGTTGCCAGGAGACCCGCAGAGTGGCATCTGTGCACAGTTTGTTACATGGTTTCCGCTCCAGTGATGCCAGAGTCATGCCAGAAGCAGGTGCCATGATGACGCGTCGCACCGCGAGGAACCCAGTGCCGCGTTCCCCACGAAGCCCAACGATGGCCGCCCGCCGCGATTCCGCCCAGCCAGCCGTCCCCGTCTCGCCCGCCCTCCCGCTCTCCCGCCCCGCCTCCTCCCGAAAGCGCCCCCTCGCGCTCTCACTCGGCCTGAACGTCTACCGCGCCGTCGCCGCCCGCACCGGCATGCGCCTCGCCCCCTTCCGCCTCGTCATCCGCTACGTACCCCGAGAAGCGCTGCAGGCCACGGAGGCCGGGCGCGCGGTGCTCGCGGGGCGGGCGCCGCTGCCCCGACCGGAGGAGCTTCACAGGCTGGCTGCCGGGGGCAGGGTGCTGGCATGGGGCGACATCCTCGGGCAGGAATTCGCCGCCCGGAACCAGGTCTTTGCGGAGCACGACTTTGTCAGCGTCGCGTGGACCTCCCGTGAGCGCAACACCCAGGGCCGCGCACAGGCGATCGCTGACGTGTCCCGCGAACCAGTCTGCACCGCCCTAGCGGTGATGAACGGCAACGCGCTCTTCAAGTGGGCCTTCACCATCATCCCCAGCTGCATGTTCTGGTTCGCGCTGCAGGGCAACGATGCGGCGGTCGGGAGGGCGCTGGTCGCGTACGCGGTCGAGATCGTGCTCGCGGCGGTCGCGTGGACGGCGGTGGCGGTCTGGAGCTTCTACGACGATGAATTCCTTTAGAACATTTTCGGCCACCACCAGTACTCAAGGATTCTTGAATCAAGGCTTTTGCGCGGCTACATTCGCCCACCTTGGAGTCCCGGCCAAGAGCGATGTGCCCTCAGTCCCTACACCTTCTATCCGAACTCTCCGTCGATCGCACAAGTGCAATCGCGGGCCCGTTGGTATGCCGGGGTGTTGGGAACAACGCAATGCGAGGTGGCGCGCACGACCGTGGGTCTCTGACTGGCGCGAGCGCCAACACGGATAGGTCCTCACGCGGAGGGCTAGGCTGCATGCTCAAGGCAACGATTCTTCTTCGCGCGCGATACATCCTGCCATTTTTCATTTGTTCCGGCTCCACTCATCGGTCCGCAGTCCCAAAACTGTCCCGAAACCCGCCTCCCTCGTCCGCCCTGTTACGCCGGGATCCCGTTCACCTGCCGGCCGCAACTGAGTCAGCCCATCGCATCCCTCAAGCTCACGGCATCGAAGCACTCACGTCCTCGGCCAGGGCCCTGTCGCACACCAGCAGACCCTCGTTCACGATCCCGCCCACAACCGACTTGCCGATGCTCGCGTCCGACAGCGCCGTCGACACGGATCCCGTCATCTTGTCGGAGTACATGATGATGGTGGCCTCGTGCTTGGTCTTTCCGGGCGCGGGGTCCGCCGCCCGCTTGATCCGGGTGATGGTGAAGGGGACCAGCACGTGGTCGCGGGGAGCCCACAGGTGCGCCGTGGCGCGGGGAACCGAGGGGAACGTGGCGCCGAGGAATGCGTCGGCCTTGGGGTCGTACGAGAGGTTGTCGATCGGGCTTCCCAGGGGAATCTTTTCCAGGAACGTGAGCGAGTCGTCCTTCTCGCGTTTGTAGACCGCGACGAAGGCGCCCTGCCAGTCGTCGACGTAGAGAAGGTCCCCGACCAGGAGCACGCCGTTGGCGCCGACGTGGTTGCCGGCGACCTTGCGGCAGGGGTTGGTGCCGTCGCAATAGATGACGTTGGTCCACTGCCACTGGCCGAGCTCGTTCTCGATGCGGGCGAGGAAACCTTGGAGGCCCCCGCGGCCGTGGTCGTTGAACCGGTGCGCGTTGGCCTGTTTGGCGCAGGGACCGGAGATGCTCAGCCCTGATGGCGCCGGGCCAGCAACGGAACCAACCATGTAGAAGCTCTTGGGACCGGTGGGAGCCACGTCGTTGGGCGACACAATCAGCGGGTCGCAGTTCTCGTGGAAGAATTCCATGCTGTCCGTGCCGATGGTGTGCTTGAAGATGGTGATGCACGACTGGGGCTCCGACTTGTGGTTGACCAGGAAGATGTAGACCTCGTTCTGCTTGTCCGGGGCATACCAGATGCCCATCCCGTGGAAGTTGAGCTCCCCGTTGTACCCGGGAGTCTTGAGCCGCTGGACCTTGTTCGTCTCCATGTTGTACGTGACCACGTAGTCCTGCTGCCTCCCCGAGGTCCGGTTGTACAGCCTGAAGGGCGGCCAGAAGTGCTGCCTCCCGTATATCGTGCCGCACGCCCAGATGGCCGTGTGCGAGGGGTAGTGCACCTGCCCGTCCTCGCACGCGTCCGCGACGCCCTTGAACCGCATCTCGCACCCTTCGGTGCCGAACGGCTCCCCGGCAAGCAGGTCCTCGTGCCGACCGACCTCGGCGGGGTCGAACGGCATGCCGTGCCAGAAGGGCAGCAGCGACAGGGCGGGGCGGAGGAAGGGCTTAATGGAGCTGAGGGCGCCCGGCTGCGCGAGGTACGCGATGGGGAGCGCGAGCACCGCGAGGGTGAGGAGGCGCGACATGGCTGCCTGCGGGAACGGAGGAAAGGGAAAGAGAACGCTCGAGAAAGGCCGGCGGAGAGGGCCGGCAGGGGATTTGCTGGGGTGCGGCGCGGGGAGGCAAGCCGGAAAAGTGTCACCCACTCACGAGCCGGCCGACCTCCGCCACCGGGCCCCGCACGCGTAAAAGGTGATTCCCAAACCCCACGAATCCTGCAGGAAATCGTTCACGCTCGCTTCGCGGCACGTTCATTTTGTCTTTGGAGCACGCCTCGTACCGCGTTCTTCTCCGCGGAGATGAGGAGGAACTCCGCGTCGCCTCTTTGAGTGTACCTGTCTGCTCCGCTTGCCGGTGCTCCACTTGCCGACCTCCTTCGAGCTCGCAACGGCCGTGCAATTCTCCTGCCTTGGGCACGAAAGCATCGGCAAGGCACATCACCTTGGAGACACGGAACTCCTCGACCTTGGACTTCCAGGGCCCCAGGAGCCTTCCAAGACTACGTGGTCGTAGCCTGTGCCGGTGTTTCGGTTCCTTGGGGGCGCAGAGAAGAGGAGCCAGGCGAGCGGCGCCCCCTTGTATATCTTTCGTCGAATCCCCATCACAACGAAAAGCAGAACCTTCTGTGTGCACACCCCCGAACATTCCACCCAGGCTCCTACCGGCCAGGTTCCGATCTCCAGCACCGCAGAAAGGTGGCCTTGCCCGCTTTCACGCGCGAATCGCCCAACGAAGGTGGCGCGCGTTCCACCTATTTGTCTCCATCGCGGGGGTGTCGCGGGAACGGCAGGCCCCGGGCACGGCTTGGCCTCATTCTTAGGCGCCGCCGCGTTCTTGAAATTGGACATCATGAACTTCATTGTGTTGGTTGGCCCTTTGATTTAGGGGGCCGACTGGCCGTCGTAGGGTCCGCCGGCCATGCAAAACGGACAATCTTGGTTGGCGCGCTTGCCCAACAGGAAACCCGCGGAATACATTACGAGCATATTCAATCACACTTTGCCGCACTACCTGGTGAGTTTCCCGTGGGATTCATTGATTTTGGTGCGTTGCCGTCCTTTGGCGTTTCGTTGCGGGCGCAGGCCGCCGCCGGAGCGTTTCCCATATTCCTCCGCTGTGAAACGCCCTTTTCATGCAGCCCTCCCCGAACGTGGGCCGGCTGCTGCTGGCGCTCACGGGGCTGGCGCTCTTTCTGCTGCCGACATCGCTGGAGCCGTGCGCGCCGGCGCTGCCGTGGCCGCCGGGCGGGCTGGTTCGCCCGCGGCCGACAGGGTTCGACGAGCCGGCGCTGGCGGCCGGGCGGGCGGTCGCCGAACGACGCGCCAAGCTACGGTCCAACCGTGTGGTCTTTGCGCACGTCCACAAGGCGGGGGGAAGCACGGTCTGCACCTTGGCCGCGGCCAATGGGTACCGGACAAACCAAACGGACAACTGCCTCTGGCGGCCAATGGAGCCCATCACCGACGCCCAGAGACTCGCGGAGTTTCTCGACCCCGCGCAAAAGGGGGTGGACTTTCTGGCGCTGGAGCCGTGGGAGCTCCCGCCGCTGCCGTCCCCGGGGGACGCCGTGTTTGTCGCGGTTGTGCGGCACCCTCTGGATCGGATACTCTCCCACTGGAAGGTTCGTCTCCCCCGTTGTGGACACCCTGTCTATGGGAGGGGGTAGTGGGAGGGGGAGTGGACTGTGCGGGGCGCTCGCAAGCTCGCCGTAGGGCCCCGCAGACTAGGGGACCTTGGCTACACGGTCTGTGCTTGCGTCCTTGTCTCACTGCCTTGCCGACCCCTGCTTTGCCGGTCCCCTCACCTACTTGCTAAGCAATGTGCTTAGCAACTTGCTTACCTTTTCTAAAACCAACTATTCTAGTCGTTTTCATAGTCGTTTTCTTGGCTTGTATAGTCGATTTTATACCTCATTTTGGCTCTGATAGTCGATTAGTCGATTTTGAAAAAAAACTTAACCCGTTTTCAAGTTTCACCTAGGTCCTACCCTATACAACAACTTAGGCCACCTTTTCCTCCAAAATCGACTAATTAACTATTTGCTTTGTTTCATGCTTCAACTTCTAGATCTCTTACCATTTTCCTTCTAGCTTCTTTTTCTCAAAATCGACTAGAACCCAACTTGGTCCTAGTCGTTTTCTAATTCACAAAGAATTTCATGACAGTGATGACAACTTTTTTGAAAAGTGGTTTGGCGAAGCCATATTTTGTGTCTTCACCACTCTTTTTCCCCACCAGTCTTACCCCACCACTGAGTACCCCACCTGTCTTACCCCACCACTGAGTACCCCACCACCTCTTCCCCCACCACCTCTTACCCCGCTCCCTCATAGCACTTCGTGCAACCACGTGATTTGACGAAGTCATTTCTCACATGGCTTCGCCAATGAAACTTCGTTTCAACTACGTGACTTGACGAAGTCATATATTGCTTATGCCTAAGGTTCATCATCATCTGGATCCGTCCCTTCTTGTTCTGGCCCCAAATCCAAATCCACATTATGAGCAGCCACTTGATCAAGTTCTTGTCTAAGCAATGCTCTAATATCTGCAACAACCCTATCGGCAGCGGTAGCAAGAAAGGGTGACATTTTTTCATGTGCAAAATCACGAGGCAAAACCGATGTGTACTGAGTCTGGTTCCGGCGAATATGCACCTCAGCGTCGGGGTTTTGCTCAAGATACGTAATGCATGCTTGAGACCATCGGTATCGAAGCTTTGAAACGAGTCGGGGATAAATGAGTTCATCCGGAGTCTTTAGAAAGTTTGCCACAAAATCCTCAAGGCTCACACCTTCTTTCGTAGGCGACGCTCCACTGAAGGATCGACGTTGCGAACTTGAAGAAGGTATTGACGGAGTGTCACAACCTGAACTCATAGTAATTAAGGTATAGGGAACAGGAAAAAAAGCGAAGAACAAACGAACATCACCCATTTTCAAGGTCAATTGAAGCCTCGGCCGGTCCGAGCGCGGCGTCCGAGGAGCGAAGGTCCGCGCAGCACAGTATCACGGCGCGCGCGCGGGAAAGGCGCGTTGTGGGTTCAGAGCCCCGAGCAAGCCAGAGGCTGGAGCGCAGCGTCCCGTGCGAGGTAGCGCGTTCCAGCACGTGTGGTTTGGGGGAAAGGCGGTGGCGTTGGAGCCCGGGGGAGCCGCCGCTCTGCGGCGGGAACAAGTTCGCGAGACCGCAAAGCGCGAAAACGGGAAAGCCGCGCCGTGCGTTCGGAACACGGAGCGCGACGTGGGAGCGCCACGTGCCCGTTCAAGCGCGGTGGCGTCTGAACGCGATGCGGTAACAAGAGCGAGCCCCCAGTGGTTGCGCAATGGGGTCACGAAACGCGTTCTTCTGAGACGGGACAGAGTTTTGCCGGACTCGGAAGCTCTATCGGTTCCGCATCGCCCCGCAACCTGCCTCCCGCGGAGCGCCCAGACGTTCGCTCTCTTGCACTCTGCTCGGACCCGTTCCCTGCCCGGACTTCCCGCTGTGCTTGGAAAAAATAAACTCACTTATGTTCACTACATACACACTGAGTTCAACCTTTTACGCACTTGTTCTAAATCTTTCCAACTTACATTTGAATACTCATACTTTAACAATACTCTGTCCCCATCCCAAACTACCCATATACCATCTGGCAACTCAGGATAAAGCTCAAACCTTATATTGCTTCCCAGAAACCATACTCTTGTCTTCATGCAATGCTCTTGCACCTCTCGAATGATTTGTATTTTGTGGTCAATTAGAACATTCACTTTAAAATTCTTACCTTTGCTTTCCTTTTCCATTTCCTGTGTTGCTCGTTTTATTTGTGTATTAGTGCCTTGGATTCTGAATCGAGGAACTGTCGTCCACCCCAACCATTTTCCCAATGTTTTTCTGTCATCGAACCCAAGACTATTCATGATTTGCAACCACAGCTCATCTGGCAGTCGCATCTGTGCTGATCTTTCATGTCTACTACCCGGTTCCTTATCGTGTGAGTGAGGTTGGTGCTCCATTACGTTTACGTTTCGCAACGAATACATTGGTGCCTATGTGAACGACGCGTCGTGGTTCTTCTAAGCGGGCTTACGCTCATATAGCTTCGCTAAAGCACGTGGTTTTGCGATGCAATATATGGCTTCGCCAAATTACGTGCTGTGAACGGCATTCACTTGGCTTTGCCGTATAAGGCTGAAGTGCTGTGTCCGAGCGCGATGCCCCACCGCAATGTCCCGGCACCACGTGTCCCACCCTTTCAATTTGCTCTCTCGACAGGTTGACCGAGTGGTTAAGGTGTACAGCCCTTGTAAAAGACTTATGCAAGTTTCTGCCTGATCGATTGATCCAATCATTTGAGTAATTGCTTCGCAAAATCACGTGGTTGCACGAAGTGCTATATTGCTTCGCAAAATCACGTGGTTGCACGAAGTGCTATATTGCTTCGCCAAGTCACCTGTGGTTTGACGAAGTCATATACCGAAGGTGCTTTAATCATCTTCATCCCCTCCTTCTTCCTCCACCCCCAAATCCACATCTTGCGCTTCCCACCCGGCGGGATCAAACTCAACTTGTTGTCTAAGCAATGCCTCAATATCCACCAAAACTCTCCGCGCTGCGGGTGCAAGATATCGTGACATTTGTTCATCGGCAAATGCACGGGGCAATACCGATGCGTATTGAGTCCGGTTCCGACGAATATGCACCTCAGCGTCGGGGTTTTGCTCAAGATACGATATGCCTGAGTTGGCAGGAGGGGGAGAGGGGTCCTGCGCTCGTCCCTCGCTCCGGCCCATCCCCCTTGGGCCTCCCTCCGGGTCCCTCCCGGGCACGGCTTCACGAGCTTCACCTACCCCTTCTTTGTTCTACTTACTTGCTTAGCAAACTGCTTAGCATCTTGCTTAGCTACCTTACTTTGTCAGAAATGTCAGCAATGTCAGAACTTTTCAAGACATGTATCTCTTTTACTACTCTCTTACTACATAGTCCTCTCTCTTTTATTATAATAATTATTTTTTTCTTATTCTGACTTTTCTGACATCTCTGACTATATATATATATAGCTTTGTTTCCCTGTGCTTTCTCACAAAATACCATCCACTTTCTCTGACTCTTTTCTGTCGGCCTTCTGCCCATATCCACTTCGTCCATACCAACAGGACTTCGTCCAATCACGTGCTTTGGCGAAGCCAAATGTGTTCAGGTGTTCAGGCCTTCTGCCTCACCAAGTGCTGTCTTCTCCCCCTTACCCCGCTCCCTTACCCCGCTCCCTTACCCCGCTCCCTCATAGCACTTCGTGCAACCACGTGATTTGACGAAGTCATTTCTCACATGGCTTCGCCATTTCACCTTCGGTGAAGTCACGTGGCTTGACGAAGTCATTTGGGCGAAGCCCTGTTGGTTATGCCTCCCGCCCCCCCTCCCTTATAGGGCTTCGCCAAGTCACATGTGGTTTGACGAAGTCATATGACGAAGTCATTTTTGCAACGAAGTTGCTTTGTTTGAACGAAGTTCATTTGTGCTATTCCCGAAGCTTTTCAACAAAATCCTTTTGTTTCATGCGTGCTTCCCTCTCTTGTTTCCTCAAGTCTGATATTAGTACACCCTCTGAAAAACACGTGTCAATTCCTCCAACACCAATTTCGTGCGATCTTTACCTTGAATTACTTTGTTTGACGGAACTTTGCCCTTGACATATCCACGGACTTCTCTCTTTATCCCTTTGTAGCGGTGAAAGTCCAGTATCAAACTAAAATGGCCTTTATAGTGTCCCTGATCCTCCTCTCTTGGGCAAATGTCTACTTGCAACTTGGCATTTCGAACTTTTGCGTTTAAGAGTGAGTATTGATAATATGACTCATCATCCCTCGTTGCATAGAACGCAATTCTTAAGCCCAGGACCTTCCAACACTTGCTCTCTGCTTCTTCTGCCAGTTCCCTCAGCTCTGACCAGGGAAACCATTTGTCTCTTTTTTCCCATTGCGGTGATTTTATCCCTAGTTTCTCATGAAGCTCCTGCGTCTCTTTTTCCAGTAGTTCCAAACTGTTGATGCCCTTCTCCTTATGCTTTGCTAATACTATTGCTCGGCTCAAACTCTTGTCATCTTTAATGTGTCCAAACGAAACAAGATAAGTACGGCTTGTGTATGCTGGCAATCCGGTCTCTTCCTTGTAAGTTTGTTCTTCCATGGCAAACATTGGCCCAGACCACGTGCTTTAAGAATCATTAATTTACCATTGCAACCTTGGCCTTTTTATGCAAGTTGCTTCATACTTAATTCAAATCACTTGGCTTCAATTAAGTTTGTGTTGGTAAAAAACTCGTTTTGTGTGAACTTTCTTCGTATTCTGAGCATGTTTTTCGATGTTTTGTCTCTTATATACATGACTACTACCGAATACATTCTCCCACAGTCGTTTCTCGACCACTTTTTTGCACCAAACATTGAAACCTTGTCGATTGACGAACCTGTCTCTCCCCCTTTCCGCAAATATGATTATGTTTCCAAATTCGGTGATGAATATTTTGGCATGCAAGGATTTGAGAAATTTTTCGTGGATTCCGGAGAGTTCAGAGACATTGGCATAGTTCACGGAGACGAAGCTGTTCCCAGAGTAAGGTATCAAGATCCTGCTGACAACAATCGTTGGAAAGACTACATCCCTGATTTCTACATTGCTTTTGCTGATCATCTTTCATTGAAGTGAAATCTCAGTACACATACGAGATAGAAAGAGCACGCAATATCGCGAAAAAGAATGCTGCTTTAGCTACTGGATTCAAGTTTGAATACCGTGTTTATGATAGATTTGGAAATCGCTATCCTGATCTCGAAGCAAAATACTTGGCTGAATAGACAATTATTCCCCATACATATATGACTCCACTGATTCAATTTGCTCTTCAAACTCTTTTAGTTGCTGCCTTGTTTGGTTCACACTCCCGTATTCACATAACATGTCACCTTCAACAAAGTACCTCCAACTAGTAAGATCATGGTCTTCCTTGTTGATTGCTGCAAATCTCATCTGATCAAACTCTCCAAAGTCATTTGTCCACGATACGCTGCACTTCATCCGATTTGCTTGATACCACATCCCCACCCTTTTACCTTTGAATAGTATGCCAACATGAAACTTGCATTCGATATGTATTTTGAGTTGCCCTCGCTTCTTCATCTTTGCAGTTATTGCTGCTTGATGCGACTTAAGAAAAGCATCTGTTGTAATACTTCCTTGGTTTCCGGGCGATAATTTCACAATAAATGCATTCTTTTCAAGCAGAAGTGCCTCAGCCAACTTGCATCGGGTATCTATGTCACAGTGTTTTGCTATTTCAGAGAGCACTTCGTGCAGAAACATCTTTCACACATCTGCTTTGCAAAAACCTGTTTTTATGTGATTCAGCGAAGCTGTACGCTATATGTCCATCCACGTGGTTTCGGCCTCTTTCACCCTCCTCCACCCTTTCCATCCGTATCTTTGCGGATTCCCAAACCTTCTCTTCTCCGTCTTTTGCTTCTCGTTCAACAGCGCCACATCAATACTCTCATACATTTTCTGTTTCCCTGGTTTTTTCATTGACTCCCCATAGAAATCGTTCCACTTTTTGTTGACTTGATTCACAAACCATTCCGTTGTCACCCCACTTGATGCATCTTTTTCCAAATAATTGTCACGAATCTCTTCATAAATGTTGTTTGTCCTCGCATATAGTTGCGTTGCTGCCTTCAATGTTGCTGGTTCTGGTCCTAATCCGTGCTCCTTATACTCTTTGTATCCCTCCAGAAGCAAATGCATCATCGCATATTTCCATTCTGGTGCTCTCTCTCCCAGAGTTGAATCCAATGGATACTCATTTTTTGTTGGGTCTGGATTCTCGTCCAGTTTCTTGAATGTTGACATAAATGGTATCACCTTTATACGCCGACGCATTGCCCAGTCCGAGCCATTAAAAATAGGTAGTGAATTGCACACCATGAACAGCTTGAAATCCGGCACAAATGATGACATCTCGCTAAATAGTTCTCTGTAAGTAAGTGTATCCTCTCCACAAAGAGCTTTGAATCTCTGCTCATTCAGCTTTGCACCATCCACTGTCTCTGATATAAGCACTAGACGTGCTCCTACCATCGATGTCAGTGTTGGTGTTGCTGAATCTGCTTTTGTCGTTTCACTCAGAAAAGATGCTTCAATCTTCGCAACAAAGTCCCCTAGCACATGCTCCAGAAGTTTGAGCAAAATGCCTTTCCCATTCGAACCTGACCCGTGACCAAACACAAAAATTTGATCACGTGTATATCCCGCCAAAAAGCTTCCAAAGTATCGCATGCACCAGGCTCTTAGACTTGCATCCGGAAAGACTGACTCCAAGAATTTCATCAATTCGGCTAGCATGGCACTGTCTCTCATTTTCAATGGATCATAGTCAAATCTTACCGACTTGGTCATGTAGTCCTCTGGTTGCCCTGCCCTGAAGTTTGATGTCTCCAGTTCATAGACTCCGTTTTTAAAGGGAAGCAAATTCTTCTTCTTGTTCAAAAGACTCAAAAAGTCCCTCTTCAAACAACATGTCGCATACTCCTCTGTTATTGATCGTTTTGTTCCTGCTGATTGCAATGACTTGATCACATTTCTTATCTGCTTTAGCTTTTGTTCCTGCTGCTTGCGCTCTTGGTCCGTCTGAATTTGCAATCCTCTGTATACTCTCTCCGCCGTATGAAATAATCTTGTGTATGCCTCAGACTTGATTTGTAGGCTCACTGACTTGCTGTCTACTTTGTTCCAAATATGATTTTCAAAGATGTACCAGGCTTGCTGGGATTTCTCTCCTTTTGGTACGCGAGGGAGCGGGGGCGGGAGAAATGGCTACGCCAAACCACAAATGAACTTCGTTCAAAGCACGTGGTAGCAACGAAGTTGCGATGGGGGAGCGGGGTAAGAGGTGGTGGGGGAAGAGGTGGTGGGGTACTCAGTGGTGGGGTAAGACAGGTGGGGTACTCAGTGGTGGGGTAAGACTGGTGGGGAAAAAGAGTGGTGAAGACACAAAATATGGCTTCGCCAAACCACTTTTCAAAAAAGTTGTCATCACTGTCATGAAATTCTTTGTGAATTAGAAAACGACTAGGACCAAGTTGGGTTCTAGTCGATTTTGAGAAAAAGAAGCTAGAAGGAAAATGGTAAGAGATCTAGAAGTTGAAGCATGAAACAAAGCAAATAGTTAATTAGTCGATTTTGGAGGAAAAGGTGGCCTAAGTTGTTGTATAGGGTAGGACCTAGGTGAAACTTGAAAACGGGTTAAGTTTTTTTTCAAAATCGACTAATCGACTATCAGAGCCAAAATGAGGTATAAAATCGACTATACAAGCCAAGAAAACGACTATGAAAACGACTAGAATAGTTGGTTTTAGAAAAGGTAAGCAAGTTGCTAAGCACATTGCTTAGCAAGTAGGTGAGGGGACCGGCAAAGCAGGGGTCGGCAAGGCAGTGAGACAAGGACGCAAGCACAGACCGTGTAGCCAAGGTCCCCTAGTCTGCGGGGCCCTACGGCGAGCTTGCGAGCGCCCCGCACAGTCCACTCCCCCTCCCACTACCCCCTCCCAGTCTATTCGCTAACCTCCGGCCAGCACGGGGCGGTGGGCGGGGACTGGGGCAACTTGACGCTGGAGGAGATGGCCAAGGCGCAATCCCTACCCGACGCGCACTTGTGGCTAAATGACTTCCATGTCCGCGTGTTTGGCGGATGCGGACTCGGCCCCTGCACCCGGCACCATCTGGACAGGGCCAAGCGGACGCTGGAGGGGTACTTTTCCGTCGTCCTCGTGGCGGACGACC
The DNA here is from genome assembly GCA_025558095.1 of Hyaloraphidium curvatum. Classification (NCBI taxonomy): domain Eukaryota; kingdom Fungi; phylum Monoblepharomycota; class Hyaloraphidiomycetes; order Hyaloraphidiales; family Hyaloraphidiaceae; genus Hyaloraphidium; species Hyaloraphidium curvatum. The sequence goes on along the minus strand of JAIVFI010000039.1, from coordinate 114,329 downwards.
CGGCGAGTTTCGCGGCGACGGCGGGGCAGCTGGCTTCCAAGCTCGGGTGGAAAGAATTCGACGTGCGTGACCAGATCTTGCCGCGTCCGAACGGCGTCGCTGACGCGGTACGTGCCAGGTGAACAAGCACCGGGCCGGCACCCTCGAGAACTCGTCCTTCTCCGCGGCCTACCCCGCCGGTCACCCCGTCGTGGAAAGACTGGCGGCGATGAACGCTCTGGATGCGGAGTTGCACGCGTTCGCGAGGGAGGTGGCGGGAAGGAGGATGTGGGAGGAGCTGTGCGCTAAACCACAGGTGGGTTGACCGGGATGGGGGTGGGATTCGGAAGGGTGGGGAAGGGTCGCACTCAGCTGGCGCGGCGAATAGAGTTAAGGCCTTTCTTTACACGTGTCGGCGCCGCTACGGCCGCAGCGGGCACGCCCCCTCCAGCGTGACAAACACCCAACCCCTCATCACGCTGAAGAGCCCGACCGCCAGCGTGAAAACTGTAGCATAGAAGGTCCTGATAACCCCAGCATCCACTGCGAACCCCATGAACCTCCCCCGGACCGTCCCGCGCTCCACCAGCGATCCGAGCAGCGCCTCGTGGTGCGCTGCCGCACGTACCAAAGCCTCCCGAGCCGAATCGGGGGGCAGCCGGTCCGAAAACACAATCAGGGCGCGGAGCTCGCGGCGGGCGGAGGAGAGGAGCGAGGTGACGGCTGCGATCTGCGAATTGCCGACGGCGAGGTTGACGAGGTCCCATCCGATGCGGACGAGGAGGTAGAGGAAAATCCAGAGCTGAGCCCAGATGATGCAGGAGCCGGCGACCTGTGGCGGAACAAGGTCAGTACGTGTGCTGGCGGGCGGGCCCGGGGGGCTCACCAAGTTGACGATCGTATTGACTGTCTGAACGACCACGCTGATCGTGAGGAAGCGGCCTTGGATGTTGTTCTGCGCAATGCCGGCCTCCCATGTTGCGGCCATGTTGGTGTGCAGCTGGAGGTAGCCGTCGTCCTGCATGATGGCCCGCGCGGCCTCTTCCGCATCGCCCCGCAGCCCGCTCCGGAACCGTTCCAGCATCGTCGTCAGCACACGGTTCATGGCGCGGTGCCGTAGTCTTTCGGACAGCCGGAGCTGGGGCACGCTGAGCCACGTGCGGCGCGTGAGCCCCAATACCCAATTGAAGCCGAAGTTGGTAAAGACTGCGGTGGCGATACCGGTGCTATTTCCGTCAGTGTGATCCATGAGGGCTTGTGCCCGGCGAGACACCCACGTGCGAGAGCTCCCAGTGCCGCGCCCCAGCCGGTGGACCAGAACCTCGCGCCGTACGTGGCGATCGTTGTCCACGTGAACATGACCACCGACAAGGCCAGCGCCGTATTCACGACCAACATGCTGCCGAGCTCCAATGCGGCTGCCCTCCACGGCACCCGCCCAGCGCATCCTTGGGCGGAGCATGGGCACAAAGCGTCCCCGGCGTCGTGCACGGGTAGGCCGAGCCCTTCCTGGTCGACCTTCCGCCCCAGCTCAACGCCGTCGCCGGTCTCGGTCCCACTGTTGACTGCCCCGCGGACGAGCTGCCTCCATCTGACGATCCCGGCGAGGTTCGACGCCGCGAAGTCCCCAAAGCCGGCTGCCTCGTCCCTCTCCAGGCCCACGCGGAAAATGGCCACCAGAAACCCGTTGGCGTAGAAACAATTTGCAAGTACGAACGTTCCCGCGGCCATCTGTGCCGGCCCGAATGTGCCGTCGTTGAAGTACCATACGAGGCAGTACACGACCGTGCTCGGCAGGAGCCACAGGATGGTCAGCGGGACGTACAGCCTGCCAACGAACCGAGCAGCGGCTCCCGACTGGAACTTGACGACCAGGCGCAGCAGCCAGTCGTCCGCGAGCGCGTCGAGCACCTCCTTCCGCGGCAGCGGCCCGCGGGAAACGCCGGGCGGGTCGGTGAACCCCGCGGCGGCCGAGAGTCCCTGCCGCGGGTCGGGCGGGCGGCGCGGGAACAACGCGAGCCATTCGGCGGCGGAGGGCTCGGGAGGCTGCTCCGAGAGTTGCAGGCCGGCCATTTTTAAGTCCGTTGCGGGGGTGCGCGATCGAACGTTATGCCCAAGCGCGTCAAGAACACGCGCACGTTAGGTTCTATTAGGCGATCTATCGAGTTGTAGTTTGTACAAGACCAAGCGCCCTCTATTGTTCCAGATAGGAGAGAGTAGTACTGCAGGCACCGTCGGTCGTTGTCTTTTCATGGTGGACAACCCTCCCGAAGTCCGTCATCCAAACCGGCACTTCTCATCGCGCTTGGAGGCCGGGCGCCCGGGCATGTGGAGGTAGTTGCGAATCGCCATATAGACGCGCCGGAACGTGCTCGTCGATGGACTCGTGCGCTTGGATGGCTAGCATTCTCGGAGCGCGCTGCCGCAGGCTAGCGTGTCTTCGGCCAAACCGTTTGGGCTCATTCTTCGCCAAACGGGACTGCGGCGGTTGTGTAGCATCCATCCGCGCCCCAAGCCAAGCGTGCACCCTCGAATCGATCCGGAAACTGCCTTGGCTGGACTCGGGCCTTTTCTCTGCATCCTTCCGGCCTCCATCAATTGTAACACCCTGGAGCAGATGGCCAATGCGCAACCCCTCCCCGACGCCCACTTGTGGATATCTGACTTCAATGTCCGCGTATTTGGCGGATGTGGGCTCGGCCCCTTCACTCGGGACCATCTGGACAGAGCCAAGCGGACGCTGGAGGGGTGCTTCTCCGTCGCCCTGGTGGCGGACGACCCGGCGAGTTATGTGGCGACGGCGGGGCAGCTGGCTTCCAAGCTCGGGTGGAAAGAATTCGACGTGCGTGACCAGATCTTGCCGCGTCCGAACGGCGTCGCTGACGCGGTACGTGCCAGGTGAACAAGCACCGGGCCGGCACCCTCGAGAACTCGTCCTTCTCCGCGGCCTACCCCGCCGGTCACCCCGTCGTGGAAAGACTGGCGGCGATGAACGCTCTGGATGCGGAGTTGCACGCGTTCGCGAGGGAGGTGGCGGGAAGGAGGATGTGGGAGGAGCTGTGCGCTAAACCACAGGTGGGTTGACCGGGATGGGGGTGGGATTCGGAAGGGTGGGGAAGGGTCGCACTCAGCTGGCGCGGCGAATAGAGTTAAGGCCTTTCTTTACACGTGTCGGCGCCGCTACGGCCGCAGCGGGCACGCCCCCTCCAGCGTGACAAACACCCAACCCCTCATCACGCTGAAGAGCCCGACCGCCAGCGTGAAAACTGTAGCATAGAAGGTCCTGATAACCCCAGCATCCACTGCGAACCCCATGAACCTCCCCCGGACCGTCCCGCGCTCCACCAGCGATCCGAGCAGCGCCTCGTGGTGCGCTGCCGCACGTACCAAAGCCTCCCGAGCCGAATCGGGGGGCAGCCGGTCCGAAAACACAATCAGGGCGCGGAGCTCGCGGCGGGCGGAGGAGAGGAGCGAGGTGACGGCTGCGATCTGCGAGTTGCCCACGGCGAGGTTGACGAGGTCCCATCCGATGCGGACGAGGAGGTAGGGAAAAATCCAGAGCTGAGCCCAGATGATGCAGGAGCCGGCGGCCTGCGGCGCAAGAAGGTCAGTGCGTGGGCTTGGCGCGCCGGGCCGCGCGGAAGCTCACTAGGTTGACGATCGTGTTGACCGTCTGAACGACGATGCTGACCGTCAGGAAGCCCCAGCGCATGTTGTTCTGCGCGATGCCGGCCTCCCATGTTGCGGCCATGTTGGTGTGCAGCTGGAGGTAGCCGTCGTCCTGCATGATGGCCCGCGCGGCCTCTTCCGCATCGCCCCGCAGCCCGCTCCGGAACCGTTCCAGCATCGAGGTCAGCGCGACATCCATGGCGCGGTGCCGCAGCCGTTCGGACAGGCGGAGCTGCGGAACACTGAGCCAGATGCGCCGCGTGCACCCTGTTCCCCAGCTCCAGCCAAAGTTCACAAAGACTGAGGGGCGAAACAGTGCCCGTGTGAGTGGGAGCCGATGTAACGCGCAGAAGACCTACGTGCTAGAGCACCCAGTGCCGCGCCCCAGCCGGTGGACCAGAACCTCGCGCCGTACGTGGCGATCGTTGTCCACGTGAACATGACCACCGACAAGGCCAGCGCCGTATTCACGACCAACATGCTGCCGAGCTCCAATGCGGCTGCCCTCCACGGCACCCGCCCGGCGCACTCTGACGCTGGACAGGGGCACAGCGCGTCGCCAGGATCATGCCGGAGCAGGCCCAGCCCGCCCGGGTTCGACTTGAGCGAGCGCCTTCTTCCGCGGCAGCGGCCCGCGGGAGACGCCGGGCGGGTCGGCGAACCCCGCGGCACCGGAGAGCCCCTGCCGCGGGTCGGGCGGGCGGCGCGGGAACAACGCGAGCCATTCGGCGGCGGAGGGCTCTGGAGGCGGCTCCCCGCCGTGCGGGCGGGCCATCGGATGTCTGTTGGGTGGGACGAGATCGATAGAATCTTCGCGGGATTCTGCGCCCCGAGTCTCGCTGGATTCCTCGCGCCAAGACCCAGACGAGGACACCCGAATCGAGATGGTAAGGGACCAACAAGATGTCCGAGTCCCTGCTAGCCACTCTGGGCTGGATGCCGTCCCGATGCGGCCCCTGTTTGCTCAAGACGGTGCCGATGAGTCGGTGGAGGTGCCGACTTTGGATCACCTCCAGCTCTGCTGCATCCTCATGGAGTCCCATAGCGGTTCTATGCGATAGTGCGATCGCACTATCGCATTCTTCATTGCCACCGGGTTGTACGGGTTCCATCGAAGATCGGCGCTCTTAGCCATGAGCATTCTCATGCGCTTCCTTTAGGGCCTTTCGACGATCACCCCGGTCCTATCCCATCTAACTTTAGTCGGACAGCACCCCGGGCAGATTGCCTTCCAACTTCTTTACCCGTTCTCGTGTGTACACAGCCTAACCCTCCGACGTCTCCCCCGGCAACCCGGGCAGCCCCGCCGCCCCCGTCCCCGGCGTCGTCCCCCTCGGCGATCCCACCCCGGTCTTGGGCGTCGGCGTCTTCCCCCCCGTCCCCGGCGTCCCGCCCCCCTGCGCCTCGGGGTGCACCGCCGAAAGTAGGATCGGGGAGCGGCCCGTGTCCACCCGCAGCTCCGGCAGCGCGTGGCGGCCGCTTGCCGCGCGGGTGATGGGGATCGGAGGGGGGGCCGGGGACGGGGAGGGGTACGCGGCGCTGAGCCTCCGCGCGTGCGCATGGGAGCGGTCGGCAGAGGTGGAGCGGCCGACGACGCTGGCGCTGCGCACGTGGGATTGGGCGGCGGGGGAGGGGGAAGGGTTGAGCGGGGCGCCCTGGCGGCGGGAGGGGCTGCCCGGGAGGGAGGAAGGGGAGGCGGGGGAGTGGATGCGCGGCGAGGCAGGGGAGGCGGGGTTGGATGCGGGGGAGCGCAGGGGGGTGGATGAGGGGGAGGTAGAGGAGCGGATGCGTGCGGGGGGGGAGGCGGGGTTGGATGCGGGGGAGCGGAGGGGGCTGCGCGGGAGGGTGGGGTTGGGGGGAAGTGGGGAGGGCGTGGGGGGCACGGGTGAAGGGGTGGGCAAGGGGGTGGTGTCCTTGGAGGGGCTGCTGGGGAGTTCCGGGAGCGGGGAGGGGGCGTCGGGTGCCGGGTCGTCTTTGCCGGCGGCCGGGACTGCAGATGTCCGCTCCGCCTCCGCCGCCTCCTCTTCCTCCTCCGTCTCGGCCCGCCCAGCAACAACCGCCACGGTCCAGCCCGGAGTGATGGGCGAGACGACTGGGGTGCCCGGTGCAGGCGTGCTGGGTGTGACCGCGGTCTGGGGAGTCCCTGGCACACTGTCCGGGATGGCGAGCGGCACGGCCAGCCCGCCGTGCACGGCGTGTTCCGCCCCCGTTGGGCCCCGATCGGCGTCGAGCTCGTAAAGCAGGAACCACTTGCGCTTCTCGAACCCGTCGTCCGGCCCCTGCCACGCGCGCGGGTTCTCGGCGTCGGGCCACACGCAGCGGCACCTGACCCTGCCCGGCACCCGCCCGGCGGGCAGCCAGTCCAGCACCCTGACCTCGACGCCGACCTGGTCCGGCCTCGGCCCCTCGGGGGGGAACCCGTACGAGTCCAGCCCGCGCATGACCCTGGCGGCGCGCATGCCCCTCGCGTGCGCCGCGGCGACCCAGTCCCCCCACGCGGGCTCTGCGTCCCTGCGCACCCACTCGCCGGGTTGCGCGACAAACTCCCGCCGCCAGCGGTACTCGCAGCGGTCCGCGGGCCCGGCGGCCTGCAGCGCGGCGTTGCGCGCCATCTGCTCCGCGGCGGCTTTCGGCGTCCTCCCGCGCTCGTCGGGCAGCTCGAAGCGGCGCTCGATTCTGCCGCGGGGCGAAAAGTAGACTGCATCGACTGCGATGACCGGCCGCGGCTCGTCGCGCCAGTCGAGGCGGGCGTGCTTGAGCGGGGCGGCCGGCCGCGGGCGGAGCACCTCGACCACCGCGCGCGGCCGCGAGTCGGGCCGCTCCAGATACGCCCAGCTCCCGCCGGGCAGCAGCAAGTACGGCACGAGGCGGCAGTGCGCGTGCGCCTCGACCGCGGCGGACAGCGCCGCGCCGAGCTCGGCCGGCGAGCCGAAGCACCGCCCGGCCGGCGGCGGCAGCCCGTCCGCCCGCCCCGCCGGCCCCTCCGCAGGGCTGCCCGGCTCCATTTTAACCGATGCCGTGCGCTGCGGCCGCCCGGCGGCCCGCTAGGGGGCGTGGGCTCCCCGCGATCCGGGGCAAACAACGGCCCAACGTCGGCCACCCGCACTCACACAGCCCCGAAGACCCCAGGCGGCTTCGGACTCGGCCGGCCCGAAAAAAGGTCCCGGACAACTTCCGTTGCAATTGAATGCGTCCGCAGATGGGGTTCCGCACCGGCCGACGCCCGGAACAATCCCCGCGGCCACCCCGCAAGCCCGCCCCCAATTGCCAGATGGCCTGGACCCCCGGCGGCAACCCCTCGCCTAACCCGATCTCCCCGTCTCCCTTCCCGATCCGACCGCTGTATGCAATTAATTCGTTTGGAGAGGGACCGCGCGGACCCCGGACCAGATCGGACCGGACGGCACGGCGGGCTTCTTACGGAGGGGCGGGGCGGGGAATCCGCTGTCTCCACCCCCCAATCGGCGCAAAAACGCAGCGTTCTTCCCCCGCAGCAAAACAAAACCCGACCCCGCCCCGCCATCCGGCATCACCTGGGCGAAAACGGCAGCTCGCCCCAGTTCATCGCGGCCTTGAGGTCGCCCTGCACTTTCGGGTCCTCAAAGTCCACCGCAAACCGGCCGCCGTACGCCGCGCGCGCCCTTTCGGCCTGGAGGATGTACCGGTCCGAGGTGAAGTAGCGCCGCATGCGGTCCGAGGTGGGGTAGACCTGCTCCTGCGTCGAGGACCAGCTGTCGGGCGGCGTCAGACGGGCACCCCAGAAGGCGCCGGGGAGGATACCCACACGACGGTCTTGCCCGACGCCCTGTCCTTCAGGTGCCCCAGCCGGAACGCCCACGCGACGGGGGCGAGGCCGTACCGCGCCACGGCGGGCTCGAGGTCGTCCGCGAGTGCGGCAAAGAAGCCCTGCATGCTTGGGGAAAGGTACTGGAACCCGCGCCGCGAGTAGAGGTACGCGTTGTGGAAGTTGTCGGGGCAGTTGGAGAGGCAGTCTCGGTCTGGAGGGGGGGGGCAGAAGGTCACTCGACGCAACAAGGCCGCCCGCAACGGCACCCACGCCTCCACTCGGCCAGCGAGAGGATCAGCGAGACCACCTTCCTCGCCACCTTGAGCCCCGGATTCCGCTGTCCCGGCAGCGGCGGCCGCGTCTTTGTGAACACCGCGCGCGGGTTCTGGATCTCGAGCCAGTCCACCACCGTCACGTTCAGCGGCGGCTCCGAGAAGGCCCCCTCCAGCATCGCCACGTCCTCCCCCGCCTCCTCCGGCGGCAGGTCGCAGATCGAGACGTGGTGCGTGTCGGGGTCCAGCCCCGCGACGGGGGTCGCCGCGCGCCGCCCGGCCGACTCTTCCGCGCCCGACGGCCTGCTGAAGAGGAACCCCGGGTCCCCGTCGCGCAGCCGCACGAGCTCCTGGTACGCGTGGAAGTCCCACGCGCGGCAGTCCCTAATCCGCACGAACAGGTCCAGGATGAAGTTGCGGTCGGTGACGGCGATCTTTGCCCCGCGGGCGCGCTCGGCGTCCGTGAGGAGCGACGAGTCGGTCACGGTGAGCCGCTGCACGAACCCGTCGGACGAGTCGATCTTGAACATCAGGTCCGTGTAGCCGCGCTTGGCCAGCTCGTCCTTGATCCCGAAGTCGGTGATGTACTGCCGCAGGTCGTCGTAGGTGTAGTGCCCCAGGAACCGCGCCTCCCTGCCGGCCGAGGCGGACAGCTCAAAGTCGAAGGCGTCCTTGGGCAGCAGGATGTCCATGACGGTGTCGGCGGCCAGCTCGACCCACGACCTGCGGCGGCCGGGCGGGCGCGGCGGCGGCGGCTCGAGGCGCGAGTGGTCTGCCTCGGGCTCGGGCTCCGCGTCCTGCACGGGCTCCGACGCCCCGGTCTCGTCCTCGGGGGTCCGCGGGCGGGAGCGCGCCAGCGTTGCCTCGCGGTCAAAGTCCGTCTCGGGCGGGCCCTCGAGGTCCGTGGGCTCGGGCGTGAAGCGGCGCAGGGTGTCTGTGAAGATGCGGCGCAGGGCCGAGTGCGAGCGCGGCGGCGTGGAGCCGTGCGGGGCGGAGCGGTGGGCGTCGGCGTCGGTGCGGCCGCGGCGTTCGGCGTCGTTGTTTGTGTCGTTGTTTGTGCCTTCGTCGTCGGCCGGGACGGCCAGGTCGGCGGTCGGGCGCGTCACCGAGATGCGCGTCCGCGGCGAGCCGAACGGCGTGGCGGCGAGCACGGCGCCCACGACCTCCGACACCGTCGGCGGCGCCGTCAGCGCCTCGAGCGCCGCGGGGCCGTCGACGGCGACGAGCGACGGCCGGCGCGGCCGCCCGGGCGGCGCGGACAGCCCGCCGTCGGCGGGAGGCGCCTGCGCCATCCGCGGAAACACTCGGGCGGAAAGAGGGAGGCGGCTGCGGAGCGCGGCCAGGCCGGCGGAACGGGCGGCGCGGGGGGGGACGGAACTTCCCGCAGCAGGCGGGCAAAGGGACTGCGGGGACCCCTTTTCTGCTTCACGTGCGCACAGTCAGCGTTCTGGGAAGCTGCAAAGTGCCACCGATCCCCGAGGACGCCGAGCGCCCGCGTGGATGGACCGCAATGTACGTTTCTCTTCATTTTTTCCGGACCGCCGAGGTCATTTCCGCGTAGGGGAAGAACGTAAGGAAGCAGGAAGGCTCAGCTTGAAGCTGAATAAGATAAGGAGAACCTCAAAGAGATCCAAATGCCGTAGTGTGCGGCACGAGCATGAAAGGCACGGCAATGATTTTGGATCTTTGGACGTCGGATTGTGGAACTGTCGTCGAAGCACCAGGCGATTGAGGCCGAGAGGCGTGCGAAAGCCGCGTCGTTTCTACGCTGTTTCCGACGAGGCCGCCGCGAAGCCTGACGTCGGAACCGCCGCACGTGTGCCCAGAGCGACTCGGAACCCGGCCGGGGCGTTCCCCGTGCCCTGCTCCGCAGGCTTTCCGAAGTGCCTCCCATCCATCGGACACGCCGCGGTGCCGCCCGGCGGCGCCAGAACCGGCCGGGGAAGATCGTTGCCCCGGAGGAAGGCAGGCGGCCACCATTTGGCGCTCAGGAACCCGGATCGGCGGCCGGGAACCAAAGAGGTGGCGGAAGCGGCGCGACCGCGGGAACCCCCGCCGGCGGGTCCTTTCCGCCCCAATTTCGGGACGGCCCAAGCAACGTCGACCATCTACCGCCTGCCCTGATCGTCGTCGGCTGAAGGAGCGGCGGTTTCGGCGCAAGGGCAGCGGGAGAAGGGACCTCCGGAAGCTGTGGCAAACGGCGAGGCGGTCCCGGAGGCGCCGGCGCCGCCGCCGATCGCCGGCTCGGTTCGGTTTCCGACGGATTCCGGCGCCTTTTCAGCCCGGCGCTCGGCCGCTTCGGTTGTCCGGGCGAACGCCGGCGCGATTCTCCGCGCGGGCTCGGCGAGGCGGAGCTCGGGTCCAGGCGCGCCCCTTCCGCACATGCCGGCGAGCGCCGCGCCTCCGGAGCGCACGATGGCGACGCCGAGCTGCCAGCACTGCAGCAACATCAAGGCGAGTGGCGTGCGCCGTGTGGAGGCGTCCTCGTCCAACCCGTCCGTGCCCAGGGGAAGTGCCGACGCGGGCCGCCGCAGCCCGACGGCACGCCCGCGCCGTGCGAGCGCTGCCTCCGCGTCGGCCGCGCGTGCGTGCCGCAGGACTCGCGGGTGCCGCGGCGGCAGCGCGAGCGGGAGCGGCGCGAGCAGCGGAACCAGGCCGGGCCGCTCCTCACTCGCTCGGGCTCTTCGCCGGGCGCGGGCTCGGGCTCGGGCTCGCAGGCGGCGCCGTCGCCCATCTCCCCAGACGCCTTCCGCGGCTTCAGGTTCTTCGCCGGCGGCCCCTTCTCGCCGCCCGGGGGCCCCTTCTCGCCGCCGCTCGACCTGCCCGCCGCCGCCCTCGCGTCGCCCTCCCTGTCGCCCCCCGCCCCGCCGCCCAGCTCGCCCGGCCCCTCGTCGGCCGCCACGCTCGCAGCCCTGGCAGCCTACTGGGAGAACTTCCACTCGGCCGTGCCCGTCGTGCACAGGACCCTGTTCGAGCGCGCCTTTGCCCCGGGCGGCGTGCGCGCCTACGGCCATCGCCCGCCGCTGGCCCTCCTCCACGCCGCGGCAGCCATGGGATCCCTCGTCGGCCGCACCGGACGCGACTCGGCCGAGCGGATGGAACAGGCGCGCGCGCACTGCGACCGCGCCAAGGAGGCGCTCCTTGCGGGATATTTCGGCGGCCTGGAACAGCGGCCCGTGACGGACCTGGAGGCCACGCAGGTGCTGTGGCTGCTCGTGCACACGCTCATGGTGGCAGGCTTCGGGAAGGAGCTCCTCAGGCTCATGGAGCTGGGCATCGAGGCGCTGGACCGGGTGTGCCCGCTGGGGACGCCCGACATGCTGGAGATGCCCCTGGACCCGGAGGACTGGGTGGTTCGGGACTCGGCGCTCCGCCTGTGGATCGTGTGGGGGTCCATCGACGTGACATTTGCCTACCTCGCGGCCAACCGTACCGCGCTGCGGCCGTACTTCACGGCCGCATTCGCCCTCCCCGCGCACGAGGTCTTTTTCGACCACGAGGACCCCGAAAAAGCGCATGCTGCACTGCTGGCGCGCGGCATGCCCCCCGCCGCGGTCGATTTCGCATCCTTTGCCGCGCGGCCGTCGGCGGACGCGGGCGCCACCGCCGTTCGGTCCATGATCGCCCCGGTGTTCGAGGTCCGCGCCTCCTTCCTCTGCGTGCTCCACACCACCAACTTTTGCCGCCACCTGCGCCATCGCCTGCGGAGCTTCGCCACCGCGCGCGGCATTTCGGCCGTCACCATGCTCACCAAGGACCCGGCCGATTTCACCCCCGACGAGGCGGCCTACCGCTCCCACGTCAACATGTTCGACGCCGTCGTCGCGGCATTCTACGCCTCCCTCCCCCCGGACGCCGGCCCCGCCCTGCGGGACGGCGACCCCTTCCCCCTCTTCTCGGGCCCGTGGTTCCGCACCCCCGCGCACGGGCACCTCTTCGCCACCTGGTCCATCCCCTTCTACACCTACGCCGTGGAACACCACCTGGGCGGGGACCCCCGCGCCGCGGACCCCTCCATCTTCCGCTCGCAGGGCTTCGTCGCCGTCCTCGACGGCTGCGTCGCCGCCGCGCGCCTCTTCCGCGCGCAGATCCGCGCTGACCCGGAGCTGCGGTGCGCCCAGTTCTCCGTGCTCTACGACCTGCTCAAGGTCGCCGCGGTCAACTTTGCCGCCGCGAACCTGATGCCCCCCGGCGAGGCACCGCGCTCCCCCTTTGCCCAGGACCTCGCCGCCGTGTCGCGGTACGTCGACGGGATCGCGGCCAACTACGGGCCCGTGGTCGCGCGCACCGCGGCCAACCTGCGGCGCAGCGTGGCCGAGGCCGGGATCGACCTCGGCGCGGTGGGCGAGGAGGGCGAGGTGCCCGGGAAGCTGGGGCTGCTCAGGTTCAGGAAGGTGGAGGGGGATCCGGGGAGCGCGCTGGCGATCAGCGTGGCGAGCGTGGACGAGGCGTCGAGGAAGTTCGCGGCGACGGAGATGGCGGATTGATCCGCAGGCTGCGGGATGTGGTTTCCGGGGGGGTTGGCGGCGGCACGGTTCGCCGTCGAATTGACATCCGGTGCGGGGAAGATCGGGGCAGAGTGGGTTTTGGGCACCAGATGGCGAATGGATCGAGGTCCATTGCTCTCCTTTGGTCCGCGGGCAATCGTTTTGAGTGTCCGCCCGGGCGGCACCACGGGCGGCTTTCGGGCGGGACCGAAGTTTTTGCGCGAACCTCGGACGCCCCAGAGCACCAACCGCGGGCGATGTCGTTAGTATCCAAACGTGGAAGCTCATCGGGCATGTTGCAGCTGGCCCAGTGGTCGGCGATCGTCGGCCGGCCTGTCGTCGTGTGTGGCAAGTGCTGACGATCGGGCCGATGAGGTTGGCCTGGACCCAAAGTGTTTCGAGGGGAGGACAACAACGTCCAAACACAGCGAAGCACCGCCGAGAGAACGATGATGCGCGCCGCTTGGTGCCTCCTGGTAGTCCTCCTGCTCGGCGCCGCCCGCGGCTCGGTCCAGGCGCCCGTTGCCGACGCCGAGTGCGTGGCGGGCGGCGTTCGCTTCTCCGCTTTGTTTGCGCTCACCGGCGCCGGCCATCCGCAGCGCCGTCGAGCCGCAGTCCACCCGCGCGCTCTTTGCGCGCTCGTGCGCCGACTGCCCCTCCTCGCACGAGTTTTGGTGGGCCGGGGACCGCGCGCGTCGAGGGCACCCGCAGGGCTCACGTTATCTCCCCCACGACCACGATCCTGCAGCGAGTTCGGCTACCCGGGCACCCCCGAAGACCACGTGGCCTGCGTCGCGTACGGCGAGAGCCACCGCCTGCTGTACCGCAGCTACGACAGCTGCAGCGTGAACCTCATCGCCTCCAAGGCCTACTGCTCCGGCACCGCCATCCGCGACGGCTACAATGCCACCGCGGGCACCGGTTCCGCGGTTTCCGCCGACTGCGTGTCGTACTGCAGGGGCGTCTCGGCCGGGGCCATCTGGTGGTGGGTAGTGCCTGCCGCTGCTTCCCGCTGCCGGCGGGCTGATGCGACGCCGCGCCCGCGCAGGGTTTCGGAGGACGGGTACTGCGCCTGCTACGCGAGTTTGGCGGCCTGCGACGTCGGGTCGCCGGATCCCTCGGAGACCAGGATCTACGAGCTGACCAACTGCTGAGCTTGGCCGGACGGTCTGGTGGAAGCGCTGCGCTCCCACGCGCGCGGAGGGAGCTCGGTCGATGCACGTTCCAATATTAGAAACGCGCGGCATGTCGCATTGGGCGGCCCGTAATCGAGCAACTTCCGGGATCCTCGCGTGCGACGTGCTCTGAACCGCACTTGATAGCCGTGAAATCCACCACAAGCCGGCGGGACAATCACTCTGCCGCTTGTATGGTCCAGGATCCTGCACGATGCCCTGCCGGCCCCCAAAAGGGACCAGTCATGCTAAAGCACTTCCTTCAACCAACCACAGGGGTACGATAACGCGCTGGCTGATGCCTCCTCGCCGCTCTCCTGAGTTTGCCTGCCGCCGAGCCGGCGGATTGCTTGTCCATTTCCCCCGCACCGCCGCTTTCTGTATCCTCGCCGGCTCGCCGTCCACAGCGCCATGCGCCGCAGCCAAGCAGTGCGACATAATGGACACCGCTCCATGTCAAAACGATGCAACACAAAGAGTAGATTGACAGGAGTACAAAAGTTGCTGGTTGGGCATAGAGCAATGCCCCGCGGCTGCAGTTGACGTCTACCCGTTCTTAGTTTGTCACCTGGTCAATGATCTTATTGACGGTTCCCTTCAGCTGTGGAAGGGACGCCATCTTTAGTATGATTGCGGAGGAAGGATCTCACCGACCGATAGCATACCTTGGTGAACCAGCCCTTCAGGCCGCCCGCCTTCGCCGCCATGTCACCTGACCGAAAAGCGCGTCAGGACCCGATGGGCCAGGGCCGCATCTCCGTTCCTGCCCACCGCCGGCCGCATCCATCGCGGCGTGCATGGCGTTGAACTTGTCCTGGTTGCTGGCCGCCCACGCCGCCACCGCGGCCCTGTTCTCCTCCGACGCGTCGAGGAACGCCGCGAGGCGGGCCAGCTCCGAGGCCGGCGCGGCGGCGCCCTGCTCGAGGACGGCGATGGCCTCGGCGGTCGTGAGGGGCGCTTCCATGGAGAGCTTGGGTGGCGAATAGCGTGAGCGGGGCCTGCCCGGAGCGGAGACGGCTGCGGGGGTGCCGGGTTCACCTCGTCGGCCATCTTATTGGAGCTTATTGTGCGAGGGCGGTGCGGCCGGTGGAGGAGAGTTGAGGACGGCCGGGAGCCGAGCGTCGTGGTGCCTGGTGATGGGAGAGCACCGTGGCCTTCATATACCCCGGAGACCCTTGAAGGGTCCGCGGCGGCCGGAACGGAGGGACACTGCGCGCTGCGAGCCGGCGACCGCAATTGCCCTCGGGCTGATATAATTGTACCGATGCAATCCTATCCCGAGTGTTGGCCGCCTCGAATGAGCAGGGGCGATGCGGGAGCTGGGTGGGACAACCTACCCTGGACCCTGACAAATCCTGGAAAGTTCGGACCGTTAAACCCGACAGAAGTTGCACAGACTCGGGCTCCACGCGTCATATGCGCAGGACACTTTCGCTCTCGGGCTTGGAGTTTCGTACAACTATGTGTGCTTCGCGAAGCTTTCACCTTCTAGCATGCAAGGAGCGATACGTGAGCTCTTGGGGAGTGACGCGGGGTCAACGCACCTGAATCCAGATTAGTGCGCGCGCGTGCGGACGGACGCTGACTCTCTCCGATCCTGGAACATCGCAATGAAAAAGGCACAACTTTCCACGAACGGGACGAAGGCGTCGCACTACCAGTGGCGATGTCCACGAAGGCGCTCAAAGTCGGCCCAGCGGGCCGGTGGCCCTACGGCGGAGGCGGCGCCTTCGGCAGACGAGGCGAGGACTGCGGTCGGCATGGTGAGAATGTCGGAGGGTGCAGCGTAGCACTGCGTGTGACGTGAGTTGACTGTGCGCGGGGAGGCGCCAACCCTGGAAGCGACGGGCTCCGACCCTCATTGATGCTCTCTTAACTTCAACGTCACCGACGATAAGCAGCCATAAGAAACGTGTTCGCTTTACACGACCAGCTGCTCCTGCGTCGCCCCGCTACCCTCACCCGCTACACGCACAGCGCGACCCACTACTTGGCCTTCCCAGCCGCCGCAACGATCGCCCCCAGCAGCGCCCCGTTCAACGCCCCCTTGTTCGTCTCCTCCCCCATCGTGGTGCCGTACAGCTTCGTCGCCGACAGCTTCACCACCACCACCCCCTCCTCCGGTGCCACCTGCACCGTCTGGTTGTACACCCCCTGCGCGGCGAACTGGCCTCCCGGGCCGGGCATGAGCCACCACTGGTACCCGTACCCGTAGGGAAGGCGGATGCCGTCGCCGATCACGGGGGTGCCCGGCGCGAGGTGCGGCGCGTCGCCGTGGGACGAGGCGGAGACCCATTCCGCAGGGACGATTTGCGCGCCGGAGTGCCATTTGCCGCCGAGGCGGTAGAGCTCGCCCAGCTTCGCGAAATCGCGCGCCGTCAGCAGCAGCCCGGCGAACGCGGCCTCGCGAGCTTCGCGGTCGACGAGCCAATAGCCCGAGTGCTCGAAACCCAGCGGCAGCACGAGCTTCTCCCGCATGTACTCCGCGAGGGGTTTGCCCGTGGCCTTGATCAGGAGGGTGCCCAGGGCCTGGGTGTCGCCCGAGTTGTACCGGCACAGGGTGGCGGGCGGGAGCTCCTTCTTCATGCCGGCGACGAAGGCGTCGAACGTGTTTTCCCCCGAGAAGCAGAAGCCGAGCTGGAGCGCGTCGCAGGTCTGGTCCGAGTAATCTTCGAGCCAGCGCGCGCCCGAGGACATCTGGAGGACGTCCTTGATCCGCACGCCGTCGTACGCTGAGCCCGGCTGAACATCGATGTAGGCGCTGATGGGATCCTCGATGGACTTGATGTGGCCCTCGGCGACGGCGATGCCGACCAGCGCCGAGACGAAGGATTTGGCGACCGACCAGGAGGTCCACTGCACGTCCTGGCCGCCGGTCAGGAAGTATTTCTCGAACACGATCTTGCCGTCTTTGAGCACGAGCAGCGCCGCCGTGTCGGTCTCCTCGAGCGCGTCCTCGACCTTCACGGTCCGCCCGTCGAACTCGAACGACTCGGGGAGCGTCAGCGCATCGCCGGCGGGGAACACGTGGGGTTTCTCCGACGCGGGCATTTCGACGACATCGAGCAGCTCCTTGTAGCGCGGGAAGTTTTCGTGCTGGGGGACACCCTGGAACAGCCCGAGGGAGAAGGGCGTCGTCTTTGCGGGCGCGGCGGCGGCCATCGCGAGGGGTGGGTCGCAAAACGGGCTGGGCGGCACGGGGAAAGGAGGGCGAGCAGGTCGCTAGCGGCTCTGAGGAACAGGCGGGCGAGGGACGAGGTGGGTTTCGGGTGGTTCGCTGCCGCGCCGAAGCGTGCCCTGCCCCCCCGTTATGCTATAGGTGGAATCAAAACCTTTCGCAAACTTTGATTCGCGCGCGAAGCGCGCCGGGTTCTCCGGGGGCGAAATCCCCAGGCCGGGGTTAGGGGGCTGCCGCCCCTTAAAGCTTGGGAGAAGGGTCCCGTTGCCGTGGAGGATGCGGGACCATCGTCGCCGGGACAACGGAGGCGTGGTCGAGCCATGTCACAGTATAGGATGTCCAGAAACTACAAGTGCAATCAAGAACTGTCCTTCTTCTTGCGCTTCGGTTTAGGCCGATCCTCCTGTTGGTCGGTGTACGACGCGGAGAAGCAATCGCCGAATTGATGGAAGGGCCCTGCGGCCGAGCGCCTCCAACGGAACTTCGTTTTCTTTTGCGCGAAGAGCTTCCTGCGGGGGCGTGCCTCTCGCGAGATTCATCGTCGAGGCTGGAGTTCAGTCAGTACAAGCATGCTGGACGGTCGCAATCGTCTCAGGCCTCCACGGTCGTCGGCAACGTAAGCAAGAAGGTACTCATCCAAGCTCCGGAGCACCTTGTACCTCGTCATTGCTGTTCCGATCCGAAACCCCTGTCAAAGATAGCTAGGACCTTGCGCACCATCTCGTACGGGCTCTGCGCGGGCGCCTGGTGCAACACTACGGACCGTCTCGTCACGCCAAGGTGCCGCGCGGTGAGCTGAACCGCTGCCATGGCAATGTTCCAGTGGCCGTCGACAAGCCGGCAGCCTTCTTCTTGCCCGCCGCAGAAGACATCCTTCAACTTGCTGCGTTCACGGCTCGTCTGAAGGAAGTGTACGAAGGGGCGAAGGTCCGAGTGCGTGCTGAAGCGAATCTGAGGCTGATCCGAGCCACAACACCTCAGCGGTCGCGCAAAGTGTCGAGAAAGTCGATCGAGTCCAAAAGGCCCTGGCTCGGCGCCGGCAGGTGAAGAGATTCGGGGCTTCGCCCGAGTCGGGGTCACGGGACGCTACGGCCGACACGAAGTCTCCCGAGCTTCAAGCGGGTTCGGCCGACCCCGCGGAACTTCGTTCAGATGTTTCTCCGGCAGATTGGCGGTCCCAATCGGTGCGAACGGCCGCAGAGAGGTCGGGGGGTGGGGGTGCAATTCTATGGCTCGAGGTGCAATTCGATGGCGCGCGTGCAATTCTATAAGGGGGTTTTGTATCTCTGTAGATGCGGTTTCTAGACTCTGATTGCCTGAAATTCTATCCCCAATTAACGCGTCCAGCTAGACGGCCGCGGCTCCCCGACGCCGCCACCGCCAATAGTCAAAGGTGGCCGCCCTGCCGGATCCGATATCCCGAATGGCACTTTGAAGGACCGGCTCGACGGATCTCGCCGGTTGTCGTGCGGCGCTTAGCTCAGCAGCCCGTGGACGCGCGTGCGCCGCGGGCAGAGTTCGGAGGACGCCCTGTTTGTGCGACGCCCGGTGCCCCTCTGCACAATGCTGCAGCAGCGCCTTGCCAAAGCCCTTTCCCTCCTCGCCATGGCGGCGCTGGCTGCGCTCCTCCGGCCCCCCGCGGCTCCCGCCCCGCAGCCGCCCGCCGACCGGGATCCGAACCAGGCAGCACCCCCGGCGGAGTCCTGCCTGCTGTTCGCCGCGCCCTGCACGTGCATGCACTCCAACCAGCTGCTCGTCGCGTCGCGCGTGGTCGGCATCGCCCGCGTGCTCGGATGCCGTGTGCTGCCGCTGTTCATGAGCCACGGGCCGGCGAGGGATTGGGGCCACGGTGATATTCCCCTGGAAGCATTCTACCTGAAGGACCCGCCCTCGGACGTGTTCGTCGACCTGGAAGGCGAGGACGCGGCGTGGGTCCGCGGGCTGGCCGCGGCAAACGGAATGGCGGTTCTTCCGGGCGAGAAGCCCCAGGGCAACAAGGGGGATGCTATCCGCGACCGCGCCGCGTTCGGCCTGCACCAGTACCGGAACGTCGACGACCGCGTGCTCAGCCTCCCCTGCCTCGTCGGCCCGCACTCGCTCGGGGACCCCCGGCTGGCCAACTTCACCCAACCCTTCCGCTGCTCCGAGCTCGTCGTCCTCCGGGAATGGGCCACCCATCCCGACTATGTCGAACCCGCTTCCCGCGACACACTGCTGCACGGCCTGCGCCGCCGCCTCTCGGGCCGCCTCGTCGGCATACCGCAGCCGTTCCTGCTCAACCTCAGCTGCACCGTCGAGCAGGACGGGTCCGCCGAGATTCCGCCGCGCAGGGAGCTTCTCCGGGCCGCCAAGTGGATCCTCTGGAACGGCGTGCTTTCCGGGCCGCGGTGGAGGGGGATGGACAGCGCGGGGTGGGAAGCGAACGTGCTCGGCAAGATCGGGCGGACGCCAGCGATCCCGGAGCTGGACGAGCCCGAATACGCGCGGTACCCCGTGCCTGTGCCCTCGTTGAACACGGCCCACGTGCGGTCGGGGAGCAACCACGTGGCCTACTGCGCGCACCGGCTGCGGTTCCCGCTCTGCGCGACGACCGACGACCTCGCCGCCGATGCCTTGCTCGCGATTGCCAAGGAGAACGCCTCGCTCCCGCCGGACCGGCGAATCATCTTCGTCGCGGGCGATACCATCCGCCACCCCTCCGCGGCGCATGCCCACGCCGCCACGGACTTGGGTGCGTCGGACGTGCTCGTCCGCCGCCTCGAAGCCGGCATCTCCGCCTCCGGCCCTTCCGTGCGCTATGCCGCGGGTATGCAGACGGTGTACCGCGCCGTCCTCTCCCATCCCTCGTTGAACTTCACCGATCAGATGGTGATGCCGGCCCGCCACGGCGCCGGGAGGGAAGACGCCTTCTGGGACCTCGCCTACCTAGTGACGGACCAGATCCTGCTGGGGTGCGGCGACCGCGTCTCGCCGCACGTCGGGGAACAGGGGGCGTTCCGGCAGACGTATTGGAGCACGTTTTCCATGCGCGCGAGGACGCTGGGTGCGACGATCGGCGCCGCCGTCTGCCTGCCTTCGGGCTCCCCGGCGGGCGCGACGGATCCGCGGATGCACGGGGCGGAGTGGGCAGCGCAGGACGCTGCAATGACTCGCGCGGGGGTCGATTTCTCCGTGCTGCATTCGCACCATGCGGGGCCAAAGAGGACGCAGTCCTCCAGGGGGTGGATGCTGGGGTGCATGGCCAAGGGGGCGTTTTTGCCCGCCATTCCGTTCGGGGAGAGGATGGGGACGGAGGTCAAGTGCCCGTGGTGCGGGCCGGAGGGGAAGTGGTGACGGACGGCGGGAGCGGGGGGCGGCGCAAGCAGCGAATCAGGAGCGTCAGTCACGGAGCCCGTCTATCCGTGCGGCGCGTGCGGCACTCCAAGCCCTTGTAGGCACCGCATCCAACCGGGGGTATCAAGCCATGTCCTCTCCCACCACCCCCATGTCCTTTTCCCGCAACCCGGCCGTCACCTCCGCATGCATCGGCCGGCTCACTGGTAGCACGGCATCCCAAAGCACACGTCCGCAGGCACGAACGTCAGCCCGCTCGCCAGCGCCATGTCGATGATCCCCTCCGCGACCCACGGCGCGCTGTCCTTGTAGTCGTGCACGATGGCCACGCAGCCGTAGCCCCCACGGGCGTCGAGGTCCGAGCGGGCGCGGTTCAGGTAGTTCTCCGGGTCGTACTGGAAATCACGGGGGTCGACGTTCCACCCGATCGCCGCCATCCCGAGGGAGTTGGTGAGGTCGATCAGGGCCTGGTCGGCCCAGCCCGTCGGATAACGGGCGAGTCGTGGGTAGGCCCCGGTGATCTCGCGGATCTTGTTGGCCTGCCCGAGCAGCTCCGAGCGGCGGCGGTCGTAGTCGAGGGGGACAAGGGGGACGTGGTCGAAGGTGTGGTCGCCTGCGGACGGGAACTGTCAACCCGCGCAAGAGCACCTGCGACGTGCAAACCGACCGATACAGTGGCCCTCGGCAAACGCGCGTCTCATGGCGTCCACGTTTTCCGGTTTGTAGATGTTGACGCCGATGGTGAAGAAGGTGGCCTTGATCCCGCGCCGCCGGAGCACGTCCAGCACGCCGTGGGTCCAGGGTGCGAACGGGCCGTCATCGAACGTGAGGTGGATGTGGTTAGGCTGGCGGCACGTCCGGATGACGTAGTTGGGCAGGGGGCCGGCGGGGCCGGCGTACGCGGCGCCCCCGCCGCCGCCTCCGCCGCCGAAGCAGACCGAGGCGGCGGCGCACTGCCCGCCGACGCAGCAGCCCGACTGGCACTGATCCGAGGTCGACGCCGAGCAGCCGGCCCCGATCCCGCCGGCGCCGCCGCCGAAGCACACCGACGCGGCGGCGCACCGCCCGCCGAAGCAGCAGCCGCTGTCCGGG
This sequence comes from Hyaloraphidium curvatum, assembly GCA_025558095.1. Lineage (NCBI taxonomy): Eukaryota > Fungi > Monoblepharomycota > Hyaloraphidiomycetes > Hyaloraphidiales > Hyaloraphidiaceae > Hyaloraphidium > Hyaloraphidium curvatum. The sequence goes on along the minus strand of JAIVFI010000039.1, from coordinate 93,357 downwards.
CACTGCGCGCGGTCCGACGCGCTGCATTGCGCCCCGATGGAGCGCGGCTGCGGGCCGAAGCACGTCTCTCCGGAAGCGCACTGCCCGTTGAAGCAGCAGCCCGACGCGCATTCGGGGCCCGACGCGGAGCACGGCGACGTCAGAGCCTTGGCCTGTCGCGGGGACAGCCGCGCCGGCATTGCGGTGCATCGAGGCCCGGTGGCCCCGAGGAGCGCCAGGCAGGCCATTGCGATCACATGCAGCCGCATCGCTGAAAAATGGCGGTGTGTGGCCGGCGGTGGCGCGAGATGCACGTTCGCGAAAATGTCACCACTCGGACCCCGCGTGGCCGCCGTGGGCCCGGACCCGATATCTGTTGCAAACAAAACGTCATGCCACCGGAGACCGGTTCCACATCCTGACCCGCGTCATGTTTCTGAGCGCTTGCAATCGAAGACGGGGTTGGTCTTTTCGAGGGGAAGCGGACTTCTATACCAGCACTTTTGAAACCGAATGAGTGCTCTTGAAACCGACGAGTGTCTCCTAGCTGGGTCCCCAAGGGCGATCGGTAGGGCGGACCTCATCCACCGGCATCCCCATTTTCCACATGCCCAGCCCATGCCCGTCATTTTTCAACGGCCCCAGCGTTCTGAACACCGCCGCGGCGAGCCTGGGCTCATCGTATGGGTACCCATCCGGTCCGGAGTCCATGATGTCCCGCACAATCAGCTCCCGGATCCTTCCGCTGCGGAGCGATTCCAGGACGGACCTGGTGGAGGTGAGGTAGTTCCACTGGATCTCCAACCGCTGGATCGTATCCTTTCGCGGTCATCGCGCGCGGTGGTCACTGCTTTCCTCCCACGATGATGGCGATGCCGAGGCGCAGCAAAGCGCTCGGGCCTCTGGCGGCTTGCTGGAACACGTCGATGGCGACGCGCTGTGCCCTTGCCAGCGGAGGGAATGTGTCGGTGGGGTGCTCGCGGTGGCGGGCCTGCAACGGCTCGTCGAGTTCCTCTCGAGGTTGCTCCTGGTGAACCTCGTGGGCTTCGTCTTCGTCTGGACGCCACTCGTCACCTTTGCGCCGGCGACGTTTTCCCACTGGTGGTCCGCGCTCTTGGCGGCGCTGTACCTTTTGGCGGACCTCGCCGCCCACCTCATACCCGGCCTAGCCCGCGGCGGCGCCATTCTGGCCAGCCTACAGCTCTCGGTTCGATTGCAGCACCGGGCGGCCGCGATCGCGCTCGCCGACCTCATCCGGCGCCACCGGGAATCCATCTTTGGCGGGGCCGACCCGTCCCTCGCGGTCCGCGGCCCGGAGCCGTGCCGGAAGCGTACACCGTCCTGCACGCCGCCCTGGTGGAATCCTGGAGGTCGCGGCCGGTGGTCAGCAACGTCGTCTATTCCATGTACACTTTCCTCACCGCCGTCGCGGGTCTCGTCGTCAACCTGGCGGCGGGCGGCTGCGTGGTCCTCTGGACCGTGCTCCTGATCGCCTACATGCTCTTCCTGCTCTTCGTGGACCTCGTCAACCTCGGGGTGGCGAACCAGCAGATCTCGGCCGTCACGGACCTGTACCAGGACGCCATCCGGGACATCCGGGAGCTCCGCCGCGCGGCCGACGCCGCGTCCGCGCCGCACCTCCTTTCCGCGTCGCTGCGCAACCACGACCTGGTGCTGACCTCGTACCTGGCCGTGGATCGGTACAAGGCCCGGCTGTTTGGCGCCGCCGTCAGCCACGGGCTGACGCGGACCGCGGTGGTGACGGGATTCACCGTCGCGCTCGGGTTGTGGACGCTGCTCAAGGGGGCCGGCGTAACGTTCACGATGGATATGGCGTGCCCGATCTCATAGCGAGCCGATCGCGGGAGGCGGGTGCTGGGTCGGCCTTTGGGCAGATGAGCAGAACGGTTGGGAGATTTGTACAGTTGTCCGATAGGTGACGTGCTGTGTTGAGTAGAATCGAGCCGAGTGCGCACGATGCAGTCTTTTGGGCCGAAGGGGCCTATATCTCATCCCAGCCTGCCCACCGCCCTCAGTGCCCTGCGCACTGCACCCCGTCCCCTCGCCCGAAACAGCGCGTACGTGCTTTTCCTCGACGTCCGACCTCCGACCTCCAGGTCCGCCAGCGGGCCCAAAGTCTCAAGCTCCACGTACTTTTTCGGATCCGGGTTCGTGTACACCTCGGCGCTGGCATCCCCGTCCGGAAACTCAAGCGAGGGTTCCGTCGTGCGGCGGGACAGCACGGCAAACAGGGTGCCGTCCCTCCCGATCGCTACCATCCTGTCGGCGTCCGAGGCGAGCTTGTGGTACGTCTTGCGGTCGCGCGTAATGCGGAGCAGGTTGCCCCGGATGCTGACGTTGTTCCATGGGCCGTTGTGGTAGTCGAGGGCAGAGAAACCGTTCGGGAACCTCGACCCCTTCGGGACGGGGAGGTACACCGCCCGGGGGTCGTCGAGCTGCGAGATGACCCAGACCGAGACCCTTATCGGGCCGGGGTGGGTACCGTTCGCGACACGGTGAAATGTCGTACGCACACGGAGCACCGGTCTGTCCGGACTCGCGCGGAACGTCCGCACGACGCGGATCCCGTACGAGGGGTCCACCGGCCCCTCGATGACGACCGCCTCCCCCTCCGCCCGTCCGTCGTGCGGCATCCCGTCGAACCCCTTCGGTGGCAGCCACGTTTTGGAGCCCGTGAAGTTGCCCCACCGCGATTCCGGCGCCGGCCAAGCCTTGTCCCCGCCGTGGTTCACCCAGCCCCCCTGCGCGCCCTGCGGCGCGGCGCGCAGGTCGGTCCAGAGGACGTTGGTCCCGTTCGGGAGGAGGCGGAGGGACATGAGGCGCCCGAGTGAGGGAACGACGACGGCTTCGAGGTGCGGCGTGGTGAGGACGAAGGCGGTGTGCGGGCCGAACGTCGCGCGGTGTACGGCGGCGGAGGCGAGGGCGGGAAGCAGGAGGGCAGCCAGCAGGTAGAGGGGGATATTGGTCATCTTGGAGGGGTTTTGGCCAGCCGCGGCGTCGCCATGGTCACCCCAACGCGTTCGTGGCACAAGGTAGGACTTCTCAGAAGGGATTGCAGGCCGGGCGCGCAGGCGGGAGGGAGCCTTGCTCATGAAGTATTCGAACGTGCGGATCCGGAACGCGGAAGACTCGGAGCTCCTGGACGCCATTGCCTTGTGGATGAGCGCCCTGTACAACGTCCGGTTCGCGCACCGGTGTACTAGTCTAGAGTCACAGCGGTGCCAGCGAGCAACGCCAGCTTTCTTCCGCCTGCGAGATCAATAGATTGTGATCGATGACGTGCGGAATACTCAGAGGCAAGGACCTTCCGCACGCGCAACGTCAGGTGGGGAGGTGCCGTCCGCTCCACCGACCGGCGGGTAAACAAAAGCCGCTCCGCGTTCCCCCCGCACCTGCACCCCGCCGCGCTCCCTCCCGGACCGGGCGCACCTTCCCCTCCTCCTCCGCAGCCGCTCCTCGCCCGCGCGACCGAGATGGCGGAGCCCACGCTCTACGACTCCCCCATCTCGCGAAACGGGTACAAGGTCCGCCTGCTCCTCTCCCACCTCAAGCTCCCGGTCAAAAACGTCCCCGTGGACATCCTCGCGGGCGAATCCCGCGTCCCCGAGTTCCTGAAGAAGAACGCCGCGGGGCGGGTGCCGGTGCTCGAGTTTCCCGACGGGGGATGCCTGCCAGAGTCCAACGCGATCCTGACCTACCTGGCCGACGGGCCCGAAGGGGAGGGGGTATACCCCAAGGACAGGCTGGAGAGGGCGCACGTGCTGAGGTGGATGTTTTTCGAGCAGGTGGGTCCGGACGCGTGTGGCTCCCGCAGGCCGGACTGACGCGTTGGCGCGAAGAACATGGTGGAATGCACCGTCGGAACGGCGAGGTTCATGAAAAAGACGGGCAAGGACAAGGAGTATCCTCAAGTTTACGCGGAAAAGCTGCACACGGCCACCGACGCCCTCAACGCGCTCGAGCGGCACCTCTCGGGCGGCGAACGCGGCCAGCCGCGCGAGTGGGCTGCCGCGGGCAGGTTCACGGTCGCCGATATCGCGCTGTACGGGTACATCTCGGTGGCGGAGCAGGCGGGGATCGACATGGCCGCGTTCCCGGGGGTGTCAGCGTGGCGGAAGAGGCTCGAGGGGCTGCCGGGCCACCTGCCCGAGTAGTGGCGGGTTCCCAATCATTTTTCCGACGATTTGCTGGTAGTTTTTGGATGTATTGTATGCTTGAGATTGGACTTCAACAGATCTCTTTGGGCTGCGTGCGGGGCAGCCGGGGCAGCGGGTCCGCGGCGGGGCGGGCGTCCGCAGCCTGACCCCGGCCACGCACCCTTCTGCTCTCCCCTCCCCGGGCCATTCGGCCGTCGCGGCCTCTGCGTCCCTCGCCGCCGCCGCCATGCTGCCCGCGGGCGTGTCGCGGACGCAGGCCATCCTCATCGCGGTGCTGTTCGTCCTCGCGATAGCGACGCTGCCGTCGACGCGCCGCGCCTTCTCCGCGGACGTCGGCGCCGCGCAGGTCGAGCAGCGCGTGGAGGCGGTGCCGCCGCCGAAGCGCAGGCCGAAGGTGGCGCCGCCGCCCGAGCCGGAGGAGGACGACGACGACGAGGCGGACGCGAAGGACTCGGACGGCAAGGCCGAGAAGGCCACGGAGGGCGCCGGCAAGGACGAAGACGACGACGAAGAGGAGCCGAAAAAAGAGGAGGAAAAGGGCGGCAAGGAGAGCGCGAAGGACGAGCCCGTCAAGAAGGACCCGGGCCCGCCCGTCGACGACCCCGTGGCCAAGGCCACGGCCGACTGCCTTGCGGACCCGAAATCCTACAAGGACGGCTGCTGGTTTATCCAGAAGCGGCGCATGGCCCTGCAGACGCTCAAGGCCATGTCGGAGCTGCCGCCCGAAAAGCGGACGATGTTCGATTTCGTCGGGGAGCGGAAGGGGTGGGCCGTCTTTGACGCCCTGTTCACCCCGACGCTGGACTGCGACCTCAACAAGGTGGGTTGCCGGCTCGCTGCTGGCCGGGGCTCCAGGTCTCAAAGGCCCCCTTTTTCAGTTCGAGCGGTTCGGCGGCGGCGACGGCGGCAAATGGTCCTGCGGCGAGCTCGGCGGCATCCTCCAGCGCTCCGGCTCCCGCCAGATGGCCAAATTCGGCGACCGGGGCGCCAACAAGCCCGCCTGCATCGTCTACAGCCTGGGTTGCAACGGCAACTTCCACTTCGAGCACTCGATCGCGGGCCACACCCGCGGCGGGTGCGAGACCCACACGTTCGACTGCACGGGGACGTGGCAGGACGGAGCGACGGAGATGCACAAGATCTGCGTGGGGCCGCCCAAGACGGGGATGAACGCGGCCGAGTTTTCGGACCTGCCGGCGCTGGCCAAGCAGCTCGGGCACAAGTACATCACCGCCATCAAGGTACCTGGCCCCGGGGCACCGCCGCGTCCCCGATGCCTCACACCCTTTCCCGCAGATGGACGTCGAAGCCGCCGAGTATGACGTCCTGGAGATGCTCCTCAAGAAGGAGAACCAGGACCTCCTCCCGGTCATCCTCTGGGTCGAGCTCCATACGCACTCGCCCGACCTGGCCAACTTCAACGACTCGCTGCCCAAGCCGTACCTCGAGAACGGGAACTGGTTCGAGCACCTGTACCGGATATACAAGCTCATGGACGGTGGGTCCCCGCCGCACCGCGACGGCTTGCTCCTCCTGCTGATGCCTGGGGTCGGGCAGAGTACGGCTACGCGCTCGTGGCCAAGGAGCGCAACTACTGGGACCCCGCCAAGAGCAACTGCTGCTCCGAGTTCTCGTGGGTCCGCGTCGAGGCGATCCAGGGGTGGGAGGGGGTGCAGGGCGTCGACGGGTTCGGGAGCAGGTGGGACGACCCAAAGATCGGGATCACGCTGCGGTATCCGGACAAGCACGGGGACATTGGGCTGAGGCGGTGACGAAGGGGGAGGGGGATGCCCGGGAACGTGGAAGGCGGAGATGTTGACTGAATGTTGTGGTATAGAGATTGCCGTTCCTTGAACACGGCGAACTCCTAACGCTCCCTAGGATCCAGTCACCACTCGAATCGTGCCGACAGAAGCGCCTAGAAGAATTCCGGAGCTACCGAGGTGAGGAGCTGGCGGTAATCTAATTGAAGGGAGGGCTGTGTCGGCATGTGCGTCCCAGGACGCTCCGAGTCATGTGCGACTCATCCGCGAAACTCAAACCTCTCGGAGTCATTCGCGCACAATCGGAACCTCCACAAGCATGAAACACCTGCTGTTTTACCTCGCGCTGTTCTCGGCGTCCCTCGAATGCGCCGCCCTTGCGCTCGCGTTGCCGCTGCGCGGCGGCCCCGCCCGCGCGGCCGGCGGCGTGTTCCGGCGCAAAATCGAAGGCAAAGGCGGCACCAAGAACGTAGGCGGCGGCCCGCCCGCCTGGGCACCGCCCGCGGCAAAGCTGATGTCGACGACGGCGCGGTCGACGTCCAGCGCAGCTTCCTCGTCGTCCGCTTCATGCACGCGGAGCTCCTCCACCTCCCCGGCCGATACATCGAGCAAAGCAGCCTCGACATCGTCGGCTACCACGGCCACTGCCACGAAGAGAACGAGTGCGGCGAGCCGCACATGGACGTCGTCCACCGTATCAACGGCGTCGCAGAGCGCGACGAGCTGGACATCGAACCCGGCGAGCGAGACGACCGCACGGCTAGCCACGGCTTCGGCGACTGCGACCGCGAGTTCGACTTCCACTTCGATATTGAAGACTTCCAGCTCCACCTCGGAGACTTCCAGTCTGACCTCGGAGACACCCACCTCGTCCTCGGAGACTCGGACTATCGCGTCGACCACGGGCTCCACAAGATCGGTCACCAGCACGTACCGTGTCCCTACCTCAGAAACGGAGACGACCTCGGAAACGCCGCCGAGCACGAACTGGGAAACGGCGACATTGGAATCCTTGACCGCGACCTCGACCTCGGCCACTCCCACGAGCACCCCCGAGCAGGCCTGGCGTCCCCTCGCGCAGCTGGAGCCTTCGTGGACCGGTACCCGCATCATCCGCGCCCTGGCGCTGGATCCCCACACCGGCACCGTGCACCTGGGCGGCACCTTCCTGCATGGTGTCGCCTCGTTCCGCGAGGGAGGGGCTCTCGCCTACCCCGGCGGGACCGACGGCACCGAGAACGATATGGACGACGTTGCGGCGCTCGCGTTCGACCCAGCAAGGAAGCTGCTATACGCCGCGGGCGGGTTCCTGGAAGTGCGCGGACTGCCGATCGCGAGGCTGGCCTCTTGGGACGCGGCGTCCGAGCTGTGGGCGCCCGTAGGGGCCGCCGAGCCGGAGGCGGACCGTCTCGCTGCCATCGGGCTCGACCGTGCATCCGGCCGCCTGGCCGTCGGAGGCGCGATGGTTCTCCCCGACGGCACGCGAACGGAGGCGCCCGCGGCGGTGTGGGACCCCGACGTCGCCGCGTGGGCGCCGCTGCCCGGCGACGGCGGCGGCTTCCCGGCCATCACGGGGTCCGACCTGCTGCACTACGACGGCACCCGGGTGATGGCCGTGCTGCAGACGCCGTGGTGCGAACCCGGCGGGATCTGCAGCACCGTGGCGCTGTACGACGGCGTGCGGTGGCAGCCGATCTTCCGTCCCGACGGCGTCCCCGCCCGCCCGTCGGCGCTGGTGTCCGACGGCGTGCACTCGTACTTTCTCGGTGATGCGGCCGAATGCGGCTCGCAGTTGTGCCGCTCGCTGGCCGGCTGGACGGAGTGGGGCGCCGGGGTGGCGTTCTCTCCCTTCCCCGTGCACGCCTCGTCGGTATCCGGCCTCGCCTTCACCAACGGTACCCTCTACGTTGTCGGGGCGTTCGCTTTCGAGACTGGGGCCGGTCTCGCCCAGGGGGTCGCGGCGTTTGATCCACTCGCGGATGAGGGGAGCGGGTGGAAGCCGGTGGCCCCGGAACCGCCGTGCTCGGCACCCACTTCGATCGCCGTGTCGGACGTCGGGGTACTCTACGTCGGGTGCGCGGACGGGTCGCTGGTGAGGCTCGGGAGGTAGCTGAATTCGTTTTGGCATACGTGGGATGCGCTCCAGGACACCTTGAGAGCGGAACAGCGCGGTGTCGCTGTCTATTGTGCAAAAGATTGAGGTCTCTCGAAGAAGGGTCGCACCGCGAACTCTTGCCGGGCGTAACGGAACCTGCTTAGCCGTTCCGGGACCACCAATCCGTTCCGCCTGCGTTCCCCCAGCACACCGTGGATCCGTCGGGCGAGCCACTCGCCGTCCCCGAGTTCGGCCTCGGATGGATGAGCGTCCACGGCAACCAGCTCGAGCCGCGGCGCCAGGATGCAGCACACGGGCCTCAGCACGTCCCAGGCTGTCTCCCTGAAGGCGGACGCCGAGTCCTCCGGCAGCACGACGTGCAGCTCGCGCAGCTCCGCCAGCGACCGGACGACCGTCGGGATCCCCGCGGCCAAATGGCACCCTTGGATGCGCCACGCGGGTCCGAGGTGGAGGACCTCGACGTTGGCGAAAACGCGGGCGGGGGGACCCGGCTCGATTATCCACAGCGGGAGCTGGGGGTATTCCCGGCCGCCGAGGAGGCGGAGCTCCCGCACCGCCGGGAGCCGGGTGTCGACGGTGAAGGCCAGGGACCGCGGTCCGAGGTCCAGGTCCGAGCGGTGATCCTCGACGTCCGGGTGTTCGCGGGCATGATGTTCGCGATCATCATCGGACATGTCCGACCAGGTCGGCTCCAGGTCGAGGTCGTGGGCGTAGTCGTCGCGGAGCTCGAGCGTTCGCACCGAGTCGAGGTCCAGGCGGGACAGCCGCTGCAATAGCTTGCGGATCGATGTGGCCTCCTCGTCGCGAACCGGATTCCGGGGATAGAACCCGGGCAAGTCGTAAGCACGCACTCTGAGGTTGCGTATGTCGAAGCACTTTTCGGGATCGTCGCCGACGGCCGACATCAGGTCCGTGAAGCACGTGCTGCGCTCCAGATCCAGCTCCAGGCTCTCCAGCCAGATGTCGCGGTACGTGAGCAGCGACCGCACCACGTCGAACGAGGCCCCGACGACGCCCTCCGTTGCCTCGTCCTCGTCGAAGCCCGGCGTGCGCCGCGGGTCCGGCCCCGAGACCCGGGCGCGCAGGATGCCCGGCGACTCCTCGACGATGCAGCGATCCTCGATCCGTTCGGCGAGCTGCCGCATGAACACGTAGTGGCCCCGCAGCTTGCCGAGGTCGTGCATGCCGGGCGGGTGCCGCGCCACGAACTCCCGCCCGCGCCAAAGAGACGAGTCGGCGACGTGGTACGACAGCGTGCGGCAGGTGCGGTCCACGCGGGCAAGGTCCTCGGGGCGTTCGGCGACGTACCGCAGGATTTCGACGAGCAAAACCCCAAGGGAGGTCGTGTCGGCCGAGGGCGCCGAGCGGCGCAAGGCCACGCGGAGGTACCAGGCAAAAGCAGGGTGGTCCCTCCTAATGAGAGAGGGAGTCCGCTGCCAGGCGGTCGGCATCTCGCGTGTCTGAATTCGGGTACGCGACGGAAGGTGACACAAGCAAACGACGCGCGGTGGTGGGAGCGGGCTCTGGTCGGACCCACACGCCTCGTCCCGGTCATCATGGAGAGCTACGGGGCATTCAACGAGGATGAAGAGCGTCTCATCAAGAAGATCGCCCACGTCCAGTTCGCCGAGGATAACGATGAGGATGGCTTGTGTGCACTCTTCACCTGCCGCGCACGCCAGCGCCTTTCTGTGGCGTGCATGAAGGGCAACGCAGCCATCTACACCGCCCTCAAATTAGATCCGTCACGCATTAACACGAGAGAGGAAAGACGATCGACCTCCTTTCAACGCCAACTTGCTCCAAACGATCGAAAACTACCGAAGCACATATAGCATCGATGGTTCACGCCGGCCTGGCAACCACACACCGCCCCCTGTGCCCAGCCTCCCACGCCGCCCTCTGGCACCCCGCCGCGCAGTACCTCGCCACCTTGCACCTCCCGCACCTGAGCAGGTGCGCGCCCGGCCCGGGCACCCGACGGCAGTGGTCGCAGATGTCCGGGGGCTTGGAACTGTCCTCGCGGTGGCGTTGCCGCAGCACCCCGTCCAACTGTGCCCCGTCCCGCCCGGAAACCGCGACGCGCAACAGCACGGGCAGGTCGAGCTCCGCGACCATCTCGTAGGATTCAAAAAGCGCCGTGTCATCCAGACGCTCCACGTGCGGCGTCAGCGCCAGCAACAGCTCCGCCGCCTTCTCGAGCGCGTACCGGAGCGGCGCACCCCTCCCGTTCCCGTCCCCGTACGTTGCGGCGCAGTGGCGCGTCCAGGCCCCCGGGCTGACACTGGCGACGAACGTGAGGAGCCGCAGGCTGAAGAGGCCCTTCACGCACGCCCTTATCCGGGCCTCATCGGGCGGGGACGACCGTTCGTGGAAGGTGTCGCGCAGCAGGCCCGCGATCTCGTCGCCCGCTGCAAGCGCCAGCGCGTCCAGGAAAACGGTGTCGGATGCCATCCTCCCCGCGACGGCGTGCACGACGGAGAGGCGGAACAGCGCCATGTGAGCGCAGGCAAAGGAGTTGACCATGGCGTCCGCGACCGTGTCCACGGCGCGGAGCCTGCCGATACGGTGCGGGAGGGAGCCGTTGGGTTCCGTGGTCCTCCGCCACGCGGGGGGCATCTCCCGGCGGCTGGAAAAAGTGACGACGATCCGGCGCAGGCACGGGAAGCACCGCGCAAAGAGCGCGAGGAGGGGCTTGGTCAGGTGCCCAGGGTCCAGCACCTGCTCCTCGTTCCTGGCCCAGAAATCCGGCACCGCTCCCCCGGGGAAATACAACGACAGCAGCTCCTCCGTCCTATCGTCGTCTTCGAGCGGGTTGATCATCGCTTCGATGGTCTCGCACGCCTCCTTGAGCTCGCGCAGGGCGAGCCGCGTGCTCTTGGTCCCGCTCGCGGCGTCGGGATCTTCGAGGGACAGCAGGGGTTCGAGCCAGGCGTCGAACGCGTCAAAAGAGCGCGTGGTGACGCGGATGAGGTGCCGCCACTGCAGGCCTGCCCAGGGGGAGAAGGAGGGGATGGCGTCGGAATCCGAGTCCTCGCCGTCCGAGACCTCGTAGGGGTCGTAGATCCAGTCGCCGTCGGAGTCCTCGGAGAGTTCGTCGTCGTCAGTATCGTCCTCGTCCTCTTCGTCGTCGTCCGTATCATCTCCGTCCTCCTCGTCCTCGTCCGAACTCTCGCCTCCGGAACCCGCGGGACCGCGGAACCCGAGATCCCCTTCCGAGTCCGTTTCGAAGGCATGCCCCGCCGAACGCGTCCGGCCCGCTTCCCGCCCATTTTCGCCACCGCCCCGCGCCGCAGCCTGTTGCCCTGCGGCGCCGGATCCGCCGTACGGCGCGTCCTCCGCCGGCGGTTCGGCGGGCGGAAACGCGATGTCCGCGGTCCATTTTGCCAGGAAGTACGCAGCCGCGGCGGAGAAGAGGAAGAAAATGAGCGGGTAACGCTCCAGTATGAGCGAGAGCATGGCTCGGCGGTGCGGGGCGGAGAGGATGTTGTGTGTCGACGACCGCCCGTCCGCCTCACTCTGGTTCCCCCCTGGTACTGCCCCGGTTGGGATCGGATGGCACACATCCAACAAATATTGTTGCTACGTGGGCAGTTTATATTCCGTAATCACGCCTCCGGGGCATCCAGCGCCGCCAGCGCCTCCCTCGCCTTCTTGGCGCTCGCCAGCACCCTCGGCGCCCCCTCCGCGGCCCTGAGCACCCCCTCCACATCATCGAAGTGGTCGAACAGGAAGTTCGCCAAAATAACGTCCGCCAGCGACAGCTTGCTCCCCACCGCGAACCCGCTCGTGCCGTCCAGCGCCCTGTCGACCTTGCCCAGCCAGACGGGCAGCTTCTCCGCGATCCACGCCGCCTTTGCCGCCGGCATCCCGTCGCCCTTGCCGGCCCACGCGGCGCGGTAGTCCGCCTTGATGTCCTTGACGTGCTCCCACACCGCATCGCACTGCGCCGCCTCGACCTCGTCCGATCCCATCAGGTTGAATTTGCGCGCGACGAACCGCGCGACGGCGCCCGACTGCCCTATCGAGCGGCCGCCGACGAACAGCACCGGCGCGCGGGCGAGGTTGGCGTCCAGCTGGCCGAGCGAGGCATAGTGAGGCTTGCTGCCCGGAGCGGGGGAGGCGGGGTCGGGGCCGGCGGGGGCGAAACGGACGTCGTCGAAGGGCTGGCGGGCGAGGCGGAGGAGGTTGCGGATGGGCTCGGCGGCGCCCTTGACGTCGAAGTCTAGCCACGAGGGATTCGATGCGTGCAAGAGAGGTAAAAACGGGTCGGGCGGTCCGGTTTCGTAAGCGAGAGGGAGACAGAAGGGGAATAGGAGATTAGCGGTTTCATGGCAGACAGGCAGAACGAGAGCAACATACAGAGCAGCCTGTACTCGGCAGCATCCTCGGCTCCCCTTCCCTGCGCCCCTAGGTCGGCCCCGCACCGCGGCGCGTCCGCGTTGTTGACCACGCCGGCGCCGGGACCGCCCTGGCAGCCGCAGGACGCGGCGACGGGACCGGCCAAGGCAACGAGGAGCGCGAGGAGCGCGGCAATGTGGCGCAGGCGGGCCATGGAGGGCGCGCTGGGGTCTCAAAGTTTCGTGGGCGACGATGTAGGAAATCCCTGCCTGTCAGGGACTTCCCCTAGATCAGCTTCGTCGCACGCCGATGTCATCGAGCCATCAATCTCCGCACTTCTTGCATCCACGTCCGCTTCAGCTGTCCACGAGTGAACCTTCCTTTGGCGATCCCACCCTTGCTCGCCTGGATGATCCCTATGATCGTCCCGGCGATCAAGCCCAGCGACGAAAACAGCATGAAGGGCAGTGGCACGTCGACCCTGACGGTGTACCCAAAGTCGCACGCCAGGGTCGCAAGATCCAGGCCGCCCTCGTACAGTTCCACGTCCACGTAAGGCAGCATGGACGGATCGAGCCTCGCCGTGCACTTCGCCCCGCGGATCGTGCCCTCGTAGGGGCGCAGCTCCAAAGACGCCGTGGCCGAGGAGCGGACCACCCGTGAAAACGAACGGGCGAGCGAGGCCATGGCTCCGGCGTCGGGGGCCAGGTGGCGCATCACCTCGGTCTGCGTCGACCCATCCGAAAGCACTAGATCGACGCCGTAAACCCAGCATGCTTGCCGCGGCCAGAGCGTGAGGCGCAAGGTCCCGATATTGGTCTGGAGGTTTGGAAGATGGGCACCGCCGCCTTCGAAGTGCAGCTGGTCGCACACGAGCACCAAGGTTGGGAGCCCGTCTGCAAAAAAGGCGTGCAACATGGTCATCTTCAGGGAGATCGAGTCGGCAACGACGCGAAGTTCATGGCCGTTCCTCGAAAGGGTGAGCTTCGTAATCGAAAGCGCGAGCGATCCCATGGCATGCGCCGCGTTGCGTGGTATAGCCAAGGTGGCCGAAACGCCCAATCTCTCGCCATCCCGGTGATCCAGCAGGCCGATGCGGAAGTCGTACATGCTCGTACTGTTGTCAGCAGGTTGCGTCACCGGGCCCGTGCACGTAAAGCCTAGAACGGTGCGTCGAACGCGGTTCAGCAGAGGTGTGTCGTCCAGGTCGTCCAAGTTGGTAACACACAACTTGTGTGCACGCACAACCATCCGAGGTTCGGTTCCGACTATCGGCCATGTCAAAGATGCCTCCACGGATCCGGCCAGGACCGCTTTGCGTCCTTTGCCACCTCCCACGAAGCTCAAACAAGGGTTCGCGGCCGTGAGCTTTAGTTGCTTCCGTCCAGTGCCAAACTGGCCGCCAAAGTCCACTTCGAAGGAAGCGAAACGCAGCTTCGAGGCGCAATCTGGACGGCTGCGGGGCCATAGCCGCAGCCTTACCCCGGTGCCGCCTGCGAACAACTCCAGGTTGCGGGCGCGGGCCCTGACAAGATGCAATATGGAATGGGACACCTCGGCGGACGCAACAACAAAGTCCATCGCCAATCCTTCGGGCTCCTTTCCTTCTTCATCGTGCTGCACCTTGATCCTCCTAGCGGCGAGGGCGATGTCCAACCGATACAGGTTGAGTGTGAGCGTCAAGGCTTCGCATGTCACGCGCAGGCCGCCACTGGTTTGAACGGCGACGTTCCTCAATTCCAGTGACGGCGCGAGAGAGAAAATCCGAGGTCGTCCGTGCCTCCGGAAGCTCGCGGAGACCCCGATGCCGCGCAGCCGGTTTTCGGCCTCGCCGAGGAGCCAATCGGCAAGATGCGGGATCAGGATACACCAGGCGACGCACATGATTATCATCAGGGTTGCAGCCCATCGCGGGGCTGCGGTGGGAACTGCGTCCGCCAGGAGGGCCGCCGCGTCGCCCAGCCAGCGCCAAACGGGGCCCGCCAGAATATGGATCGCCAAGATGCCGGGCAGGCGTGCCGCGGAGGGCATCGAAGGGAGAAGTATGATCTGAAGCAGTGTCTCAATCGGCGAGGACTGAAGCGTCACAGACGGCTGCGACGCCGTTGCGCTAACCGCGCAGATACGGGAATTCCGGTGTTAAACGCGCGCGAGGCATTGAAATCCTAACCCCCCATCTCAACATCGAGCACGGGTTTCGAAAAACCCGCGGCGGGGAGCGGGGCGATGGAGGCGCTGGCCGAAATCGCCGCCGCGGCGGCGCTCGCGGGAGCGGCGTTCGACGCGGCCGCGGCGGCCACGGACGACGAGCCGCTGGCGCCCGACGCGCCGGCGACCGAGGACGACTCGGACGCCGAGCGGCCGCCGCGGAGGGGCAGCGCCGCCGACGCCGAGGGCTCCAAGGACTCGTCCTCTAAGCCGGGAAATGGTGGCAGTCAGGCGGGGAATAGGGACAAGGACGAGGACGTAAAAGACGCGCGGCTCACAAAGGACGGCCGCACCGCAAAGAAGCCCGGGCCCAAGCCAAAGGGCCTGCAGGGCAAGCGCAAAAAGACCGCCGCGCCCGCCGCCGCCGACGCCGAGGGCGTGATCCGCTGCGTGTGCGCCATGGACCACGACGACGGCTACACCATCCAGTGCGACGGCTGCCGCGTGTGGCAGCACATCCGCTGCGTCGGCCTGACCGAGGAGACGCTGCCAAAGGACGACGAGCAGTACTTTTGCGAGATGTGCCGGCCGCGCTACGTCGACAAGCAGGTGGGTGCCTCGAACAGGGAGATCTGGCCTCCCCAGGCTTGATCTCCCACCTCCACAACACTTCTGACCTCTTTACCCTCTCGCTTTTCAGCGAGCGATCACGCTGCAGCTCCAGGCGCGCACGGACCCCAACCAGCCTGCCGCCCCGCCCAAGGCGCCGAAGTCCCCGCTCCCGAAACCCGTCCGCCGCACCCTCCCCAAACCCGACCCTCCGCCCGAGAAACCGCGCCTCCCCCCTCCCCCACCCCCGAAACCGAAGCAGACCCGCCGCGCCACAGCCGCGCAGCAGGCCGCCCCCCGCCCCCCACCCCCTCCCGAGCCGAAGCCCTCCTCGGCCGCCGAGCCGGGACCGGCGGAGGAATACCGCACCTACGCCCTGGGCTTCCACCCCCTCGCCGGCACCGACCCGCCCCTTTTCCACCCGGACGACCTGGTACCCCCGCTGGCCAAGATCGCCGCGCGGTTCGACGCCGAGCACCCGCGCACGGCGCCGAAACCGGAGGCGGGGTGGACCCGCGCCCGCATCAGGGGGGCGCGCACGCCGCGGTACCTCCCCGCGCACGTGCTGCCCTACGCGTACACGTGCGCGACGGTGCGGCCGATTCCGGAGGGGTACGAGTCGACAGACGGGGAGGACGACGAGGACGGGGAGGCGACCGAGGACGAGCGCGAGGCACGGCAGCAGGCTGCCCAGGGCGGGCGCAGGACGCGGGGGGCAGAGAGGGAGAGGGAGAAGGTGCAGGAGAGGGCGATGGATTCCAAGTACGGAGTCTTTGTGGCGGGGGACGTCGCCAAGGGGAGGTACATCTGCGAGATCAAGGGTGGGTCCATCCGCGCTGCTGCATCGCGGGCGGTGCCTAAGCGCCGGTGGACAGGCACCGTGCGCCCGATCCCCAAGACCAAGAAGAACGCGCGCCGCCCCCCGCCCTCCCCCTTCTGCTTCCCCTTCCCCGGCCTCCCGTACATGGTCGACTGCACCGGCGTCGGCGAGGAAACGGGCCGCTTCCTCCGGTGGGCGTGCCCCCGCGGGGGCGGCAACGCCGCCCTGCGCACCGTCGTCACGGACCGCGCGCAGATGCGGTGGAACGCCGACCCCGACGAGGCCAACGCGCGGCGGGTCAGGCTGGTGGCGGTTTCGCTGCGAGAGATACGCGAGGGGGAGGAGGTGCTCCTGGAGCTGCCGCCCGCGCAAGGGGGGAGGCAGTGGGTCGGGTACCCGTGCGCGTGCGGCAAGCGCGGGGCGGGGTGCCTGGTGCGGAGGGTGGAGGAGGAGCGGGCAGGGGGGAAGAAGGCCGAGGTCGGGAACAGGACGTGGGCGGGAGAGTCGAGCGGCACCGACACGGAGGAGGAGGAGGCGAGGAGGGAGGAGGCAAAGAGGCAGGTGGAGGAGGCGAGGAAGAGGGAGAAGGAGGAGCGCAAGGCCGAGAGGGAGCGCAAGCGGAAGGAGGAGGAGGAAAAGCGCAACCAGGAGCTGGCGGCGCGCATGTTCGGGGACGTGGCGCCGCCGCCTGCCCTCGCTGCCGCCGAGCCGCCTGTCGCGGCGAAGCCCAAGGTGCCGGGGCGTAATCCCAAGCGCGCCTGGGGCGAGGCGTTCGCCGCCTCGCCCGCCGCGGCGGCGATGGACGTCGACGTGCCCGAGGTCACCGTCGAGCCGCCCTCCAAACCGCCTTCGCCCGCGCCGCCGCCCGTGGTGGTCAAGAAGCTCACGCTCAAGGACTTCATGCGCAAGAAGGGCGGCGGCGAGCCCGCGACGCCGTCGACGCCGACCGTGCCCACGATGCCGGAAATGGGCGAGGGCATGGGCGCAGCGGGGTCGGCTTTCGAGCGCAAGGACGAGGCAAGGGCGTACTTCCCGATCCGCTCGCCGCTGGAGCTGTTTGCTCCCAAGGTGGAGGACGAGCTGGTCGCCCGGACGGCGTCGGCGGGGAGCTCGTTGGCAGCTTCGCCCGAGATCAGGCCCGAGCGGACGTTCCCCGTCGTCGCGACGGCGGACATCGGAGCTGGCAGGTTCCCCTTGCCGGGGGCGCTGGATTCGGGCAAGTTCCCGCTGCCGTCGACGCCGGACACGGGCAGGTTCCCGCTGAGCACGCCGACGGCGGCCGGCTTGGGCAAGTTCCCCCTGCCTCCGGCGTTGGACTCGGGCAGGTTCCCCCTCTCTCCGGCCCTCGAAACGGGCAAGTTCCCGCTCTCGACGCCCAAGGACGGCAAGTTCCCGCTGCCGACGCCCAGCGACACCCGCTTCCCCATCTCGTCGCCCAAGGACGGCCGCTTCCCCCTGCCGTCGGCCTCCTCGCCCAGGGATGGCAAGCTGCCGGCGTCGCCGACGGTGCACTTCCCCGTTCCCAAGCTCGACCTCCCCCTTTCGCGGCGTCCCGTGTCACCCCCGCTCGCGTCGGCGCATGCCCTCTCGCCGACCTTTGCCGCCTCGCCCGTGGCCTTCCCTGGCACCGCCAAGGTCTCGCCCATCGCCTCGCCGGTGCCCATCCCGGCCAGCCCGATCTACAACCAGCCCGTGGAGGCGCTCAAGGCGGGCTCGGTGCACGGCGGGACGCCGCCCCATGGCGGCGGGACACCCGCGGATCCGAAGGTCTCGCCCATGCACGGCAGATCTCCTGCCCAGCGCTCCGAGGTCATGCGTGCGTCGCCGCCTCCCCCCGTTTCGGCAGCGTACTCGCGCGCCGCGACGCCGCCCGAGCCGCAGCCGCTCCCGCCGTCGAGAACTGCTTCGCCGCCGCAGCCGGGGAGGAGGACTCCGCCGGGGGAGCCGCCTCGCTACGTGGACCCTGTGGACCGCGGCCGCTACGACCCGCGCGCCTACCCCGACTACCGCTCGCCGGTACAGCCTGTCGATGCGCTGCGCGCCGGCCAGCCGCCGCCACCGCCGCCGCCGCAGCACCAGCAGCAGCAAGGAGCCAAGCGCGGGCAAATCCAGATCAAGATGACCAAGCTGGAGCGCCCGCGCAGCTCCTCCGTCTCGAGCGCGTCGAGCGGCAGCTCCGAGGGCGGCCGATCGCGGCGCAGGTCCAGGGACGGGGAACGGCCGGACCGGGACCGCGAAAGGGAACGTCAGGAGCGTGAGTTCCGCGCGCGAGAGTGGGAGCGCGAGAGGGGCGAGCCGGGGACGCCGGTCGCGCCTGGGCAAGGGAGGTACGGCCCCCCTAGGTCGGGGGAGTACCCTCCCCAGGCGCCGGGATACCGCGACTTCCGCGGGCCCCCGTCTGCGCCACCCGGGCCGCCGGGACCGCCGGGTTCGGGGTTCGACAGGAGCGTGCCTCCACCGGGCCCAGGCTACCGGGATCGCGACGCGCGTGGCGAGCCGTATGCAGCTGGGACCTCGCAAGGGTACGGTTGGCGCGGAGGTGAGCCGCCCCGCGGCGAGTTTCGCGGCCCTGTACCGCCGCCGCGGGGTTCCGAGCCCGGCCAGTGGCAGGCACGCGCGCCCGGCGGGCCGCCGGCGCCCAGCTTCCCTCCCGAACGGCCTCGCGGTTGGGACGAGGTGCAAGCTCGGATCCACGTCGACGACCGCAGGTACGAGCCGCACGGACCGACCACGTCAAGGGGCAAGGAATGGGATGCGCGCCAGGATCCGCGCGGGCGCGACTACGGGGCGCCGGTCCCTCCTCCTCCCCCGCCGCCCCGCGGACCCGGCGTCTTCCCGCGCGACGCACCCCCCGAGCGCGGGTTCGACGAGCGCCGTGATCTCGCGGACCGCCGCGACGTGCCGCCGGGGAGGTACAGGGACCCGCAGTGGGACAGGATGCCGGTTCCCCCGCCGCGGGACGACAGGATTCCCGGGCCTCCCAGGGACGACCGGATGCCCGTACCGCCCGTGCCGCCGGGACCTCCGGGGATGTCGAGGGAAGACGCGGCGCGGAGGGAATACGGCTACGATCCCAGGGATCCGAGGCGGTGGGAGGCGGACCCGCGGTACCAAGGCAGGCGGTGAACCGCGTGTAGAGCAAGGTGACGGTAGATCTTTGGTCGTAGAATCAACTGCATGATCACCAGTCTTGCGAACTATGGCCCAGAGAAGCACGCTGTAGGATAGCAGGGATCGTGAGTGAGGCGGCCGGCGCGACGCGCACCGTCACCGTTCATCAGTTCGCCCCAGGGCCGCCAGACGTCCTCCAACATGCCCAAAAAGCACGCAACGGTCGCCGGCTCATCTGCAGAGAGCGGAGCAGCGGCCGCCGGGTCGGCCCTGGTGCGCCCGGCCCGCTGGTCTGAGTTTGACATTCGCGCGTTCTCGGCCGACGTCTGCCGACACGTCTGCGACGTGTTCGCCCCGCGCTACTTTGAGTTTCTGGACGGGACGGAGAGGCCTCCAGAGCGGCTCGCACCCGGGGGAAGCACGGCTGCCGAATACGGGCAGTACGAGGCAGAGTTCCTTCACACTCACAACTTCGACCCCGTCGGGCACTGCAAAGGCGGCTCTTGTCTTCACATCATCTACAAACAAGTCGACACTCTCGCCCTCGAGGCGAAGCTCTCGGACTGGGCCCGCGTGGCGCCGTTCTTCCCCGCTGGCACGTCACCTCCCGCTGATTTCGCCCAACGGCTTTCCCCGGGAAGTTCTCACCCGGACGGTGAGCACAGTTTTTCCCAAGGTCGCACCGGTCCTGCGTCGGGTGATCATGGCCTTCGTGGATCCGGAGCGCCGAGCGGCGTGGGGAGCGCAGCCCGCCTCCGCCTCCGCCGGGCAGACGGGCCGCTGGGCCACCGCGGTGTTCGACGGCCTTTTCGGGCGGGAGGCCAACCAGGCCATCGCGATCCTGGTGATCATGACCTACAACTCGGCCGTGCGGCGCCGGATCGCCGAGGATCCGGAGCTACTGGATGCCGTGTCGCTCTACGGTGCCCTGTCGCCTGACTGGATGAGCGCTCTCTACAACGTCCGTGTCGTCGAGGCACTCAAACTGGAAGGACTCAGCTTCGAGGAGATCTTCCCGGACCTCGAGACAATGGCGACATCGGACGATGCAGATCACGAGTTGGACGAAGCTGTGGAGGACATGCTCGGCAGCACGCTGATCTTGGAAAACGTTGCGGCGGCAAGGCCGAAACCGTGGCGGGAGCACTGCTTGGATCTTCGGTCCCAGGGCATCCCTTTGCCCGTCGAGCAGTTCCAGAAGGCCATCCGGCGCCTGTGCTCGATCCGAAGCAAGACTCCCTGGTCCAAAACCTGCCGGCCGGAGACGGCAAAGAGCGACCGCGACCTGGAGCTATCGATGCGTTACGTTCTCACTACCGTGGGCCTCGCGGAGCCGGGTTCGTCGCAGGAGGACTTGGATTTCGCCGAGGACTGCGCGACATGGGCGCACGAGTACCACGCCGACGACACGTGCGACAATAATGCATGCGGTTCCGGTGCGGTGGGGAGAGTAGCAAAGGTCGGGAGCCGTGGGAGCAAGGGGGCAAAGTTCCTGCGGTGCGGCGGTTGCAAGCTCGCCCGCTACTGCTCGGAGAGATGCCAGCGGGAGGCATGGCATGAGCACGGCAAGGTGTGCCGGCCTAAGCGCAGCAAGGCGCCTGCCTTCGCACTGCCCGAGTCGATCGGAGGCCCGTGCCCCGGTGATGGCAGCAGTGACAGCGAGACCGACCGTAGCTGATTCTTGACTAGTTGCACCTCCTTGTGTAAATGATTGGGCGAAGATGAAGGTACAGATGCTAGTCTTGACCAAGACGGGCGCGTGCCTAAGGCTTCTCCTTCTCCTTCCGCTTCTTCTCCCTCAGCTTCCTCTTCTCCCTGTCCCTGTCCTGAATGGCCTACACCGAGGTTACCATGTGATGGGGTCGATGGTTCCAAAAACCGCTCACCTGCAAGCCCCATGGCCCCCCGTGCGTTTCCCACGCCCGCATCAGCACGCGATCGAGGTCGTAGCGGTACTCGATGATGTCGGACGACCCGCGCCACCGGTACCTCGTCGCGATGACGACCTCGGCGTGCGGAATGTTGCCCATCAGCCCGCGCAGGTGGTAGCGTCGCTCGCCGTCCTTCTTGTTGACCCAGAGGCCCGCCTTGCGATCGAGAGCGTCGGCGCAGTCGGGAACATCGCGGGGCTCGTCGCGGGCCAGGATCAACGCGAGCGTCCAGAGATCTTGCCGGCAGGAGGCGCAGAGCGAAGTGCGCGCGCTCTGGACCAGATCCCAGTCTTCGTCGTCCTCTGCATGGTCCGCATCATCGTCGTCCGCCTCGTTCGCCTCGTCCCAGATCCCGATGGGGTAGACGTCCTCTCCCTCCTGGATCTCCCACGCCATCAGATCGACCAGCGTGGCGGGCGCGTCCACCCGCAGGACGTCGGCCCGGCGGTGCAGGTTGCAGCAGGCGAGGCAGAGGCGGGCGCCGTACTTGGCGAGCGGTTTCCACCAGTCCATCGCACCGCGCTTGCGCACGAGATCCTTCGGATCGACCGTGTTCTCGGGGCGCTTCGCCTTCGGGCCTTCGGTCGAGTCGTCTATCGGGGCTGCAGCGAGATCAAGCAGGGTGTGCTGCCACGGTGCAATGGCGCCGATGGCGGCGCGCAGAGAGCGGCAGGTCGCCGACAAGCGAACGATGGCAACCAGGTTGACGATGCCGAGGGTGCTGGGATGAAGGGGTCAGCCGTTCGCCCTCGGGGCTTCTCGTGCAACCCACTTGCAGAGGTCGCGGAGGACGTCGTCCGGCAGGTCCGTGATCTTCATCGGCTTCCGTCGGACTTGTTTCGAAAGCTTTTTGCGGTCCGCAGCGGCTTTCTTGGCCTGCTTCGGAGGATTCTTCGGTCCGACATCGCCCTCTTCCGGGGCTGCCGCGGCAGCTTTGCGCTTCATTGGAGCCGACCCGGCGACAACAATGGCGCCAACCACTCGTCGGGAAGGTGGGAGGTCCGCGAGGCCCCCGGAAGCGCGTCCTGCGAGGACTTCCGTGTCGTGTGACTCGATTGCTTGGGCTGTACCGGGCGGGCGGCGCGATCGGGAGACGCGCACACGTAGCGGGAGACGAAGCCCCCATCTCACCTCTTCGCCTCCATTTTACCTCTTCGTTGCCAAACAAAGCTTCAAGCTGCGCGGGGAACTTCGGCAGAGGAAGTTCGCCGCCGCCATGGCAACTCAGCTCTAACTGCACACGTTGTTCCGAGATGATTTAGTCTGTGGCCCTCTGCGGCTGTTCGTGGAGCGAATGCCGATGCAGTTTATCTCTTGACGCGATGGCGGCGCACCATCTAGGCGTCAAGTTCCTCGACAGCATCTCGGATTCGGGCTTCAAGCTCGCGTTCGACCTCACCCCGCGCCCCCAGTCGGCAACCACGCCGTCGGATACCGGGTGGACGATCCAACCAAGGCGTTTGCGGAGGCGATGATGGTCTCGGACAGGCTGCTGGCCAAGATCCTCACCAGCAAGGATTCCGAGGAGGATCGCGAGGCCGAGAGCCTAGAGGGAGAAGATTCTCGGTAAAGGAGACTGGCGATGTAATGGATACCCTGCTATTTGTCCAGTCGCGCCTCAGGAAGAAGGCATGGCCTCGAGCCTCTTGATCTTGTCCTCCTGCGCGTTCAACCCTGCCGTGATCGCGTCGGCCCTCGCCCGCTTCACGCCGTCAACCTGGGCGTTGATTGCCGCGACCTCGCCCTCCAGCCTCGCGATGTCCGCCCTCGCCTTCTGCCTTTGGGCGTCGTCCCCGGCCTCCACAAGGTCCCCCGCCTCGGCCACCGGGTCCCTCAGGGCTCCAAGCTTCTCCTGGAGGGCATCCACCTCGCCCTGGGCGGCAACGATCTGCTCCTGCAGCGCCTGGATGGCGGGCTCGATGGTGTTCCACTCCGCCTCGGCCTCGGTCGGCGGCGAGAGGCCCGCGTTGCGCTCGATGAGCGCGTCGGCGCGGTCGTAAATGGGCACGAACGACTCGCGCGCCGCGTCGGCCCGCGCGTCCGAGTCGTTGACGGCGGCGTCGAGCCGTTCCCAGGCCGCGACGAGGTCCGGAGGCGCTTCGGTGGTCATGGTGTTTGGGTGTTTCGGGGTCCCTCCCGCAGCGGAAGGCGCGGCAGACCCCGACCCACCATCACCAAGGTGACTTGTCGAAGCTGCAACGGCAATGGATTCGCTGCCACGGCAATGGATTGAAGTTCGATCACAGACCTTCCCCCCTTCTCGCCATCTCCACCAGCGCCGCCAGCGGCGCGTCCTCCTCGTCCGCGATCGCAACCACCTGCCCCGCCACGTTATCCCCCGCCTCCCCCTTTGCCGGCTTGTTCCTCAGCCAGCCACCAAACAGCCTGCACCCGGCCAGAAAGTCCCGCGTGGGCCGGTGCCGCATCCACTCCCTCGCGTTGCGGTTGGTGTCCAGCCGCATCGTGAGCA
This sequence comes from Hyaloraphidium curvatum, assembly GCA_025558095.1. Classification (NCBI taxonomy): domain Eukaryota; kingdom Fungi; phylum Monoblepharomycota; class Hyaloraphidiomycetes; order Hyaloraphidiales; family Hyaloraphidiaceae; genus Hyaloraphidium; species Hyaloraphidium curvatum. The sequence continues at coordinate 69,891 of JAIVFI010000039.1, read as the reverse complement.
CCTCCCACGGCCTGTCGGCGTGCGGCACAACGCGCGTCATGGCGTTGCGCCGGGCGTCGGGGAGGTCGGTGGTGGCGAGGTGGCCGATCAGGGCGGCGGAGAAGGTGGGGTGGAGGCGCATGCAGCCCTGCACGGTGATCCGGCCGGGGCGGAAAACGGGCTCGGAGGGGCGCGGAGTGTTGGTGTCGTTGGTGCAATCGACGTATAGGGTCCCCGACGGCATGGGCTCGTGCCCGCCTTCCATGTCCATGCCCGAACGGGTGACGCCGCGGATGCGGCCCTTGCGGACCACGTGCCGCACCGTACGCATGGCGTCGAGCTCCGAAGCCGTCACGGTGGCTCCATGAAACATGGTCGGGTAGGGCGCGTCGTCGTCCAGGCGGACGAGGGCGCCGGCGGCCTCGAGCTGGTCGAGGAACTCCCGCGGGGTCTTGGCGGTGCGCACCGCCTGGCGCGTGGCGGCCTCAACCCGGCCCACGAGCGGGAGGAAGGCGGGGACGGTTGGGTTCAGCGATTCGCGGGGGTAAAAGAACTGGTCGCGAGGCACGACGAAGGTGAGCTTGTCGGGCTCCACGCCGCGGTCCAGGAGAAAGAGCATCGCGTCGATGCCCGTCTTGCCGGCGCCAACGATGCAGATCCGCGGGGTCTTTGCGACGGCGCCAGCGGCGGAGGCGGTGGGCAGCTTCGAGGGATCAATGCAGTCCACGCCGTCGTCCAGCGCAAAGGGTGGTGGCCGCGTCGACGGCACGGTCACGCCGGCGTGCGTGCTGTCGACCAGGCGGCGACGGTAGACGATCTTGACCGGCTTCCGCGTGACGAGGTTGGTCGCCCAGGCCGTGCCCGCCTCGCGCTCGCAACCTTCCCCTCCCTCCTCAAGCTTGACCCAGTCCAGCTCGTGCATCGGCAGGTAGGTGAACCGCTTCGTGGGGAGCAGCACGGTCCGCAGCAACTTGTCAAAGTAGGCCAGGCACTCGGCGCCCGACGCCATTTCGGCCATCCCTGCCGAGTGCCCGGCCGTCTCGATGAAGCCCGTCCCGAGCGGCAGCGAACACGCGCCGTACAGCCCCGACGGTTGGTGCAAACGAACAAACGGGTACGCGTCGTTCCAGTGCCCGCCGGGCCCCGCGAGGCGGTCGACGCAGACGACCGTGGCGGACGGGTCGCAGAGCAGCAAGGCATCGCTGAACCCGAGCCCGGACGCGCCGGCGCCGACGACGAGGAAGTCGCACACGAGCTCCGCGGGCGCGGCGAGGTGGCCGACAATCTGCGCCGTGCGCGAGGCCATTCTGGACTGGGCAAGCCAAGGTCAAGGGCCGGTTCTGGTTTGGAGTTGGGAGACAGGTGGCAAGGGCAGCGCCGCGACGTGCCTGAACCCAGCAGACTGTTCGTTCCATCGAGCATTCTAGTTCCTCTTCGCTTCCCGAGGCCCTTCACGATGGATGATTGCGCCCTCATGCTGCTGCATGGGACAGCGCGAAAGAGTAAAGCCAGAACCGCCAGATCGTCAGTGACTCAAGATCAGTCCAGTTGATTCACGATCCTCCGGCACCGAGCAAGGCTAGACACTCGAGACCTCGTTCAGATGCTGACGCAGCGTGGGATTTCCGCGGTGATAGGCACACAATTCGCCCGCGGAATGCGTGGAGTCGCGACGCTATCCAAACATTGCGCCTCATCAGCAGGGCAGGCAAACGCGCGGTGACTCCTTCGGCGACTCTTCTCTTTCCCCCACGGACACCACAACCCATAGCCCAGCAATGACCGAGGTCTTTGCCTCGCTTCCGGTGCTTCTCCAAGTTCGCATCGCCGCCCCGCTCGAGTTCCAGTGCCGCGGCGTCCCGTACTCCGGCGACAAACTGCTCGTGATGGAGGTTCCCTCCTCGGTCCTCCAGGCGCCCGTCGACCCCTCTCCTTTCGGTACGGGCCTGGGCTCCTACGGTGTCGAGTGGCGCAAGAAGGTCTGGGCGTCTCGGGACTGGCCGTGCCTCGGTTGCGGGAAGCCCTCTAGGTTCAACCTCGAGGAGGCGTGGTACTTCGTCCCTCCGGGCTGGAAAGGACCCGAGCAAGGCACTCTGTGCGGTCACTGCTCGCACCCGCACGTCGGCGTCACCACGGAGATCGTGCCGTACTGTTCGAAGACCAGCACTTGCGCTGACGTGGCGAAAGAGTTTCTCAAGTCGGTGAAGGAGAAGCGGAAGGACGAGAAGCTGGAACCGCAGCCCATGGAGGTACCAAGCTGCCACTCCCCTGTGGTTGCCGAGCTACACATGCGCGTTATGGAGCCGTCGGGGTCCTTCGTGGAGTTCCGCCCCACCGTCGAGGTCACCAGGGAGCTTCTCGCCATCCCGTGGAGGGACGAACTCAAGCACGTCTACTGGAGCCTCGGCGAGTGCTGGTTCGACAAGACGCTGGACGGCTGAAGCTGGAAATGCGTCGCGTGCGGCGAGCGACGTGATCTCGACGCAACTTGGGTTTCAGCGGGGATTTCTTGCAGGGAATACAATACATGCTCGCGGAATCCTCAAGCGCCCCCTCCCTCCTGCCGACCCCGATCCCGGCCTTGTAGAGATCAATCACGCTCGCCACTCCTCCAGGCACACCGATCGACGACGAGCTTCCGTAGCCGGGCGCGGCACGAAACTGTTGCTCCTTGTCGAAGCACCCGTTGAGGTCGCGGATGATGTCGACGTGCACTCCGAAGGCTTTGCCGTCGCACGTGTCCGTGAAAAGGGCGAACGGCGACGCGTCGATGTCCGCCCGGTCCTCGTCCTTCAGCTTCGCAGCGGCTTCGTAAACCTTTGCGCGGCCAGCAGGCGGAAAGCGGCGGCGGAGTATTTGGCCGCGGGATCGGTCTCCGTTTCGCCCGCCCTGCACCTGGCCAGGGCGCGATTCAGACGTGCGACCGACGGGTGCAACGCCTCATCGCTGTCGATCGCCATATCCGGGCGCGAGGGATATTTTTTTCTCACATAGGACGGCATGCTTCAACGGTCTTCGGCGGCAGCTGCGTCTTCAAGTTGTTTGCCGTTGTTTACCCTGATCGCGACTCTGTGCCCGATCCGTTCCCTCGGGAGCTGCCGGGCTACAAGCACGCGTTTCGACGCTCTTAGGGCCAATTGGCCACTGTCCTAGTTTCGCCGACGCGCCCTACGCGTCCTCGGTGGTGCTCAGCGAAACTAGGAAGATGCCCGCCGCGGAGCCCATGCGCAACCTCTCCCAGGCGGAGCCCGGCCGGATGTACATCAACATCCTCGACGGCGACACGACCGTGGACCGCTGGACATCCTGCCCTCTGCCTGTCCCCGTGTCGCGGATGCGCGACCCCACCGTGGAGCGCCTGATCCTGGACACGGCTTCAATTTCGCCAACGTCCAGGTCAACAAGTACCTAGGCCCCTTCCGGCCTTCCGCGCGGAAATGTTTCCAGTGCAGGAAGCCGGCAGTGGGGGCCATGCCGGGGGAACTTCCCCTGATCTCCGACCCGCGCGGGTGGACCGTCTCCGAGCTGCAGCTGGTCTGCGAATCGGAGGTGTGCAGGGCCAAAGCAAAGTCCAACCTGACGAGAGACGCCAAGAATATGCTGTCGGGCACGAAGAGGCCCGCGCCTGTCAACGGAAAGCACCCGCTCGAAGTCATCAGCAGGCTCTGCACGTCGTTGGTGAAAGGATCGCCGCCGGGCTGGGACCTGGACGAGCGCCGAAAGAACATCCTCGTCGATGCGCCGCTCATCAACAAACCCGAGGATCTCGTTCAGCACGTCCGCAGCTCCGAGGGGAGCCAGCTCACCGTGAAGCACTTTCTCGCCAGCAAGCCCGACTGCGTGCGCTGCGGCATCAAGGCCAAGGACCTGCAGGTGTTTGAGTACTTCGCGCCCGAGGGCTGGCCGCGCTCAGTCACCCTCTTCGGGTTCCCGTACTGTGGCGGCTGCAGGATGGATGTCATCAAGACCGCGCTCGCGTACATGAAGAAGGAGGGCACGCCCGACGGGACGGACCTCCCCGTGCGGCTGTATTCTGTCTGCCACCTGTGCGGGAAGGGATCCAAGGACGTGGAGCGGGATCTGCAGCGGTGCTCGCGTTGCACCCTGACTTACTACTGCTCGGGCGAGTGCCAGAAGAAGGATTGGCCGCGGCACAAACCGGACTGCAGGCCGCCGGCAAAGAAGTCGGCGGCTGGGCCTGTGGAGGATGCCGCGGGTGGTCCCTGAAGCGCGGCGCAATCTCTGGACATCTCGAAATCAAGTAGCAGAATTGTCGATAGTCTTGCGAAGATTTGGAACAGCTCCGCGTCGATTGAAATTCCAACCAGAGCAGCCCCCCTTCCGGCCCCAATCAGCTTAGCTTCCCGACCAACGACGCCCTCTGCGACACTTCCACCCATCCCCCGTCAGCATCGCGGACGAACGAGATCCTCGCCACCTCGCCCAGAGTGATCGGGGCCAGACCCTCACCGAATCCCATCCCCGTGATCCTCGCGTGCTCGGCGTCGCAGTTGCGGACCTGCACGGTGAGGTATCGGATCCCACGGCCATCGCGTGCCGTCATTGGGGCCAATCCTGGGGCGTGCACGGGCCGGATCACGGTGTCCCCCACGAGGAAGCGGCCGTCGCCAAGGTCCGAGCCGCCCAGCGCGCCGACGTAGAACCGCCGCGCCTGAGCGGGGTCGGCGGTCGAGATGGTGATCTCGATCCCGGTGATGCCGTCGTGTCCGCGGGGCACGAGCTCCACCTCGACGCCGTCGGGGTGGGGAAGGACCGTGGGCGCGGTGACGCCTTCTGACGCGATCCGGAGACCACGGTAGATGGTCGGGTTGTCCGGCGTCTCCTCCGCGGCGTTGACTTTGACCACGCTGCCGTTGCAGCCGAAGCGGTGCTGCCGGATCGGGGTGCCGGGGATGGTAAGGAGCTCCTCGTAGTTCAGCCCAGCATCGTGCTTCCAGAAGGCCTCCGACGCCGGCCAGTCCGTCGTGATGAGGCCGACGTCAAGATGTTGTTTGGCGAGCTCCATTGGCATTACAGCCGCGAGCGTGGGTTCCCGGATTTGGCAGGCGACCGCCAAGCTCGGCCGTCAACTTCCCCGCCTCGGAGCACGATTTGCATTCCCTATGGCAAATACATCGCTTTGCTTTAACTTAGTCCGCAGCGCACTCGACCTTGTGCTCCTTCCAAGCGTTGCGCTGGCACTCGACCGAGCAGTACCACGCGACCTTGCACCTCGAGCACATCTTGAGCGGCCCCTTTGCCTGCGTCCAGCACCCGTCGCAAAACACCTGATCGTGCTTGGCCAGCAACCCCTCGGCCTTGCGCAGCATCGCCAGGTCCCGCCGCAGCGCGGGCGACGCCGCCGCCTCCATCGCCTTGGCCTGCTCGGGGGCGAGGATCTCGGCGAAGCGGATGCGGGATTGGCGGAGCTGCCGGCCGACCGTGTCCTGGTCCGCCTTAGGGAGCGCCGCTGCCATGCGCTCCAGTGCGTCCAGCAGAGCGCTGGGAGTGGGAAGACCCTGGGCCTCCCTGTCGGGCGCCTCCATGTGCCGCTTCCACGCCTTGGGGCTGGCCCACACCACGCGGCTGATCATCTGCGCGATCTTGTCCGCCTCGTTCGGGGCGAAGCTCCATGCGTCCTCGGGCCCCGGCGGGCCGCCGAGCTCGTAGGCGAGGATCCAGTCCAGCGTTTCGCTGGATGAGCACGTCGCAGAAATCGAGCTCCTTGGACATGCGGCGGCGCAGGGACTGGTGGTTGGGGAATCCGAAGAGCGCGTCGACGGGCACGCGACACGCGATCTGGAACACGTCCGTGTTGACGTAAGCGCCAAAGATCTTCGTGAATGCGATGCGGGGAAGGGAGCGCGGGTCCACGTCGAGGACGCTGAAAATGGAGTACCCTTTGGGGTCGGCGACGGGCAGCCCGACCAACTTGGCAGGCCCAGCGACGAAGTAGTTGAGCAGCGCCTTGTCCGATGCCATCCGCACGATTCGCCTGATGTGCGGGAAGGCCTCCCTGAAGGCGTCCATGAAAGAGATCTGCACGAGGGGTCCGGACGGACGCGCGGCCAGGAGCTGCGGCGCCAGGTCCGAGGAGCTGCGCGCCCATGATCGCCTTTCTGCCCAGGTCCGACACGGCGTCCGCGGCCGGGCGCACGGTGCATCCGCGGCCTCCGGCGCTCCTGGCATCCTCGCCGGCCGCGACCTTCGCCTCCGCTGCCGTCCGCAGGGCAACCAGAGCAGTTGACAGCCGCTCCAACGCGCTCGTGTACTTTGCGTTCGCGACCGCGCTCAGCGCCATGCCCGTGGCGGTGGGCGCGCCGATCGGCTCCGCGTTCGGGAACCGCGCCAGGGCCTCGGCCGGCATCTTGGCCGGCACGCCTTTCTTTCCGCCGCCGCCCGACATCGTAGGAAGCGACGTATTCCGGGCAATGGGGCGGGACGCGTTTGTTTACGGATCGACGCGTAAACCGCAGCTTCCCTCTGCTCCCCGTCACACAATGCAGGGACTCGACGTGGCGGAGGCCTTCTTCCGCGAATGGGGCTTTCCCGCGATCCGTTCGCTCTGCCCGGAGCTGGAGGACCGCTTCGCGGCGGGGCGGCTGCAGGGTTCGGATGTCCTCCGGAACGACGACGAGCTCTCGCGCGACCACTCGTGGGGTCCGCAGTTCTGGCTCTTCCTGGGCTCGGAGGACTTTGCGGCGATGGGCGACGCGGTGTCAGAGAAGCTGAACGCGTCGTCGCCGAATCCCTGGAAAGGTTACCGCCTGGCGGGCGGGGGAGACAAGGCCGTCATCGTCACGTCGGTGCCGGCCTGGTTCGCCTCCATGATCGGCCGCCCGTCGGCTCCGACATCGGACGTTGATTGGGACGCCCGCTTCGAATCATCCCTGTACTTTCTCCGGCGCGGCGCGGTCTGGTTCGACGGCACTGGCGAGCTCACCGCACTCCGCGCCGCGTGGTCGCGTTACCCTCCCCGCGTGCGGCTCACGAGGCTCAAAGAAGAGTGCTTCCGCGTCTGGCACCACGGAGAATACAACTTTTGCTGGAGACTCGTGCACCGCGAGGATCCCCTGGCGGTAGCAATCGCGGTCGGCGAGTTCGTCGCCGGGACGATGAGGCTGCTGTTCCTCCTCGGCGGGGACTTTGCGCCGTACTGGAAGTGGCTCCCGCGCGAGTTCTCCAAACTGCCGGAGTCGGCTTGGTACGAGGAGCGGCTGAAGATCGTCGCGGCGGACGGGGACCTCGCGGTCCGCGGCGAGGCAATCAAGGAGATCTGCGTGCGCCTGAGGAAGGAGCTGCTGGACGGCGGGGTAATCACGGGGGAAGAGGACAACGAGTGGCTGACCGGACTGCTCAATGCGCACGAGGAGATGGGGAGGAGGCTCGAGGCCATGAACTCCCAGGGCAACGACGCCAAAGCAAAGATGTGACACAAGATGACTAATCATCACGAAACGACAATTGTTTGGCCTCGCTACGCGACGACCGCCTTTCCATCCGCGTCCGCCTCCTTCCTTCCGACCGCAGGCTCCTCCTTGAGCTCCAGGTGCGTCAGGGGATCCCGCTTCCTGTTCCATTCCGTCAGCCACTTGAGGTACGACGGCGACGTGGTGCCGAAGATGCGGTCCAGGGTGATGATGCCGGCATAGATGCCGTCTGGGTTGAGGCCGTCAGCGAAACGGCGAGCGAGGAGGGCCAGCCGCCAGAGACTCACAGTTGCCGTCAAACTTGCGGTCTGGACAGATGGGGATGGAAGTCAGCTCGCCCGGAAAGCTCTATCAGGCGTCGGGACTCACGGTGCCAATCGTGGTGCCGCACGTCGGTGATGCCGGGCAGGTCGTACCCGCAGTGGACCATGACGCCATGGAGATTCCGCCCTGGCGACAATGTGCGGTCAGATTCTGGAATGCGAGTGTCGACGGGAAGAACCGACAGATGTTGAAGGCCCAAAGGGTCGTGGGGTGCGCGCCGATGATGGCAGTGGGGAGGGACCCCGTGGGGACGTTGTTAAAGAGGATGTCAATGGGATCGGTGTAGAGGGTCGCAAGGGTGAACGGGGTGCGGTTCTCGTGGTGTCGCTGAGGGGAGAGGCTCAGAGCCAGTCTCGCAGCGTAACAGAGCGACAGACGAACCTTGTGCACCCATTGGTAAAGGTACTTGGTGTGGAAGAGCAGGTGCGTGACGTAGAAGATGATCTCGGCCAGGATTTCCGAGAAGAGGAACTCGAGCACGGTGCGCACGGCCGACGGCATTTTCTGCGGGGCACACCGACGTCAGTGCGGTCACGAAGCTTCAGAAACAAAGCCGAGAGACGCACGACCAAGTCGACGTCCTTGACGTTCCGCCTCCACAGCGGGTACATAGCCTTGACCTGCATGATCGCTCCGACATAGTACTGCATCACATAGGACACAGCGAAGGTCTTCAAGAGATGCACTGCGCCCGGCGGCGGCTTGTCCTTCTGGAGCCGGTAGCGGGTTAGCCACTTGGGCTGAAGGGCGTCGAGGGCGAGGAATGCCAGAGTTGGAACTGCGAGGAACCGACGGCTTAGAGAGAGCAACAAGTGCAGGAACGGGAGCGCCCACCCCAGAACGCAACATCGTTGACGGTAGCCGTGATACCGAAGAAGAGCTTCTTTGCGAGGCGCTCCTTGTTGGGCTGGCGCTGGACGCAACGGCGCGTCAGGCAAGCCGACCCCGGCAGCTCCTCCTGGACTCACGGCCGCGAGGCCTTCGTACCACCGACGCCCGTACGAGGACTTGTTGAAAGCGACGACGGCAGCCACGCAGGCCGCGGGGGCGACGAGCTCCTTCCAGTCAGCGATCCATGGGTGCTTCGCCGGGGTCACGTCGTCGCCCGCGCGTTCGACCGGCTTCGCCGCCCCGTCGGGTGCTCGTTCCACGGCCATCTCGTACACCGGACACTCGAGCGCGGAGCGGCCGGAGCGAGCGTTGGGGTCCAGGACGAAGTTTCCGGGGAAGGGGCTGGTGCTTCGAGGACTTGCCACACACCTGGCGTTGCTCCTACTCATCCATCTGGCGGGGTTTCGATCTCCAATAGAGAAGAAATCGTCTAGCTAATTGGACTGTATTGGTCGTCTTCTATCAATTCCATCGTGATCTTCGCGTGCGAGTCCTTCGGTGGCGGACTGCCAAGCGATCACTTGAGAAGCGTCCAGTTCCGGTGCCAACGGTCCCACGCCCTTGCGTCGGTCCTGCTCTGCTGGACTCGCTCCCGCGCCTAACACCGAGCATTCCCATTGGAGACGCGTCGCTCGCTTTGCTATGACGGCGAACGACTCATCCGCGCTCTTGGCGCAGCTCACCGCCGTGCCTGAAACCAGTGGGTTCCGCCCGATGCCACGCTCCTATCTGCCCTGGCAGTAACCATCGGCACGCGTTTAGTGACTGCCGCGGTGCTGGAGAAGCTCAAGGTTCGCGGTGGCCCCCCCGGCGGCGTCTCGACTAAACGTCTCCCATCTCCCGGGGCTACACAACCCTCCTCCGCTGATCACCCTGCACCATCTACGTCCATTACATCAACGGGAGACCACCACTTCCCACAGTCGAACACGGTCCTCAAGAAGATCCCGGTGCCGCAGATTGGCGACGACGAGGTCTTGGTGCGAATCGTCGCGAGCGGGATCTGTCACAGCGACCTGCACCTCGCGGACGGCGAAGTTGGCCTGCCCGGCCAGAGGATGCCACTTGTACTTGGTCATGAAGGCGCGGGCATCGTGGTCAAGGTCGGAAGTCGGGCGTCCGGCAATGTTCGCGTCGGCGACCGCGTTGCCGTGGGGAACATCAACTCGTGCTGCGAGCACTGCATCGAGTGCCGCGAAGGGAGGGAGAGCCACTGCAAAGGCGTGCGTATTCCATCTTCGGTCCTCGGATCCTGAGCTGATTTATCCCCGCCGGCATCCCCGCCGGCAGTACAAGCAGTCGGGTGCCGCCGTGAACGGAGCCTACGGCGAGTACGCCACCATCCATTCCCGCTGCGCCATCAAGATCCCCGACGGCGTGCCGTTCCTCTCGGCCGCGCCGATCGCGTGCGCCGGCCACACTGTCTACTCGGGCGTGAAGGAGCTCATCAGGGCCGGGGTGCGCCCCGGGTCGTGGGTCGCGATCGTGGGAGTCGGCGGGCTTGGGCACCTTGCGATCCAGTATGCGGCGTCGGTGGTCAGTGGGAGGCTTCCAGTGGACGTTTCGACTTGCTGACGCCTCTCTGCCAAGGGCTTCCACGTGATTGCTGTCGATGTCTCCGAGGAGCGCCTCGAGCTCGCCAAGAAGCTCGGCGCAGTGGCCACGTTCGACGCCCGCGACAAGAAGCTCGTTAGCAACGTGATGCGGTACACGGACGGAGGCTGCCAGGGCGTGGTAGTGACCGCCACAGCCGAAGCCGCCTTCTTGGACAGCGTCCGCATGGCGCGCCCCGGGGGAACGGCTGTCTGGATTGCCCTGCCTCCTGGGTATGGAACACGCCTCACCACGCCAGCCAAGAATCTAACCCTTGAACCTCGGTCTCCAGCGGCATCAACCTCGACCCCAAGCTCGTCGTCTTGAAGGCGGTCCGGGTCATTGGTTCCGCTGCGGGCAGCCGCGCCGAGCTCGGCGAGGCGTACCGTCTCCTCAGCCACGGGAAGGTCGAGCCCATCGTCGAGAAGGTTTCCATCGACGGTATCCCGGCCGCGTGGGACCGGCTGCGGAGCGGCAAGTTCCAGGCGAGGTTTGTGATCGAGATGGCGCCGGAGCTCATGGGAGTGTCGGCGTCGCTGGCACCTCAGCAGGGAAGGATTTGAAGCTGCATGTCTATGCTGTAGGAGCTTGAAAGATCTGGTCTACATGTCTGTCTCCGTCCCTTTTCCCTCGCTCTTCCCCGGCCTAGAATCCCCTCTGTCCGTTCTTCCATTCCTCATCGTAGGCGTTCTTCAACGGATAGCCAGATCCGTAGGGAGGCGGGTTTCCATAGAGAGCGGCAGGCGCAGGGGCAGCGATGGGAGCGTTGTAGATCGAGTTGTGCGAGGGCCCGGGGTACGGCTGGTTCATCGGCACGGCGTAAATGTTGACCGCTTCTTGGGGCTGGAAAGACGTTGCCAAGCGTGCTTGCCGGCGGCGCCGCATGATGAGGCAGCAGGGGATGAGGAGGAACAACACTATCGCCGGACGAGAACGTCAGATTCTGCGCTTGAGCGAGAGTGAAGAGTCACGTACGGGAGAGCAGCCAAAGGTACCAGAAGTTCGGGCGATCTGCGTCCCGGGGCCACGTCAGAGAGCCGAATTGGAGGCCTGGGCAGCTTACAGTAGTAGCCGCCGCCGCAATACTGCCGCGTCTCGAGATTTGAGACCACAGAAGACATTGCCAAGGACAGTCGAGGGAGAAGTGAAGTTTCGAAGTGTGGAGACGGGGTGCCAGCTCGTTGTTGCGAGTTTGCTTGTTGGCGTCCTGCCACGTCAGTGCGTGCGATCGGAGTAGATCGGCTGCTGTGGTTCCGTTTCCGTGTCGGGAGGATCTCACCAGTAGTGGATGGATTGCCGAATCTAGACATTTGCAGGAACGAAAATTGCAGCGATTCCGGTCTCGGATCGCGGGAGGACCGTCCGCCGCTCCAAACGGCTCGCTCGACGATTCAGCGTAAACGAGCGACAGCGTCGACCCCACACCAGCTCGCCGGCCGCTCCGTTCGCCTCCCTGCAATGTCGAGCTCTCCGCGCGTCGGCTTCCACGGCCTCGGCGCGATGGGCGCCGCCATGGCGCTGAACCTGCAGAAGCACCTCGCGGCAGCAGGCCAATCCCTCATGGTCCACAATAGGTCGCCGGGCAAGGCCACAGAGATCGTCGCCGCCGGCGGTACGGAGGCCAAAGATGTGGACGAGGTCTTTTCGAACTGCAGCATCGTGTTCAGCATGGTCTTTGACGACGCGGCGCTCTTGGAAGTGGCGAAGCGCGTTGCCGGTACGCATTCTTCCCTCGGCACGTCGCCATTGCTGCCACTCACGTGTACTCACGTGTGCTGTACGCCCGGCAGATCTTTCGACGCGCACCCCTTCGCTCATCTACGTGTCGTGCGCGACGGTAGATCCGGAAACCATGGCCAAGGCCTCCGCGATCCTCTCCTCCGTCGGCGCGACCCTCGTCGCCTGCCCTGTCTTTGGTCGCCCGGACGCGGCCCGGAACAAGCTTCTCGTGGGGGTGCTCGCCGGGCCGCCGGCCGCCAAGGCCGCCGTACGACCTTTCGTGGACGGGTTCACGCGCGCGGTGTGGGACCAAGGGGACCGCGCCGAACTCGCCAACGTGATGAAGGTCGCGGGCAACTTCATGCTTGCGTCCACGCTCGAGGTGATCTCGGAGGCCATGGCCATCGCGGACGCGGGAGGGCTGCCGAGGGAGAAGCTGCTGGATTTTGTCGGGCTCTTTATGCCGTCGCCTGCTTTGAAGGCATACGCGACCAACATCGCCCAGGAGAACTTCCAGAACTCGCCCGAGCACCCCGGATTCCCGGTTAGGGGCGGGATAAAGGACGTCAGCCTCGCGCTGGGGGTCGCCGCCCGCGCAGGGCAGAGGCTTGCCGTCGGGGAGGTCGTCAAGAAGCACTTCGAGTCGAGGGTCACCAGCGGGGCCGGGGAGCTGGACTGGGCGAGCGTGCTGCTGGCCGTCAAGGAGGACAGGCTCGACGGGGATCAGTCGGGAAAGCTATGAGCATACGAATGTCTTTCGATGTCAACACGACGCCCACACTTCCTTGCACACTCTACTACGGCGAATAGATCCAAATGCTTCACTTGCGAGCCCTATATGAAGCGTCAGCAGAGGCAACATGAAGTCATCCGACTCGGGACTACCTCTTCTTCGCCGGCCCCCCCACTCCTCTGGCTCCGGGCCCCTGAACCTCTCCATGGACTCTCTTGGGCGATGCAGTCGAGCCGTGCTTGAAATCGTCCATGATTTCCCTCACCCTGGGCAGCATCCGTCCGAGCTGCGCCTCGTTCTCGGCAAGCAGGGCCGAAGATCTAGCGAGAGCTTTGGCCTTGTTTGTGAGGATATTGCTCCGGAGGCAGCAAGCGGAATGGTCGCAATCGGGCTTCTCGCAGAAGTGGTTGTAGATGGCGGTTTTCGTAGCTGATGACATGCGGCACGTGAAGCAGAAGTGTATGTCGCAAATGCTGCACGTAATGTGGCTGCAGCCGGATTCGCGCATGACAGGTTTCCTGCAAGCAGGCCTCGGGCAGATAGTCGTTACGGCATTGGTCAGGATCCTTTCCACCGCGTTCACGACAGCCTGTTCCTGGGCTTCCGGGTCTGCAGGGTCGGCGGGTGGTTCGCCCAACGTGCTTCCGTCCTCTTCAGCCTGGTCTGTGCAGCCGCCCTTGAGCCGGTGGTGATTGGAGACCCAGGGAATCCCACACTTGATGCAATGCTCCTTCCTGTGAATGTGTCAGCTACGAGAATGATGGTGGATGCGGAGGGATCCTTACCCGCAATCCGGGCACTTGGCTTTCCATTGCTGCTTCCCGGCGAGGCCAAGCGCCCCGCAGCAAACTGTCTGGTGCACCACCTCGGGACCGGTCGAGTTCAGAACCGCCTTCTCCGTTTCGAGCTTTGCCACTTCCTCCCTAATCTGAATGAGCGCGCATAAGGGTCCGCGTCTGGCTTTCATCTACACGCTCATGCACCTTCGGGTCAGGCATGGCGACGATGACTTCCCGTTCAGGGAACCCTTTGCCGCACGGCGTGCCCTCCGCCTTGCCATGATCGCAGGCCAGGACGGTGAGCGTACCGTCTACACCGCGCTTGGAAACGACCTTGACATAGCGTCCGAGACATGCTGCAAGGCGTTAGGGCAACGCTGGTCGGGCCGCGCCGCCGCGGGTGATCACGAACCGGTGTGGCACACGTGTCCAGCGTAGCAGAACGACGCCTCGGCATGGGGAGTGTCCAAAAGGCAGATGAAGCAGGCGCCCGCATGGTCAAGTACCGGCTCGGGGGACGGCGCGACTCTCTTCAGCGCCCGCTTGACCGAAACGATGATCACATCGTCGTCCTCGTCCTCAGGCTCGGCCTTGACGTGCACATCAGCTCCTCCGTTGTGCTCGCCGTCGTCGACCAGGGTGCGCGGCGACGAAGGCGGCTCCGATTCGGGGCGCGCGCCGTTTCCGCGGAAAGGGGACGCGGGCGCCTTGCCGGGCTCGCATTCGAGCGGGGGCGCGTCGCAGCCCGCGGAAAACGACATCGAGATTTTTGATTCGCCGTGCGGGGGTCGGAGACGCGGCGGAGGGGTGGGATGGGTGTGTATGGCACGGAGAGTTGGACAGCGGTGGAGCAGGCGGCCAGCTGCATCCGGATCGCGATCGCGGGAGACATCCGCAGATAGGCCGATCTTCCCTCTCTCTCCCGCAATTTTGTCAATAAAGTACAATGGAACATGCGCTTGAATCATTCACTGTTCTCCTCCTCGCCTGGCGGGACGTTTCGTGCGTCAGAAATCCCGATCGCAACTACCATGCCGAAACCCACCTTCGCCCTCTTCCTCTCCCTCTTCATCGCCTCCTTCCTCGTCGCCTTCTTCTTCTACGCCGTCTTCGCCCTCCTCGCCCTCTTCACCCTCCTCGCCCTCTTCGCCCTCCTCTCCTTCTTCCCCCTCGTCCCACCCCTCCTCCTCCTCGTCGTCCCAGTACGGCTCGTCCTCGTCCCACCACCCCTCCTCCCCCTCCCCTTCCTCGTCCTCGTCCTCCGCATATTCCCCCACCGTCTCGTCCCACTCCGCATCCCCGTCCTCGACGTACTCCTCCTTCTCCAGCCCCCGGAACCCCGCATAAGCTTCCGCGGCGACGGGGTTGGTCTCGAATTCCACGCCCCGCCCGCCGTTCAGTATCGACGCCGGCGGCAGCTTCTTGGCCGCCGAGGGGGCCGCCCTGTGCCGGCGGAGGCGTTCCCCGCCGTCGGGGAGGTGCGTGCGGACGACGACGGACTGCAGCGTCCAGGCGTCGTCGGCGCCGAAGGTGGGGGACATGAGGTAGTTGTAGGGCATGTAGCAGTAGCCTGTCGTCGCGGGAGGAGTGAGATCACAAAGGCGGGGGAGGCAGCGAGGCGCACCGTCGATGCCCCACTCGGGGCCCCAGGAGTTGCGCACGATGAACACGCCGTCGGGGTCCGAGTACCCCACGCAGGCCATCGCGTGCCCGCCGTGCTCGGCGCGGACAACCTCGCCGGGGTCGGGCATGGGGACGACGCCGTGCCGCTCGGGGAGGCAGCAGTCGTCGAACGAGTCGAAGCAGGTGGTCCCGAAGACGATGGGGAAGCCGTCGGCGAGGACCTCGCGCCTGGAGGAGGGGTCGGTGGGCGTGAGCTCGGGGTCGAGGGCGGCAAGGGCAAAGAGCGGCCCACCAGGTGTCGAGGTCGAACTTGACCTTGCGGATGTCGCGCTTGGAGAGCTTGAAGCGGTGCGCGGCCTCGTAGGAGTTGGCGTCCGGCTTGTGGTTCACGCGCTCCTCGTCATCTTCGGGAACAGTCGTCGATTAGCGTCTCCTGTCTCCGAATCGCGTCCGATACGGCTCACACGGCCACCGCCGCTCCTCGCACGCGCCGAGCTTGACCAGCGACTCCATGGCGTACTGGATCACGCTCCCCGCGTCGTCCCGCTGGTCGCCGACGCGCAGCCGCGCGTTGTAGTACACAAACAGCCGCGACAGGTCGACGTATTTGCCCGACAGCCGCCTCGAAGTGTACTCGTACAGCGACACGCACGCGTTGGCGGTGCAGCTCGACACCTCGCCCTGGTCCTCGACGGGCGAGCACCATTTGCGGAGGTCGACGACGGGCGGCAGCGGGCGGCCGCGGCGGTCGCGCCCGTGCCGCGGCCGCGAATCGCGCGCCGAAGGGGCCGCGTGGCACGGCCGGTAGCCCTGGCAGCGGGAGAGCGGCATGGCGGGCGAGGTGTACGCGTCGGAAGGCGACGGTTCCGTGGCGCAAGCGCCGGACCCGCGAACTGCCCCTGCCCCCCATTTGGCTGTGCCGTCCGGCGAACTCAGAACAAGGAAAGACGATGTGGAGATGGACTTTGTGAAGGGCTTAATCTATCCATTAGATGATTAGATGGATGAGCTCAGGACTTTTATTGAGGAGTCGCACCTGGACAGGTCCGGTCCTCCGAGGGCGACCCGCCACGATGTTCCCATGCTCAACAGCCTCAACGGAACAACCCAATGGCATATCGGGCGTCATCTACCAGGAGTACCTGCGCATGGTCGGCACAGCATCAGGCGTGTCAAAGTTCGGGAAGTCAACAATCCCTCGCGCTGTTCGCTGTTCGTTCAGCGTCATCGCACGCCATCCACGAAATGGAGGCCGTCCCGGAGCCCGCCGTGGTCCGCGAGTGCCCGATCTGCCTTCTGCGCGTGCCGGCCGACGGGGGCATCGCGTGCGACCGCGGCCACTTTGCGTGCGCGGTGTGCTTCGCATCCGCGATGGAGCTGCTCGCGCGCACGCCCGGCGTGCTCTCGCGGGACCCCGGCGCCATGCCATGCTGCGACCTGTCGTGCGGCGGCGCGTACGATGCGGGGCGGGCGGCGGCGCTGCTGCCCGCCGACGTGCTCGGCACGCTGCTCGCCGCCACTCTCAGCGCGTTCCGCGAGCGCACTGCGAGGGCCGGGCAGGCCGGGGCCGCGGGGGGCGCAAATGCCGCAGCCGCTTTAGCTTTGGACGCCCCGCTGGAAGCCGTCCGGGACCACGTGCAGGTAGGCGAGGCCTGTTTCCAGCTCTCTCAACGAGCCCTTTAACGCCACCCCCCGCAGCTCAACATTCTCTCTTACCCGTGCCCCGGCGGCTGCGGCCACGCGCACTTCAAGGTCGGCGGCTGCGAGGCCATGCACTGCCCCGCCTGCATGCGGTCGTACTGCTCGCTGTGCCTTGCCGTCGTCGCCAACGGCCACGAGCACGTGCTGCGGGAGCACGGCGGATCCTACTTCCACTCGGCCGAGTTCCGCGAGTCGCGCCGGCGCACCATCGAGCGCGCCCTCATCGCTTTCCTCATGGGGCTGGACCGCGACGAGGAGTTCAAGCGAGCCGTGGTGGACGACCTGCGGGCCCACTTCGAGCGCGAGGTCGCCGTGGACTGGGCTTTCGTCCGCGGCCGCATCGACCTCGGCATCGAGCCCGCCCAGCTGCCGCGCAGGAGGGAGCTCGTGGAGCTCCCCGGCCCCGACCCGTTCGACATGCCGCGGTGGAGGCGGCGGCTGAGGGACCAGGAAGTCGGGCCGGCGGACCCGCCCGCGGGTCGGGCCGGCCCCGTGGAAGCCGACGTCGTGATGCTGGATGACGAGGACGTGAACGGGCCGGGGCCGGAAGACCTGGAGAGGCTGCGGGCGGAGCGCCGCGAGCGGATCGCCCGGCGCCTCGAGGAGCGCAGGCTGCGGAACGAGGCGGAGCTCGACCGCGACCGCGCGCGGGTGCTGGCGCAGCGGCGGCTCCGCGAGGTGCACGGCGTCGAGGCCCGCAGGCAGGCCGTGCGGATGGCCGCGCACCCGGCGCTGCGGATGCACGTGCCCGACCGCGTGGCGGACCTGGTGGCGGAAAACGCTGGGGCGGCGGAAGCCGAGGGGCTGCTCGCGGATGCCGCGGGTGCGCAGGCCGACCTCGCCGGGCTCGTCAGGGCGTCGCTGGCTGACCCGGCGGTGTGGGAGTCAACGGGGCGACCGGCCCTGCGGGGTCTGAGGGATGCCATCCGGCAGGCAAGGGCGGCCGTGGATGCCGCCCTGCCCGCACAACCCCCGCCCCGACCTGCGCCGCCAGCAGAAGCTCCCGCCGCGGACGGGGAGCCCGCGGGCCAAGCCGCCGCCGGCCCTGCAGACCCTCCGCCCCGGGCCTCGCGCAGCGCCGTCGACGCCGCCAAGCGCGCCTCCGTGACCGTCCGCGCGGACGTCCTCCGGGACGCGCTCCGCACGGGCTCGCCGATCAGGTTCGGCGACTTCATGTTCTCGGAGGGCGAGTTCCGCAACGGGGACGTGGTCTCCCTCGTCTGCCCGCGCGGGTCGTTCTACGAAATCTACGCCTTTGGGATCGCCCTGTGCGATTCCGAGGCGACCCGGTTCAAATGGCTCAGGGGGCCCGACCGGATGGCGGAGCCGATCGTCGGCGAGCTGGCTGCCCATTCCGACATGCGGGCGCCGCTGCAGCTCGCGGACCTGCACGTCGACTCGGAGCGCGATTGGCGGGAGCTGCTCGCCTACGCCGCGCGGGCGGCGCGGTCGAGCGAGGCCCCCGGCGTCAGGGAGATCGTACCGCAGCTCGCCGGCATGCCGGACGTGCCCGCCGATCGCGCTGCGTTCCTCTCGTTCCTGCGCCGCGGCGGGCTGACGGTGCCGCACTTCGGCGACGAGGAGGATGTCTGGAACTTCCTCGCTACGTGCCAGCCCGCCGCGGCGCTGGAGCGGGCGCTCGGCGTGGGCGGAGGGGTGCTGGGCGAGATCGAGGAGCGCGAGCGCCGCAGGAGGCACTACGAGGCCGGGTACCGCAGGATGCTGGAGCGGCTGCGTGGGGACCTGCGGGCGGAAAGGGGGCCTGGGCCCGATCGTACCGGCGACGTCGTCGTCCGCGCCGTTGCGGGGCCTGTGCGCAGGGACAGGATGCACGTCGGACAGGACAGGTCGTACGTCGTCAACGCGGGGGGTACCGACGTCGAAGGCAACCTGCTTCTCGCCTACTTGGTCTGGGCACGGTTCCGCAAGATCGGGGCCGCGGTGCCCCTGGAGGTTGGCGCGGATCCGCCTCGGACCCGTCATGCGGTGGGCACCCGTCGCTCGCAGCCGTGCCGGCGCGCTGCGTACTGACGACGCCCCGCCCCCACGCAGCCCTTGAACAACCCCGGCATCCTCTCCCGCACGTACCTCGCCGCCCTCGGCCGCGCCCTGGGCCCGGCACCCCTCTCCTCCGCCGCCCTCTCCCGCGCCGATGCCGCCTTTTCCGAGATCGCCGTCTCGCAGGCCGCGGGCCTCGACACCCGGTTCGACCCCGAGGACGTCGCAGGACGGTGCCACACGGCCGAGCTGGTGTTCCGCCGCGCGGACGACAGGGGGAACCTCGCGAGGGTGCTCGAGGCCAGGACTGCGGAGCTGGCGATGTGGTCCCGGGAAGCGGAGCACTGGCCCAGGCCGGGCGACAGGGTCGAGATCGGGGGGATCGTGCAGGGAGAGGTGCTGCGATACGTGCACGAGTGAAGGCCGGGACGAGGTCGTGGGCAGCACGGAACAGGAACCGTAGGGGTGCGCCCGGCGGGACTTCATGGCTCAATCCACGAACTGGGCACATGCAGAATAGCAAATGGCCATTCCACCGAGCACATGCACGTGTGTCTTCTGCTCGTTAGGAGCCGTCCGCTGCATCCGCGCCCGGTGACCCCTCACGCCGATGCCGGGCACACCATGTCCATCGTCAGCACCACCCCCATCGCCCTAAGCACCGTCCAAGCGGCAAACATCACCGTCAGCGCCGCCGCCGCGATCCTCCTAGCCAGGCTGCCCGTCACCCGCGCGCCAAACAGCCGCACCCCCGCGCCGTCGAGGTGCACCTCCTCGAGGTCGCGCAGCACGCGGCTGTGCGCGGCGATCCGGCGCGCGAGGGGCTGCTGGGCTTCGGTGCAACATAGCTCAAGGCGGCCGAGGGAGAGAGATGCCTGGCGGAGGAGCGTGGCGGTCTGGGTGATCCGGGCGTTGCCGAAGGCCGCGTTGAGGAGGGGGCTCGCGAACACGCCGCAGCCTGTGAGGAGGAGGGCAAGGGTATAGGCCGGGACGCAGTTGCCGGTCGTCTGGGGCGGGGACCGTCAGCGAATGCGCAATGGGCAGGCTGGGAAAAGAATACCGACGATGAAGATGATGATGGCGACGGCCTCGGTGCCGAAGTAGACACCCGTCAGGGCCGCCAGCTGGGGCAGCATGGCGTCCTGCCTCCATCGGCTTGCGAGCAGGGGCATCAACGTCGCGTACCACGATTCGCAACCCTTCGCGTCGCCTTCCTCGACGCCCTCTTCCGCCACCATGCTCCGCAGCCGCCCCACGAGCGCCTCTACGGACCTCCGGACGGCTCGGAACGTCAGCCTCCTCTCGAGCTCCCTCGCCGCCACATTGTCCGTGAACCCCGCCCCCCCGCAGATGGACGGCACCTCGTTCTGCACCCGCGCCAGCACGAAGAACACCCCCGCGACGGCCCAGGCAGAGGACCACATGGTCCCGCCGAGGGTGACGAAGGGGGTCCAGAACGAGGCGAGGTAGCGGAAAGCTGTGATCAGGAGGAGGGTGACGATGACTGCGGTGCGGGCGAGGCCGGCGCGGTGTGTGATGGAGCCGGCGCAGGAGGGACCGGGGCACGTCCGAAGAGCGAGCGTATACTGGTGAGGACGAAAGAGTAGGACAGGAACTCCAGGATCTGCACCGCGGTCGTCGCGGCCAGCTGGCGCCGTCCGAAGCCGTGAGGGAGCCCCGCAATCCACAGGAAGGGAACGATGACGACGACGGTGTATAGATTGCTCAGACCGATGCGGAAGCGGGCCAGAGCGGAGTACGGGGCCAGGGCGAGGGATATGCGCGTCAGGCCGTCTAGCAGCGAGTCCCCCGTGGCGCCGACCGCGTCCTTGACAGCGCTGGCGGTGAGAGGCCGCGCATTCCGCGCCTGTGCGGCCGGGTCCCGGATTGCGGGCTCGCCGATTCCGGCCGCGGGCGCCACGGGGGCGGGCAGCAGGCACAGTAGCTCGTCGCCCGAAAGGAACGCGAAGGGGGGCTTCACGGGGGCTCCGCCGCCGCGCTCGTCGATGTCCGGGTAAGGAGCATATTCCGCAGGGCGCGTGTCCTCCATGGGGCGCGATTCCGAGGAGTGGAGCGAGTTGCCTTGGGAGACGGCGGGGTCGCGGACCAAGGGATCGACGGTTGGCGACGGTTCGCGCTGCGCCGCATCCCTGCCGCCGATGCGACCTCCGCCGGCCTCTCTGCTGCTCTTCCTGGCGCTCGGCGTCGCGGTGTCAGCGCCCCCAGGCGATGCGGCCCCCGCGGCCTGCTATTCTGGCCGAGCCGGCGCCGTCCGCCTCACTTCCTATTGGGTCCCGGTCGAGGGCACCCTGGACGACTCCGGCCCCCTCTCCGGCCCCCGTATCGTCCCTCTGAAAACGTGCGCCCGCCCAGATCGTCCCGCGAACGTCATCGCGCGGGTGGCCAACGAAACCTCGCGGAAATGCTCGCTCGAGGGGACCTGCCGCCTCGCCGACGGGCGCCTCGTCAACGTGGACGGCTGGGTGGACGGCGACCCGCACAAAAAGTGCTACCGCGTCATGGACCCGAAGAAGTTCCCGTACGGCAAGGGGTCGAGGGAGAACCCGCTGGTGCCGTGGGTGTCGGCGGCGTCGGACGATCTCCCGTTCGGGACGGTGGTGTTCGTGGCCCCGACAAAGGGGCTGCGGGTGCCCGGGACGACCAAGAGGCACAACGGGTGCTGGCGGGTGGATGACACGGGGATCGGGGTGTACCGGTGCTGGTTGGACCTCTTCGTGAGCACGTACGGCAACTACGTCAACGTGACCGGCCGGCTCGGGGAGCGGGGCAGCCTGGCAATCAAGGACGCCAAGAACTGCCCCGTGCTGGACTACGTGGGGTTCAGGCCGATCCTGGGGAGCGGTCTGACGACGAGGAAGGCGGCGACCTCGACGGTATTGTCGGCGAGGAGGAACCGGGCGAGGGCGACGCCGGGATCGGGGCGGTAGCCCCATGTTGCGCGTTCCATCTACAAAGACAAGCAGGGTACCTGGCGAGCAGTTCGGCTTGGCAGCGTCGTCCTTATTTGCTCGGAGGAGTGTACGTCTGGGACGGGATGAGCTGGGTCAGCACCCGCACGTCCCGGATACCGCAAAAGACCAACCTGGCAATAAGGTCCCGAGAAGCCCGACGCGCACACGCACAGCTTGCCGACGCAGGTGCCGCCGTTGGAGCATATCTGCGATCCCCCGCTGCAGCTCGCAAGCTGCGGCGCCGGGTGCGGGCAGAGGCCATCAGCAGCGCGACGGCGGGCAGGGAAAGGCCGCCTACCTCGCAGTTGGTCCCGGCATACTGCTCCGTGCAGATGCAGGTGTACCCCGACGGCGCGCCGCTCAGGACGCACGTGCCCCCGTGGAGGCACGGCGAGGAGCCGCACGGGTCGCCGTAGGACCGGTACAGCAGGCGGTGGCCGCCCTCTTCGGGGTAGCGCACGCAGGCGACGGTGTCGGGGGGTGCGTCGGGGTGGGAGTATTCGCTGCACACGGCGCGAGGGAGGAATGGACATGTCAGCGAGTCCGCGCGGAAAGAGGACGACATCCCGGTCCGAGCCCACCAATAGAATTCCGAGGAACAGTCCGCGCACGAGCGGCGGATCAGGACGTGTCTGCGGGCGGAAGGGCCGGGGCGACGGGCGCTTTCAGCGATGTGACTCGCCCGGCGAGCCGGATTCGGGACCCACGGCGCGGGGGCACCGTCCGCCAGCGCGGCCGCGAGGAGCACGAGGACAGGCGGGAGGATCATGCACGCGGCCGAGAGAGGCGGTCGGGCGTGCGGGCGGGGCATTCGGGCCGTGAACTGTTGGTTGGAGCCTGGGGAGTCACACCCGTGTGGCGAAGCAGGGGACGATGACGTAGGCCCCAACTTCACGAAGCCATCCGCGGTCGCTCGGAACGAGAGGAGCGGCTGAAGATCTGCAATGGGTTACCCTCCACCTTTTCGAGGCAGGTCGACGGGGTTTTGCTCGGGATACGCCGCCGCTGAGCCCTCACAGCAAACCGTGCTCCCTGCACGTCGTCCGCCCTTCCGCAAACGTCTCGCCGTGCCTGTACCCAAACTCCAGCTCCAGGATCTCGTCCCGCGCCGCGTACAGCGCCAGCGCAAAGGTCGCCACCGGCGCGTCCCCCCACCGGTGCGAAACCACGCCCCCCGAGGCGCCGACAAAGTCCACGAAGGCAGCGACGTCGGGCCGGAGCCAGAAGGACGTGGCGCCGAGGTAGAAGTTGTTGTAGAACATCGCGGGCCGCCATTTGCCGCGGCAGGGGGGCTCGAACAGGGAGCAGAAGAACGCGGGGGAGAGGCCGCGCAGGGAGGCCCACAGCCGAACGAGCTCGGGGAGCATCTCCGTCGTAGACGTTGCCTCCCCCGCGCAAAGCCTGAAGGCATGTTGTTTGCCGTCGCGTTCCATCCGACGGACCAGGTCTCCGACGGGCGACAGCACCGCCGAGTCGGTGTCGAGCCGGAGCATCCACGCGTAGCCCCGTCGCCCGAGCAGGCGCGGGAGGAGGAGGTTCCAGCGGCACATGAGCCGGTATCCATCCCCGAAAGGCGTCTTCCACGCGGCCCGGTCCTCGAGGTGCGCGGGGACCGCCCATTCGGCCTCGGGGACGCGTTCGAACCTGACGGGCAGCCTCGTGTGCCGCCTGACGACGTCCTGGGCATGCCGCGCGGCGTACTCGCCGGTGTGGAACAGCAGTATGTCCCCCGGGTTCCGCGGCAGGACGTGCTCCTCCAGCCCGCGGAAGAAGGCCGTGAGGTTGTCCCGGGGTTCGAGGGCCGGCCGGAGCAGGGCGACGATGGCGAGCTTGCCCGCTTGCGGCGGCGGCGGGCCGCGATTCGGCACGGAAAGGAGGAGCAGCAGCGTGCAGGCGGCGAGCGTGACTCCGAGCGGCGCCGGGCCCTTGGGCAGCCTCATGCGCCTGAATCGGCCCCGGTTCCGGAGAGACGGGCGCGATTGGATATCCTCTACGGCATAAGAACCGGCTGTTTAAAGCTCCGGGCCGTGGAGACGTGCATGAGTCTATTCGGAGCACATTGGGATTTTCCGAAGTCCAGCTAGTCGTGCGCCGGCTCCATCCCCCGGCGAGCCGGCCTCGCGCGTGCCGCGGTGATGTCCGTGCTGCTCCTCGCCGTCGCCTTCCGCTACCTCGCGACCTTCTGCCTGGACGCCGCTTGTCACCTCGGCGGGACAATATGGTCCT
Source organism: Hyaloraphidium curvatum (assembly GCA_025558095.1). Classification (NCBI taxonomy): domain Eukaryota; kingdom Fungi; phylum Monoblepharomycota; class Hyaloraphidiomycetes; order Hyaloraphidiales; family Hyaloraphidiaceae; genus Hyaloraphidium; species Hyaloraphidium curvatum. The sequence goes on along the minus strand of JAIVFI010000039.1, from coordinate 45,923 downwards.
CGGCCTGGGCCGCCGCGGGGGTGCTGTGGGTGCTGGTGAGGTTGCAGAACGAGCTACCGAGCATCTGCGGGGGGGCGGGGTTCACGGACAACGTCGCTGCGAGGGAGCTCGAGAGGCGGCTCACCGTCCGCGCCGTTCGGAATTCGCTCGAGGCGCTCGTGGGACGGCTGCGCGACACGGCGGCGGGAACTGCCGCCGAGGACGACCTGCCGGATCGCGAGACGTGGTACGCGACGCTGGTCCCCCTCCTCGCAACCCGCTGGCGGCAGGACGCCATCCTGCCTCAGATGGCGGCGCTGGCGGCGGTCTTCTACGGCATCGAGGCGGTCGCCATCGTCGTCTACGTCGTCTGTATCCCCCGCGTCTCCCCGCGATCCGCAGCTACTGACCCCCGCTTCCACGCACCAGACGACGGGCAACTGCATCCCCGCATACACACTGGCGCATCAGCCCCTCGCGCGCCGGATCGCCGCGCACGGCCGCGTGCTGCGCGACCTGGAGGAGGTGCACGTGGAAGATGCGGGGGTGCGGCTGTTTGGCGCGAGGGTGACGGGAAGCCTGGCGAGGAAGGTCGCGGCGGCGGCGCTGACGGCGGTGTTTGCCGCGTGGACGGTGCTCAGGGCGCTGGGGGTGGTGCTGACCATGGACATGGTGTGCCCGGCGTCGTCATGAGGTTGGGCCATGACAAGCAAGTAAGGGCCGAACAGTGCTGCCTTCACATCCGTCTATCCCGTCCATTCGTCTACATCTTTGGCGCCTTGGGCGCGAACGGGTTGGGCAGGAACCCGGCGGTTGTGAAGAATCCGCCGTCGACGATGTGCTCCGAACCCGTTCTGATTAGGTTCTGTGGAATCAGCTCAAGCAGCGGATGATTCTCTCGGACCCACGTGAAGGAGGACTCGGTCGACGCCAGGTAGAGCATCAGGTTCGCCACCTCGATCGGATCGCCCAGCTGCACGGCAATATCGTCAGCGCGAGCGCAACATCCCGGCCCCGAGAAAACAGGCCCACCCGCCCGACGGGATGCGCCGCGATCCACTTTTGCCTGAACTCGTCGCTCTCCAGCGGGGCTTCGATGATGTCGGTCGGGACCATGCCTGGGTGTATCGAGGTGCAGCGGATGCCCTTGTGCGCGAGGAAGAGCGCGGCGTGCTTGGTCATCCCGCGTACGGCCCATCTGGGTGCGGGTGGTAGGGTCAGCCCGCTTCCGACCGACCCCAGCAGGGGGCCCACTTGGTGGCGGTGTAGCCGAAGCCGGTCAGGCCTATGAAGGCGGCGCCCGAGGACACGTTGATGATCGATTTCGGCTTGCCAACATCGTCAGCGCCCCGTTCACGCCAAGTGGGAGCCACCAACCTCGGGCGCCGGATTACGTTCCATGCTCCCCGCCCCCTCCCGGATCCCAAAGAACACGCCGTCCATGTTGACCGCCACCATGCGGCGCCAGTCGGCCGTCGGGTAGCTCGAGATGCTCGCGGGGCCGGCCTCGGCGGCCATGTGGTTCGAGAACTCGGCGGCGATGCCGGCATTGTTGACGAGCACGTCCTGCATCGCCAATCAGGATGATTCGTGAGCCGGAGGGTGTGCGCTTAGGCTCACAAGGGGGCCGAAGGTCCTCTCCGCGCTGCAAGGGCCGTAGCTCGTCAAAGAACAACATTTCGCCACGGCAACGCGAATAGAACCCACAATGCGATAGCCTCCTTCCACTGCCTCTCGTCGGTCACGTCGAGCGGGAACCTGCATGTGCCGACGCGTGTCAATCCCGTCCAGATGTCTCCCACCCCTGGCCGCCGCCCACCACGCGGCCTTTCCCTCCCCCTCTGCCTCAATCTCGCTCACCACCTTCCTCCCGCCCTCTTCGAACGCCGGCAGATCGGTAACGATGACGCGTGCTCCGTGCCGCGCGAACAAGACGGAGGCCATCCTGCCGAACCCCTTCTTCGAGCCGGCGCCCGTGACGAGGCAAACCCGGCCGAGGCCGGACGACGGGTTGACCATGCGCTTGCCGGTGCTCGCGGCGTGGGGCACGAACGAGGGCGCCATCTCGCTCTAGGTCGTCGAATCGGCAGGGCCTGAGAGAGATAAACAACCGGCCGCACATAAACAACCACTACAAACCCCGCCCCGAGAGTATGGACCCCCCTGACACAGGGCAGGGGCCCAATGATGCGGCCGCTCCCGTGGTCCTGCCTGATGGCAAGGTCTCCCCTGCGCTCGCCGCGGCCTCCTCGGAGGCGCTTGCGAATCCCGTCCACTCTTCCCACGCTCCCGGCGTCGCTGCCTCTCCTCGCCTCCCTGGCGCTGCAGAGGAGCCCGCGCCGGCCCCCGCTGGTGCTACGGCTCAGCTGACAGGTTCTAAGGAGGACGCTGCTGAATCGACCACTGAAATCCGCCCCGCGTCCGCCAACGGCGGCGCCCGGGAGGAGCCGGCTCAGCACAATCGTCTCCCGAAAGCAACCGCCCCCGCCACGCGCCTGGGGTCTCGCTCTTTCGCCGCAGCAACGTCGCGCACCTCGCCCGACCGCCCGATTGTTCGTGTCACGGACGGCGCGATGGCGGAGCATCTGGCTTCTGCCATGCCTTTCTCGGCGCCCACCAACTACGCCAAGCTCATCGATCGGGTGCAACCGCACGCCAACGGTCGGGGCTACACGCCGGCCTTCATTGGGCCTGTCCCCCACTGCCTCATCGACCTCAACGGTGTGCCAAAGGACCGACGGCGCGTCGTCGCCGAAGCCGTGGCGAAGGCGACCTTCCCCACCACCGTCTTCACGACCGAGACGCGAGGCTACAACCCGCGTTACTCGCGACTGGACCTCTTCTGTGTTGTTGGTGCTGTCGACGGGGCAGACGCTATCAACGCCTTGGTGGAGCAGGGGGTGCTGGAGGTCAAGTTCCCAAACGGACCGACGCGTCGGCTGCGCATCCACCCTGTCTTCAAGGACACGCACGCCGAGCTCAAGATCGGGCCCATGATCGTCCCTGGTTCGGTGCACGAGTGCCCGGACTGGTGGGCCCGCCTCTACGCGACTTTCCAGAACCACTATGGGGCCCCTTGCCAAGTCATTGAAGCGGCTCCCATCTCGGGCACCGACAGCAACGCCTTCTGGCGGGTCACTTTCGACGTCTCGCAGTGCGGGGTTGATGCCTTCTTTGACCGCGCAGCACGCATTGGCCCACCCTCGTACTGCTTCCTTGACTCGTGGGGGACGCTCCTGCAGCACAAGCTCCTTCGCCCAGCTGTCCGCTATGACAGTAGCAACGGACAGTGCGGCCACTGCAAGCGCACGGGCGGCCACGTCGGTGACGATGCCACGTGCACCAACTGTGCTTACTGCCCAGACGGTCTCAACCGCATGAATCCCGGCGCCTTTGCCAGCCCGCAAGCACGCCGTGCACACGAGGCGGACTGCATTCACAACCCGGCCAACGTACGGCTCTCTCCCCCAACGGTGGAGCCCGCCACGACCCCACGGCTGCCCCCCCTGAGGGAAGAGGTCGTTCCTCCGCATCTGGCTTCCCCCACCGCCCCTGCGGCCGACGAGTGGCTTACAGCTGGGCCGTCCGGCAAGCGCGCAGGCTCTGCGCCCCCAGCTCTTGCCCAGCCAGTGGCCAAGGCGTCCCACAACCGGTTTTCGGCACTTGGTGGTGGTAGTGCCGGTGCTTCGGTCGATTGGGGGGAGTCTGACGCCGCCGAAAAGATGGATTTCCATGGTCTTCCCATTTTGGAGCCGGCTGACAAGGATGGGGACGAGGACATGGGTGGTGCCGACCAGCTGGCCGCTGAGAACGCCATCAGCAGTGCTGCACAGCAGGTTGCAGCCAATACCGCGCTGGAGGATCTGGAGCTTGCTGCTCCCGCAATGGAGGGCACGGAATCTGCGATGGAGGAGGATGCCACCGGCTCTGAGGCCTCGGGTGGAAACGACGCTGCCTCCGAAGCCTCTGCTGAGGGCGATGGTTCGAACTCGGAGGCACCAAGCGAAGACATGCACACGGCCGATGAGGCCGCTGGGGCATCCGCGGTTGGTGATCCTACGATGGCCCCAGGCCCCAAGCACGCAGGCAAGGGCCGTCCCGTGGAGGATGTGGCAGGGACAAACCCGGACAAGGTTGCCAAGCCGTATCAGCTGCAGCAAATCGACGTCAAATCCGCCAAAGCGGAACGGAAGGCCAAGGCGGCCGCTCGCAAGCCCGGCTCCCCCCAGGCCAAGGCCGCCTCCATGTCAACCGGATCCCTGCTGCCGGCTCCTGGCTCACCGTCCTTGAATGCCTAAAACACCACCAAGCAAGTGGCAACGCCGAGTAGTGGGCTGCTCTTCTCGGCGCCGAGCTCGTCCGGATACCTCCCGGGCGCGGTCAGCCCCTCCATCTTTTGCTGTTTTGCAGTCTTCACCGGTACGCCAACTACCACTATCTACAACGTCTCACCGAGTTCCGAGGCCGTTCGCGGCAGCAGGGGAGACTTCCGACATTGACCCCGCGTCCCCCGGGGCCCCTCGGCCAAATGCCGTGCCTAGCTTGGCCGAGGGTCACACTCTGCCCACGCCGCCCCGCGGCTCCTCCCGCTTGCCGGCACCAGCGGGGGGGAAAGGGGCGGCACGCTCGGAAGTATCTCCCTCCTCGTCATCGCCGATCTTGATCGCTGATGCCCCGGCTTCGGCCGCTTCCATGCTCCCGGCGCACCCAGGCCATCCTCCGTGGGAAACCCCAGCTGCAACCGCCGTGCCGAGCTTGCAGCTGCCGCCTGCGCCGCCCCGCACAACCCCCGGCACGCCGCCGGCACCAACGGCCGGGGGGGGGCAGAGCTCCTCGGAAGTATCCACTCCGACGCGCACCTTGCCTCCTTGGTATGCTCACACGGAGCCCGGTTCGCCGGCGCACCTCGAATGGCCAGGTTCCGAGCTCCTCGATGACGGCGGCCGTGATGCTATCGGTGACGCGTGGTCGGCGCTTGCGGCCTGGCACAGGGCGGGGGGCGACCTGACCGAGTCACAGGAGGTTTGGATGCGGACACATGCGCTCGACGATTGGGATATCTCGTCGGACAAAGCACCGTCCGCGGTAGCTGATCCTGGCGGCGGGACACCGGCATCGCCGCCGCCACCGTATTCGCCATGAGCCGCACGCCGCTCCTGCCTTACAGCTGCCACCGCTGCGCGGCAGCTTTCGCCAAAATCGGAGCTCTATCTCTTCATCACCAATCTTGCATCGACGGCGATGTGCCGATGGCGGAGGCGCCTGCTGAACCCGGCCTCCATGCGTGCCCGGTTGATGGTTGCCGCTTCCAGCCAACTCCAAACAAAAACAAACGGGACGGTCATCTTCGGGTCACACGGAGCCCGGAGCACTGGTTGGCGATGCAGCGCCTGTCTGCCGATGGGAGAGCGGTAGTGGGAGAGAGAGAGACCACGGCAGGCTTACGCCAGCCGGCCCGCTGTGGTCCAGCGGGCTCGGAAAGATGGTCTTGTGGCTGGCCTTGTCGACGTGGACCTCGTCTTCCCCGTCTTTGTACCCTCTCCCGCAACTTGCTAAGCAAAGTGCTTAGCATCTTGCTTAGCTCTTTGTTTCTTTCTTTTCTTGTTCTTCTTTTCTCTTCTTTTTCTTCTTTCCTTATCACTAAATGCTCTTGGTTGGCTATTGGTTGGGTTATTGGTTGGGTTGTATATAAGAATTGGTCGGGTTGGCTGGGTTGGTCGGGTTTTTCTACCTTTGGCTCTGTTACAAACTTTTTTGGCCTTTCATACCCTACTCCCTCTTTATTCCCACTCTAACTCTGAATAACCCAGCCAACCCAGCCAACTCAACCAACTGCTTTTTCTTCCCTTTTCTTGCTTCTTTTGTTCTTGCCTCTCTACTCCTTCTAGCTTTCCTTTTACTACCCTCTTTTGACCCAACCTTTACCCATCCAACCCAACCAATTCACTTCCTTGCCGAGTGTGCTGCTTTTACTCCCATAGCGCTTCGCCCAACCACCTAGCCTTTTCTCCCTTTCCCCGCCACTCTTTCCCCGCCACCCTTTCCCCGCCACCCAACGGAACTTCGTTCCTACCACATGACTCAGCGAAGCTGTTACGCCCAACCACGTGGTTTGGCGTAGCCATTTCTCCCTTTCCCCACCACCCTTTCTCCCCCTACCCACCCCGCCTCCCACAGAGCACCTTCGGTGCTACCACCATAGGACTTCGTCCTAACCACATTTGTTTTGCGAAGCAACGAAGTTTGGAAGGGATTGTTTCCACCTATCGGACACTGCTACCGTGGCTGTTGCGAACGTTTTTGATGACGTCGAGTGACAACGCGGATACATTGGACCAGGCTTTGCGGATCGCTCGACATCTCCGGTTTAAATTCGCTCAGGGTAGTAACATGTTCCCAGCCGGTGAAGGAAACGATGGTCACATTCGGGTTGCACACATCCCACCGTCTCACGAACTGCGGCCAGCGCTCAATGAGCTGAGGGGAGGGATCAGTGAACTTGCGAGTGCTGTTGAAACTGCAGTCAGTGTTGGAAAGCAACTGCGAGGTGCTGTTGTCACTGCTACAGCCGAAGCTGCCAGTGCAAAAGCAGATGTGGTTAAATTATCGGCAAGAGTTGCACGGTTAGAGGAGAGCAAAGAACGACAGACCAATCGACTTTTCATGGGTGAAGTCGCTTTTAAGTTCGATGATTGGATTGCTGGACAGCTGGGACTGGGTGATGAATGGTCGTTCCATAAGATTCTGCGTTCCAAAAAGGATCTTTCATCTGTTCAACGTGAGGAACTGAACAGAATTCTAAAGGAACTGAAAGATTTTGGGCTATCAACGGACATCACTAAAGGCACGCTTACAGCTTTGAAGAATTTGAGAAAACCCGATGCACATCCTGAAGGAGCAGCAACTTTAGAAGAACAGGACTTGTTGGCTATCTTCGAAAGCATCATGGATCGGGACAACCGGGATGCAGCGAAACGATTGGTCCAGTTTCTAGGTAGCAAGAAACATGGAATGCCTCTTGTATGATCGCCCAACCACGTGCTTTGGCGTAGCCATTTCCCACATCGCACTTCGTGCTACCACGTGCTTTTGCGAAGCAATATTTGTGATTTTGCGGAGCAATTTGTGTTTTGACGAAGTCATATGGTTTTGCGAAGCAATATATGGCGTAAGCCCTATGTTAGTGATTTGGAAACATCTACATCCCCCTTGAAAAATAACCAATTGGGGCCTCTATATTTTTCAAAAAATGCATTGACATATTTGGGTGAGCAGTATTTAGCATTGAACGGCAAAATGTCCAAAATTTGGGAGACCCGAAAGTTTTCCCCATTTTCTTCGTAGAGGTAGAATCCTATGGCTATTTGATATAAAAGAATGACAAACTGGGCACAAGACGCCGACTTTGCTATCATTTGGTTCCTTTTTTTGAACTCATGGAAGCCAGTTTTGACAAATGCACTTGCAAAAGCTGGGTCTGACAGTTTGTTATGCACATAAACATCAAGGAAAAACACAAAGCAAGCCCGAATCATTTCAAAAAACTCAGCAACGGTAGCATTTACGTCAAAGAGATCTTGGATCTGTTTTGTTTCCCTTGTGTAAGCGACCTCACAAGCATAGGGTGCGAAATGTTGGTCAAGCAATTGACATGCAGAGAGAAGATAAGGAATGGTGGGGGATTCTTCGTGGCTTAATTGCTGCTTAAACTCAGGGGGCAGACCCTTCCTAGGATCCAATGTGGCATGTAATCCAACAGCTCTGAGGCAGGTGCGCACCTTTTCAAACCCGGGTCCAACATACCTGACAATTGTGAAGTTATGTAAGAATGGAGTGGTTTTTTGTTGATATTGGCACCCAGGCTCAATATTGCAATCCAGGATGGAAAACGTGTTTTTGGAGGAAGGGACGGGTGCCAAGTATACGAGGCTGTGACCTACGGTTGTACTTTTGGTAATCCAATCTCCAGAGAGAAGTTTATGCCGGAAAACATAACCTTCCGTTTTCTCATTTGTGTTTGTTTCGTAGTTTTTCACTAAAATCAACCCAGGCCGTCCTTTTCGGAAGTCCTTGGCTTCTGGAGTAAGCTCATGTGGTTCAGAGGTGGGTTCGGGATGTCTTTTTACATACTTGCCAATCATTTCGGAACCCATCGTTCTGGCGGCATTCAGAGCAGCGCGTGAATAGCCCACCGTAAAAGCCAACTTTCTTTCTCTTTCCTCTTCTTTTGTTTCGTTTTCTTTGCGATGAAACATTAGATCGGCATCAAGGTGTGAGTCAACAAAAGCCTTTGGTCCTTTGTGATAGATTGCACTTAAGTCATTGGTTCTGGGTATCAGTTTTCCCCTGACAAAGTCTGTATATGAAGGCACATATGCCATTTAATACTAGGAATCCGGAAAAATAGTGATCAGCAAAGAAAAGAAGCCCGATTTCTTCGAATTTCGGTTCACTTTCCCAAATCCTCTTTTCTCTGCCCACATTTTGACATAAAAACAGCTTGACCTCTCTGCTTTCACCTCTTCCTGCCATGGCCTCCCATTCTCCTGGGTCTGGGTCTGGGTCCAGTTCTGGTCCAACCACTTTCTTTGGACCTGACCTCAAAAAATCCTGTTCTACCTGTGGACACGCTGGCCATGCCACTTTTTACTCTTCATACTGTCCTCAGTCAAGGAGCCTCAAAGCCAGGGGCCGTGACTATGGAGATTCTGAAAATGGGTTTTTTGACTACCGAACCTTTGTTTGGAAATGCAACTTCCATCGCTTTTCCAAAAATATCCCTGTTTCCCACCTCCTGCGTTGCATCATGCATGCAACTTCACGCGCGCGGTTCGAAGCTACACGATTCCTTCAACTCTTTCTGTCGCGCATCACTCCTGCGCATCTCGCTGCTCGCCCTGTCAAAGACTCGTGCATGGACAACCTCTTCAAAGCCTTTTACAAGCCTTCCACCAATGATTTTGCAGAACCAAAACAGGTTCTTGCTCAATTTCATCCTTTTGCTCCTGTGGTTTTCTCTCAGCATTACCTTCCTACCCATGAAAGGGCTTCTTGGCCTGGGGATTCTGAGTCTTGTCAACAGTTGTCGAATCAAATTGTCTTCAGAGTCACACAGTCTGTCCGCAGGCAATACTCTGCTGCTTGGAAACGGCATATTCTTTACAATATTGGCAAGTGGACTGTGTCTTGGCTCAAGACCATGCTTTCTATCGAGCTTGGCAAGACTTGGACTTCCATGCCTTCATGGCAACAGAGCAAGCTTGCATGGGCCATTTACACCTTTGTCACTGTAGGTGAAATCGATGGCTTGGACGTGATGAAGCGCAAGAAGACCAAGAAGCGCAAAGCGGAGGACATGGAACATCCTGCCCCCCCAGCCAATGAGGACGCACCAAAAGCGTCCATGTTCTCCCTTCCGGCACTCAAGAAAACGTCCTGGCCGGACGGATGTTTGGAAGCCGCTCTGGTGTTCATTGAAGATCTGCGACATCGATTCGGGAGGGTGGACCCTCATCGCAAAGACCAAGGTGGAATCATGACTGGAGGAGCAAACGACGATTACCTTTGGTTTTCGAATCACTTCGCTTGGATTCATTTTCTTGCTCAGCTTCGTGACCAAGAAACCAACCAAGATCGAAAATTCACACTGTGTCCTTTGTACGACTGGAAACGGGCTTACTTCACCGTGGATTCCACGATCTTGTTCTATGTTTTGGACCATGTACGGCAAGATCTTCAACTCCAGACTGGATGTCCTGTTCTCCCCAAGAAACTGGACGATTTTACAAAGACATTTGCCCAAGACAAGACGAAGAAGGAAACTACAAAGGACATTTCAGTTTGATTTTGGACATGTACAGCTATAAGTGGAACAAGTATAAAGTTTCTGCACGAGCAAAACCAAACCCACCAAAGATTCAAGGTAAGCAACTTGGTTGCAATTCAAGTGGTGTCATCAGATTTGACTCGTGCTCTCAGAGTATGTTTTGATTGCAGACCTAATAAAGCAGGAGAAAGAAGCGAGCATGAAAAAACAAAGGCAACTTGAAAAAGAAAAAGAGAGGGGGATTGCTAAGCAAAACGACGAAACGACTACGTGAATTGGCGAAGAAACTTTCTATTTTAGATTTCAGTGTCTGAATCTTCAAATCCTTCACTCCAAGTATCTTCTGGTGTATCCCTTCTAGATTCATCAAGCACAAACATTCACGAAGTAAATGACTACGTCAAAACAAAGGTGACTTGGCGAAGCCATATGGGAGGCGGGGTGGGTAGGGGGAGAAAGGGTGGTGGGGAAAGGGAGAAATGGCTACGCCAAACCACGTGGTTGGGTGTAACAGCTTCGCTGAGTCATGTGGTAGGAACGAAGTTCCGTTGGGTGGCGGGGAAAGGGTGGCGGGGAAAGAGTGGCGGGGAAAGGGAGAAAAGGCTAGGTGGTTGGGCGAAGCGCTATGGGAGTAAAAGCAGCACACTCGGCAAGGAAGTGAATTGGTTGGGTTGGATGGGTAAAGGTTGGGTCAAAAGAGGGTAGTAAAAGGAAAGCTAGAAGGAGTAGAGAGGCAAGAACAAAAGAAGCAAGAAAAGGGAAGAAAAAGCAGTTGGTTGAGTTGGCTGGGTTGGCTGGGTTATTCAGAGTTAGAGTGGGAATAAAGAGGGAGTAGGGTATGAAAGGCCAAAAAAGTTTGTAACAGAGCCAAAGGTAGAAAAACCCGACCAACCCAGCCAACCCGACCAATTCTTATATACAACCCAACCAATAACCCAACCAATAGCCAACCAAGAGCATTTAGTGATAAGGAAAGAAGAAAAAGAAGAGAAAAGAAGAACAAGAAAAGAAAGAAACAAAGAGCTAAGCAAGATGCTAAGCACTTTGCTTAGCAAGTTGCGGGAGAGGGTACAAAGACGGGGAAGACGAGGTCCACGTCGACAAGGCCAGCCACAAGACCATCTTTCCGAGCCCGCTGGACCACAGCGGGCCGGCTGGCGTAAGCCTGCCGTGGTCTCTCTCTCTCCCACTACCGCTCTCCCAGCCGATGCGTTGCGCGCCATGGGGCTCGCGCGGTGCGGGGGTTGCCGGCGTCCCTACGCCGCAAACGGCTCTGGTGCCGGTGTTTCTGGACAGCACACCTCGTGCAACCCGGACGCAGCTAACCCGCCACTCGGCGTCTCTTTAGCTTCGCTTCCACCCGATCTCGTCGAGTTCCTCGACCGCGTGCGTGCCGAGCGGGCGGCTGCCACGGGACGCGCGGAGGGACCGGCGTCACCGGCGGCATCGTCGGCATCTCCCCGTGCTTTGCCACCCGCGCCCGCGCTGATGGCGGCCCTTGCGGCCGCCCGGGTTGCGGCCGACGCCCCGCAGGACGTCCAGGCGCAACGGGCGGCGCTGGCGGCGGCGGCGGCGGCGGCGCGTGCCGCCCCGGACGGCGGTGATCCCCCAGGCGGCGACGGCGCGCCGGGCGGCAACGCCGCGGCTGGCGGGCACGGCAACGGCGGTGATCCGGGCGACCCAGGCGACGGTGGTCCACCCGGGGGTCCCGGGCCTGATCCGCCGCCGGGCGGGGGCGCGGGGGCGCCGCCGCCGGAGCCGCTGAAGCACCGCTACCGGACCACCACCTGGAGCACGCTCGCCTTCCGGGCCAGCGAGTCTTTCCAACGGGCCTACGAGGACCCGGCGGCACCGGAAACCGACCTGCACCGCACTCTCACCGCCTACCTTGCGTTTGGCGGCTACGTCATGTCGGGGGACTACATGTACGAGCAGAACTACTTCGCCGCCCGTCAGGTCAACCGGGGCGCGCGGCGGGACGGGCTGCGGCCGCTCAACTACCAGCTCTTCAAGGCCATCGTGCTTGCCGCCTTGAAGGGCGCTCCTGGTGCTGCGTCCGCGGCGCTCTCGGGGGAGGCCGTTCCGGCTGGCTTCACGCCCACGCTGCAGGCGGAACTGGAGGAGCTGTACCCGGGGCCGCGGGAGGGAGAGCCGCTGTGTCGGCTGTCTCTGCCCCCCAACGCGCCCGCGCCCTGCCCTGCCTACACGGACGCGGCTTTCCTGGAGGACATCTGGGCCCGGTTGCGCCGGAAGAAGGACGGCGTGGGGGCCGGCATGTCGGGTTTCAGCATGGCCAAACTTTTCATCGTGCACAACTGCGAGAACGACGCGACGCGGCGGAAGCTCCGCCCGCTGGCGGCCATGGTGCACGGCGTGTGCACTGGCCGACTCGACACCCCCATGCTCCGGCCGCTCCTCACGGATCAAATCCTCGTCCCTCTGCTCAAGCCGGTGGGGGGCCTCCGGCCGATTGGCATTATGGAGGGCATCACGCGGCTAGCAGGCTCGTACCTGGCCGTGCGGCACAAGGCTCTTCTGCGGAAGCTCCAACAGCAGGAGGACCTGGGTCACGGGGTGGACGGGGGCGCGGAGGCGACCGCCCACGCGGTGAACGCGTGGCTGGCGGCCTTCCCCGACCACGTCGTCATGAAGGTCGACTCTAGGAACGCCTTAAATACGCTGCGCCGCCTCTTCGCGCGCGAGGTGGTCCGCCAGGTGCCCCAGCTTATCCCGTACTACAACCTCGTTTACTCGCGCCCTTCCCACGCCTACTTCCGCGACCGGCGCTCGGCGGAGCTCCTTTTCCGGATCACCATGTACGAGGGCAACATCCAGGGCGACCCGCTGTCGTCTGCCATCTTCTCCTGCGCCATGAGCCACATGCTGCGGCCCATCCGCTCTGGGCACCCCGACTGCCTCATCCTTGGGTACCTCGACGACCTCACCGTGGTCGGGCCGCTGGACTCGGTCATGGCCGTCCTGGGAGAGGTGCGTGACGGCCTTGCTTCCCTCGGCATGACCCACCGCCCGGACAAGAGCTACCTGCTTTCGCTCTCGACGAACCCGGCCGTGCTGGAGCGGGTGCGCGCGGCCGGTGCGGCCCACAACATCCGCGTCGCTGGCTTCCCGCCTCACGAGGCCGACCCCGAGGTGCATGCCACGGCGTCGGCCCCGGGCTCGCCTGACTTCGCTCGCTCGTGCGGCCTCAAGGTGGTAGGTGCCCCGGTCGGCACCCCTGCCTATGTGGAGTCGTTCCTCGCGGCCAAGATCGACTCCATTGCCGCTCTTCTCGATGAAATCGAGCGCGCTGCGCTCGGCTACGCCATGCCGGCCGACATCCCCTCCCTCCAGGGCCTGTACTCCCTCCTCCGTCTCTGTGTGACCCAGCTCTTCTCGTTTTGGCTCCGCATTCTCCCCCCCTCGGTTACCCAACCCTTTGCTCGACGTCTTGACAACGCGCTTTTCACCACCTTCTTGCGCTTGCTGGGAGATCGGGCCGAGGATCTGGATCCGCTGTCGGTGGAGGGTCGGACTGTGCGGGAGCAGGTATTCTTGGGTCTGCACTACTCGGGGATGGGGCTTCTGTCATCGGAGAAGGTGGCCTCGGCGGCTTACCTGTCTTCACTCAACCTCACGGCGGGCCCCTTGGACGCCATGCTTGGTCTTCGAACCTCGGCCCGGGGTGTGGGCGTGGAGCACGTGCGGGAACTGGTTCCCGTCATCTAGGCCCTCCGCCCCGCCTTTGAGCGTGTCGAGGATGACACGGCCGCAGCGTACGCCGAGGCTGCGCGTGCTGGGCAACCGGTGGGCGCCGCGCCCGCCCGCCGTACGCTCCCTGCGGACGCCAGTTTCTTCGCCCAGCCGGTTTGGCACGGCCTGCAGAGCGACCTTACGCGTCTCGAGGACCAGCGCCGCCTCGCGGCTCTGATTGCCTTGCAACCCACCACTTCCGCTGGTCTGGAGCGCCGCAAGCGGCTCGTCCAGGCGCAGGACGGCCTGTCGGCTTTCCTGACTGCCTCTCCCGCGCTGCTTGCCAACCACATTCGCAACAACTTTTTCCGCTTACTTGTACGCTTCCGGCTTTGCCTCCCGCTCCTGCACGAGGCCGACTACCCTGGTCTTTCCTTGCCCTGCCGGCGGGGCTGCAAGCGATCGGCCATGTCGCTGACGGGGGAGCACGCGTTCTCGGGCTGCTATGGCCGGGATCTCTTCAGTCCTGGTCACGACGACATTTGCGCGGCCATCCGCGCGGCGCTTCGCTCCATCCCGCTCCTCCGCGTGCACCCCATGCCGCCAAACCTCCTTGCGCATGGCTACGAGACTGTCACCCCGCCCACGCCTGCGGATGCTGGCCGCCTTGGCGACGTTCTCATCACGCACCGCGAAACCCGGAAACGGTGGTTGCTCAAGATCAAGACCCTCACCTCTATGGCCCATTTGCACACGGGCCTGGTCTTCTCGGTCCCGGGCCACGCAGTCGAACGGCGGGTCGAGGCCGCCAGGAAGGACTACTCCCGTTTCGTCTTCAACGCCAACTTCTACCCTCTGATCGTGCTTGCTTTTGATTCGTACAGCGCTGTCTCTGCCACTTTCTCGCGCTTCTCCTCGGAGATGGGGCGCATCCAGTATCCCGGGATCGTCGGCCGCGATGGGCAGCCCGTGGACCTCGATGGCCTTTACTCTCGTTTTGTGCGGCGCTTCCGCGAACGGATCGCGGTGGCCTGGGCTCTTGGCGTCGCGGCCCAACTCCAACACTGGCTTCAGCTGTGCACCGAAGCCGCCGCTGTCAACGCTCCGGCCCCCGCGCCGGTCGCATTTGGTTTGAATGTAGATGAGGAGCTGATTCTTGGGGCGTAGGGGGATTTCTAAGTGTACGGTGGGATTGCTAGCTCCTCATTACACACAACCGGCCGCGATCGCGTCGACGAGTATCGCGCGATGGCCGCCGCGGAAGCGACAACGTCGTCCGGGTGGACGACGGAAATGATCGACGCCGTGGTCGCCCGGGTTTTGGGCCTTGTTGCCGAAGCCCGCGCCGCGGTGGACTCGTTCCTGCGCACGGCCGACAACACCGGCGCCGCGGACCCGGCCGCCGCAATGCGCGAACCGCTGTTGGAGCTGCTGCAGGCCGCGTTCCATCTGCAGCAGGTCTTCAGGCTGCCGGCGGCCGGGCCCGCCGAGTTCTTCCGTTCGGCCGGGTGGCCCGTGCCGTCGGGCCCGGCACCCGAAGACGCCGCCGCCCGCGCGGCCCTGGTCATTTTCCGCGCCGTTTGGCCGCTGTTCCTCGCCCTGGCCGGCCCGTTTGTCGGACGGGCCTCGGTTGAGCGCCGGGTGGCGTTCGGCTCGCTCGACGCTTGGTCGGGCGAACCATGGACCCTCGACGAACGGCCTCCCCAGAGCTTGCTGGTCTGCACCAGGCTCTACAACATCAGAATCCAATCTATGCGCCCTGCAAATCCAATTCGAAGGGGCCGGCGACCATCAAAACCACTCCCAGCAAATTCTCTTGTGCCCCGCCCAGTCTGCCCGTTGGCAAGCGACCCCGCAGTAGCGCGTCAGCTTGCATCCTCCGCACCTCAGCAGCTCCCCGCCCTCGGCTCCGCACCTGTCGCAACCGTCCGGAACACCGCCCCCATGCAGCATGCGCTTCAGGTCCCCTTTGTCCACCATCGCGGCGAAGCCGGACCGCGAGCCCAGCACGGTGCGCCCCAGGACGCCGGCGGCACGGGCCAGGAGTCCGCGCGGGTCGGAGTCGGGTCCGGCCGGGGCATCCGGGTCTTCGGGGAGGTGGGCGAGGCGAGGGAGGTTCAGCGAGAGGGCCTCGGCAGGGGCTTGGGAGCCGCTGGCGAGGAGGCCGCGCGTGTGGGTGGCCCACGGCACCGGGTTCTCGAGAGCCGCCAGAAGCAGCGCGGTTGTGGCCTCCATCAGCATGCGGGCGCGGATCTGCAGCCGATCGGGAGCCGAGGCGTCGTCCGCGGCGCCCCAGGTGTCGGGCAGGCCCAGAGCGAGCTGCGCGAGGCGGTCGAGAAGTGCCGGGGCGTCGGAGAGGCGGCGGCGCGCCGGGCGGGACGGCGAAGCCAGGGCGCCGAGGACACTGGCGGCCAGGACGACGTGACCGTCCAGGCCGGGGGCGCGCGCGAGGACCGCGAGCAGGGCACGCACGAACACGGCCAGAGCGGTGCGGGCGGCGACATCCTGGGGCATGTGGCGGTCCCTGCGCGGGTCCAGCGCACGCAGCTCGTCGAGGGCCGCCAGCAGGGCGTCGACTGCCGGGGATAGCCCGGCCGAGTCGTCCGTCCCGAAAGCGTGTGCAGCGGCAGCCGCGGCAGCGCCTTGCACGCCCGACGGGCCACGGCGTCGCACATTCCGGATGTCCAGTTTCCCGCTGCCGAAGCTCCGTCGGCCGACCGGGCTACTGTTTGCTTATTGCCTCCGTGTTGAGACCAATCCCTTGCCCGGCCTGCCAACGCACGCCCGGAATGGCGCCCGTCGCCAACGTTCAGGCGGCCATCATGCCGCTATTGGCGCAGCTCTACGGCGACGCGGCGCAGCGCACTTTGGCGGCGCCCGCGTTCGGCGACGTCGCGTCGTTCCTCGCCCAACCAAAGGACGCCCGCCTGGCCGCTGCAAAGGGCGCCGCGTCGGTGCTCGCGCAGCTGGTCGCGCAGGAACGCAGGCAGCCCGCAGGCACGCAGCGCTACTCGGCCGTGTGGGAGCAGATCCGCGGGCACTTTGCAAAGAGCGACGGGCACACGGAGAGGGAGCTGCTGGCGACAATGGACGCGCTGCTGCGGGCGGACGCGCGGGGCAGGGCCGGCAGCCCGTCGTCGTCGCGCGGGTCGCCGGCACCCGAGAGGTCGGGCACCCCGCAGCCGGCCCTGCAGCCCCAGGCGGGACCGGGCACGCCTGGGACACCAGGCACGCCCGCCCTG
Organism: Hyaloraphidium curvatum; assembly: GCA_025558095.1. Taxonomy (NCBI): domain Eukaryota; kingdom Fungi; phylum Monoblepharomycota; class Hyaloraphidiomycetes; order Hyaloraphidiales; family Hyaloraphidiaceae; genus Hyaloraphidium; species Hyaloraphidium curvatum. Next base: position 29,186 of record JAIVFI010000039.1, on the reverse strand, counting down.
GATCCGGACAACCCGCCGGTGGACTCGACTCCCATCGAACCGGAACCGAAGGACGTCCCCGCAAAGATCGCCGCGCCACAGGCGGCCCAATCCCCCTCCCTCCGCGCCTCTTCTCCCCAACCCCGCCCTCCTACCCTCCAGCCATCGAACCCAACCACCTACCCCTCCTCCACCTCCCCCCCCGCCCCCCGCCCTCCCCGTCCCCCTCGCAACGCGGACCGCCCCGCGCGGCCCCCGCGCTCCTCCCAAATCCGCCCCCCCTCCCACCCTTCCCCCTCCGCGCCCGCCCCCCGCGGCGCACCCCGCCCCCGCGGCGGCGCCCCCTTCTTCCGGCGCATCTTCCCTCCCCCCGCCTCCTCCTCCCGCACCCGCACCCCCTCCCCCCCGCGCACCCGCGATCCCCGGCCGTACCTCGCCGTCCCCCCGCCCGACCAGCAGGCCGCGGCGTTCGGCAGCCGCCCCACCCCGCTCGAGCTCGCCTTGGACAGGCCGATGCGGCCCGGGTCGCTGGGCGAGGCGTACTGGGCGCTGGCGCCGGAGGGACGGCCGTTCGAGGGGCAGGGGGGGACGGTGGAGGATTGGGAGTCGGGGATGCTGGTCGGGACCGAGGCGGAGAGGAACTGGGACGGGGGTGGGGGGAGGGCGAGGGTGCAGGTCGGGTTCGAGATCTAGCCGGGGCGCTGTGCGGTGCGGAGGGAGACTGCGCCGCGGTGTGGTACCGTGTTTGAAGTTGGCATCCGCGAGGGCCACTTGGGATACCGCCTGGAATCCCCGGAGCAGCATCGTCTAGCGAAGCACCACTTTGTGGTACACGGGCCCGATTTTGGGGCCAATAGTGTGCGCGGAATCCGCGGGAAGCGAGGCTCGTCCCAATTTGGCGCCCTTCCGCAAAGGTGACTCGCGAGACGATCCCCCACCCCCTCCCGACCACCCCGCCGCCTTCCCTGCGGGCCGCGAGGCCGCACACACACCGGCGATATGCGCATCGCGACGATCGTTGCGGTGTGGGCCGGGATGGGCGCGCCGCTGGCCGCCGCGGTGGCCGGCGCGGCCGGCGGCGCCGCGCTCGGCCGGCGCACGAACGACGGCGAGACCGACATCGGGGCCGGCTGGACGGGGGCGTGGATTAAGGGGGAGACTTGGTGGGTGTGCCGAAGGCGGCGGGGCCCGGCGGCCGCGATTCGGGCGGGGCCGTGCCTCTCCCGCGCACGGTCTGACCCGCCCTTCTCGCCCCCGTACAGCTGCCCGGGCTGCAAGTACAGCAACCCGCTGAATTGCTGGTGAGCTGGCGGACACTGTGCGGCGTCGGGGCGCAGCCTGACCTGACCGCCCCGCTCGCAGCTGCGCTTCCCGCCGGACGCTCTTCACCCGGACCACCGTCACCACGACGACCGAGACGGCGGATCCCGTAACCGAGACCGTCACCGAGACCGAAGTAACCGCCACGGTCACCGTCACCGAGTTCCGCGACCCGCTCGTGCAGCCCCGCATCGGCCTGAAGAAGCGCACCACGCGCCGGATCCCGCGGACCACCGCCGGGCTGCGGATCGGCAACGTCAACGCGGCCCTGGAGCCGGCGCCGGGAGCCGCCGGCGCCCCGGCGGCCACGCGCCGGCCGCCGACTACCCGCCCCGTGTGGGCGCTCAAGACGCTCATCGTGCTCCCGAACCGGCGCCGCGCGGCGGAGGACGACCCGTTTGCCGACGCCGAGGGCGACCGCCACGCGAGGCTGTTCAGGCGGCACCTGTGCACGGACTGCCCCGACGACAACTTCATCCAGCCGAGGGACAGCACGGGGGACGAGAACAGGGCGTGCTGCCCGACGCGCACGACGGCGGTGACGACGAGCACGGCCGTGGTGACGGAGGTTCCGACCGAGACGGAGACGGAGACGGTGGTGGGTTGCTTTCGCTGCGGGGCCGTGCGAGCGCCCCCTCCAATCGATGGGTCTGACTCCTCGGGCAGACGACGGAAGAAACCACAACAATTACGATCACTTTCACCAGGACGACGACGACGTTGACACCGTCGACGACCACCACGGTGCGTTGCACCGGTCTGGCGTCCCTTTTGCGCAATCTGACTCCCCTCGGCAGGCTACGGAGACCGTGACGACGACAACGGTTGGCCGCCCCTCCCGGCGCCCGATCCGGATCCGCGCTGACCCGTTCCGCTCGCTCCCACAGCTCACCACGACGTCCAGCACCACCTCTGGGACCACCTCGGGCACCACGTCCCGGACGACCTCGGGCACGACGTCCGGCACATCCACCACCCCGCTCACCTCCTCCACCTCCCTTTCCTTGACCTCCTCGACCACCCTCTCCCAGACCTCGTCGACCTCGCGCACACCGAGCTCGACATCCCAGACCCAGACTTCCACCTCCTTCACCCCGAGCTCGACCTCCCAGACCCTCACTTCGACGTCGCTCACGGCGACCTCTTCGACATCCATCACCTCCTCGACCTCTGCAACCACCACCGTCTGACCTCCCCGGACGGACGGACGCCTAGCTGTGTCTATAGGACGTAACGGACGTAATGCAACGCGTCAGGGTAATCCATCCCTTCCTTTTCCTCCCCTCGCCGGCCCAGTCTTTCCCGCGTCGGCGCAGGGGCGTACATGTGCCTCTGGGCCCGTGGCGGCGGTTCGAGCAGCGGAAGCCCCTCCGCCATCCGTCCCCGCCCCCGCTACGCGAGCGGCTCCAGCCTGATAACCACGCCGTACTTTGCGGAGATGGTCGCGTCCGACTTTGGCTCGAACACGTAGTCCCCCGGGACGATCCTGCCCCGGCGCAGCATCGACGCGAGGATGAGCTTGGTCTCGCCCAGGGCCCTGCGGGACCGGTGAACGCGTCAGCCAACGACCCCTGGCGCCGCGCAGGAGGGGGTACCCACAGCCGTTCCCCGACGCACCGCCGCGCGCCGTTGCCGAACGGCGCGTAGGCGTACAGGTTCCTAGCGCCGCCGTTGGCATCGTCGATCCAGCGCTGCGGGTTCCACACCCGCGGATCCTGCTTCCAGAAATCGGGGTGCCGCTGCGCGCCAAACACAAAGGGCAGCACGATGTCGCCCCTCTGGAACGAGACGCGCTTCTCCCGCCCGTCGACCCCGTCGGTGTAGGTGTACTCGAGGTCCTCGGTCATGTACCGGCCGCCGCCGCTCGGCGCGATGGGGAACATGCGCAGGGTCTCCTTGACCACGGCCGCGAGCGCGGGGAGGTTCTCGAGCTGCTCCAGGGATATCGGCGCCGAGGGGCCGCAGGCGGCGAGCACCTCCTCGCGGATGGATTGCTGCCATGCGGGGTTCTGCCCGAGGAAGTGGATGGCGAGGGCGAGGGTGCCGGCGGTGGTGTCGTGGCCGGCGAAGCTGCGCGAAGGCGGGCGGCGGTCGGCCGCGGTTCCGGGATCGGGCGGGCTATGGGCACCCACAGCATCGTCGCGATGTGCTTCTTGAAAGACGCATCGTCCTTCATGAACCCCGGCAGCTTCTCGTTCCGCAGCGCATTGTCCATGATCGACACCCTGTCCAGATCCTCGCCCCTCCTCCTCCTTTCGAGCCCGCGCTCGATGAGCCCGTAGATCACGTCCCGCCCGGCCTTCCACTGCTTCAGCAGCGGCCCGCCCAGCTTCTCCCAGGCCGAGTCCCAGAAGAGCAGGTTGAGGAGGACGAGGACGTTGGAGGCCTGGAACCACTTTTCCCAGGCGGTGAGGAGGGCGCGGCCGTCGCGCGTGGTCTGGGCCTTGAGGTCCTCGCCGAAGGAGAGACGGCAGATGGTGCTGCAGGCGGGACGGAAGGATCAGCGGCCGAGTGCGAGCGGGGCTGCGGGCACCCGCACTCGAAGGTGAACCGCATGAGGTACGGCTGCACGTCGAAGAAGCCGTCCGAGGACTCCTTCTGCGCCCTGGCGATCTCGCCCATGAAGGTGTCGCGCAGATCGTTGAGGATGGGGACGTAGCCGCGGACGGCGGGGGTGGTGAAGGTGCGGTCGAAGATTGCGCGGGCGTCGCGCCATTCCTGCCCGTTCCTGGGGGAGCGTGTCAGCGGGCCGGCACCCCGGCGGGAGTACCACGAACGGCATGAAGATGAGGCCGCCGGCGTAGGGATCGTGCGGCGCGAACGCCGGCGCGCCGCGGTTCCACGCCTCCCACTTGGGGCCCACGAACACGTCCCGCAGCACGACGGGGTCCGCCACCAGGAGCATCCGCTTCCACGGCTTGAACGGGTCGACGAACCGCACGATCTTCTTGCCCGTGCGGCGGAGGAACTCCTCGTCGACGAGGAAGACTTGGTCGACGCGCTTCAAGTCGGGGCGGTTGACGAAGGGCAGCGCAAAGACGGTCGCGACGGCGTCCGAGTCGCCCTGCGAGAGGAAGACGCGGCGGTACAGCTCCGCGAGGAGGAGCAGCACCGCCGCCGAAAGAACGAGGGTGACGGCGAGGGACATCGTGGGAAAGGGGCCGGAGAGAAGAGCACCAGAGTGAGGCGGGGGACAGTGCGGTTGGGGCCGCGCCTCGCCGCCGCGTGGACATCCCGGGGGCGGCGGGTCTGAACGGGCGCAAACGACTTTGCTATGGCAGTGCACTACATCTTGGCACCCAATCGTGAGGCGCTCGGGACCATCTGGGCGTAGTGCACCGGCACGCCGCACGCCGCGTTGGGGTTCAGCGAAATCCACCCGGCATCGAGATCCACGAATACCCCGTCCCCGGAGAGGATGGAGATCTAGACGGCCCGGTCCGGCTCGTACGTAACCTCGTCGCCGTTCACGGCGAGAACGGGGGCGACGTCGAACGACTGCGGGTTGCAGAACCCGCCCGTGCCGCCCTGGAACCAGCATTGCTTCTGTCCGGGGGCGAGCGTCGCCTCGAACAGGGACAGATCGTTCTTGCGGTTCGGGTCTACGACCAGTATCGTCTGGGTCCCGCCGTTGTAGAAGCAGTAGGCCTGGGCGTGGAGAAGGACGGCTGTGACGACGAGGGATGCCCGGCGCATGGTTCGATGGTGGGCGACTGAGACTGTTCTCCTTGCAGGTGCGGATGTGGACTGGGAGGGATGGCAGCTCTCGCTCTTATAGCGCACCGCTGTGGCAGTGGCGGAGCAGGGAAACCGGGGAGCTGTGCTCCGCCGAGCTTCCGGCTTCGGAGACCGGGCGGCCGCCCCACGGAAGGCGCTCGCCCGGCCCCGCACCAACCCCGACCACGCTGTTGCGACGGAACGGGTCACATGGTGACCGTGGATATCCGTTCCTGCTCCTGATCTGGCTGAGAGTGCGTCGGAAAGTGCCAGGGGTCCCTTTAGCAGAGGGATCGGTCCAGATCCGGCGAGGACGCTTCGTCAGAAGAGCTGCTCAGCTCCGCCCCCGTCCGCCCGAAATCCCGCGCACTTGCACAGCGCCGGGGAGAGTCCGGGATTGCGAGCGAGGAGCGCTGGCGTCGTTCGAGGGAGCATCTTGGAAAAATCGCGCCGGACCGCCGGACCGTCCGAAAATGTGCGGTGGTGCAGGGGGCGCCGAGGTGGACGAGAAGATTGCCGAAGCCGCCAAGCTGTGCGTGGAGATGTTCGTGCAGCCCAGCCGCGCGCTCATGATCGCGACGGTCGAGAACCCCCGCCCGTGGGCCCCCCACGCGCTCGCGGTGCTCGCCAATGACGGCACCCCGATGACCGCGACCTACGAGCAAGCCGTCGGCGACATGGTCACGTGGCTGCATGCCCAGGTCGCGCGGCTGGACCCCTCCGTCGGCACCATCCTCGGCATAGTGGCCCCGGACGTGCGGTTCCTGACCACCGCCGTCACTCGTACGCACGACCCGCGGCAGCAAGTCCGGGCCCATGGAGCTAGAGGGTCCAAGGATATCTTAGAGACCGGCCGGGCGCGTCGCGGACTCGTGCGACAGGTGCGACGCGGAGGGGGGGGGAGCTCCTGCGCTGGTTGTGGTGCAAGTCACGCTGTACTGCGGCAAAGGATGCCAGCGGGCGGACTGGGCGGGTCACAAGGCGACCTGCAGAGAACGGTCGTGAAGAAGGGAGACTTCTTCTATACACCCCCGATTACCATGCAGCGAACGAGAATCTGCGGCCTTTCGGCTCAGAAGAACCACCACCTGGCGGCGCGGGTGCGCGCCGTGGCGGTCGCCGTCCTGGACCTCGAGGTCCTCGTAGTCCTGGAGGTCCCCGAGGTCCTCGTAGTCCTGGAGGTCCTCGAGGTCCTCGTAGTCCTGGAGCGCGAGCTCGTCCGGCTGGTCTTGGCCCCTTCGCCCTTGGCGGCGAGGTACTGCTCGGCCGCGTGCCAGAGGGCGGCGTGGCCTGGGCACAAGGAAGCGTGCAGGGAGTGGTCACAGTGAGGCATCTGCTCCTTCTATGGCCCAAGGGAAATACAATAATTCGAGCGAAGGCGAATGTCCGGCCTTTCGGCTCAGAAGAACCACCACCTGGCGGCGCGGGCGCGCGCCGTGGCGGTCACCGTGCGTGAACTCGAGGTTCTCGAGGTCCTCGAGGTCCTCGTGGTCCTCGTCGTCCTGGAGCGCGAGCTCGTCCTGCTCGTCTTGGCTCCTTCGCCCTTACTGGCCGACTTGGACGACGTCTTGGTCTGCCATCGGAACGGTCAGGTCGGGCAACGAGCCGGTTAAGACGATGGCAGCCCACCGTCTTGCTCTTGCTCTTGCTCTTGGACGAGGTGCGGCTCGTGCGGCCGCTCCTGCTCGTCCTGCCTGTCCTGTGGATCTCGGTCTCCGTGGGCGCAGCCCCGCGGCCCTGGGTCTCGGTGGGCTCGCCGTGCCTGGTCTCGGTGGCCTCGGGGCCCCTCGTCCCGCTCTCGCGGCCCCTGGTCTCGCTCTCGGGCCCCCGGGTCTCGCTGGCCTCGTGGCCCCTTGTTTCGGTGGCTTCACTGCCCCTGGTCTCGGTGGCTTCGAACCTGGTCTCGGTCGCCTCGGACCTCTGGCGACGGGGCTGCACGTCACGACGCGCACGAGTGAGCCCCGCTCAAGGAGAACGCACCGTCTCGGTCACGCCATCGCCGCCACCGCGGCCCCCACCGCCGCCACCTCCACGTCCGCCGCCCGACTCGCCCTCCCTCCTCGGCAGCAGCCCCGACTTCTCCGCCGGCGCCATCGCGAACGGCGCCGCAGCTGTGCCGCGCAGGAGCGCGAGCGCGGCGAGCAGCGCGGCGGCGAGCAGGATCGCGGGCAGACGCATCTTGTCGGTGTTCGGGGGAGACGATTGCGGCGGCGATTTTGTGCGGCAGGTCGGGTCGGGATGGGCGGCAGGGCGGACACTTGCCACCTGCCGCAGGCGGTTCTGGCGCGATCCGCCGCGGGCCGCGCTGCGGGGCCGACAGCGGGCCGAATCTCGGGAGAGGTGGTCGGTCATGACTTGCCTACCAATTCGCATTGTGCCACCTCGGGGAGCGTGCGAGAGGGAGCCGGGAAGGGAGGGCCAAGAGCGGCGATGCTGTGCAGCGGGCGGCGTCGGGATGCCGCTGACGGCCGCCGACCCGCCGCCGTGCGGGTACCCCTGCGGCAACCCAGTCGCGCGAAATCTGGGCTGTCGCGCCGACCTCATCTGATCGGACCGAGAGGACGAGGCAAAAGGGGACGTTCCGCCACGGACGCGAGGGATTTTTGGGTACCCGCGGACGCCGCACGTCGGATCAAGCGCTGTATTCGCGCGCTCAATACGCCAATCGGTTACTTTTAAGAGCGACCCTGTTGCAGTCCGCCCCGCCTCCGCCGTTGTTGTAGATCCAGGTGGTGCACGTTGGGCGCAAACGGCGGCGGCGGGTAGATGTTGTTGTTTACGGCGGTTCGGACAATATCAACGACCAGGATGCGCTGGCTGTCGCCGTTATAGAAGCAGCAAGCCTGGGCGTGGGAAGCGATGGCCAGGAGGGAGGCGAGGGCCACCAGGACTGCTCGGCGGATCATGTTCTCGGACGTGCGGCTCGTTGGAAGTGCGCTGGCGGAGAGAGGCGGCCACCGGACGCTTTTATGGAGCTGTAGCTGTGTCTGCGGCGGAGCACGGAAATCACACAAGCTGTGCTCCGCCGCGCTTCTCGGCTTCCGAAGCCGGCGGCAAGCGGCGGCCGCCCCGTCAAGTGCCGCACGCCCAGCCAGCCGCAAACCGGCCGGGGCACGCTGCCACACCATCGCTGGATCGATGGTGTCTTTCCAAAACCATTTCGGTTGCAACTCAGCCTGCAAGTGCAGTCGCAAAAGTTCAGGGGTCCGGTAGGGACCGATTCGAGGGGGTTTTGCTGGGGTCCAGATCCTGCCAAGGACGCTTCGGCGGGAACGCTGCGCCCCGTCGCTCCGCCCCCCGTCCGGCCGAAATCTCGAGCACTGCACCGCAGGGCTACATAATGCGGTACATCGGCACGTCACGGCATCGACCTCAACCGACAACTCGAAACCGAACCAGCCCAAGCACCGACATGAAGACCGCCGCCTTCTTGGCACTGCTCGTCGCCGCTGCCCTCGGCTCTGCCTCTGCCGCTCCCCTCGCCACCACTGTCGCCGACCCGTCGTCGCCCGCCGTCATGCCCACCGCTGCTGTCCCGTCCGTCGCGCCCCGCCCTGCAACCGGCCACCCCTTCGGGGCCCTCACGGGCGACCAGCCGCCCATGCGCCGCTCCTCCGGGATCTACCTTCCCCCGTCGTCGCCCCCGCCGAACGTGCACTGGGTCTTTGGCGGCTGCCTCCCCAATGGCACGAACCCCAACCTGCAGTGCGCCATCGCCGCGAGGCACTTCTCCGGCCACGTCGCCCAGGGCGACCAGCCGGACGGGGTGCCCTGCGAGCACGGCAGGGAGGGGATCTGGTGCGGCACCTTCCTTGACCCCGGGAAGGGCTTCTACCCCGGCTCGGACCCGTCCTCGGCCACCGACGAGGGCGCTGCGTGGAGGTTCGTGGGCTGCACGGCGGTAGCGGCGGGGAAGAAGGCCGTCCCGAGCGGCGCAAAGTGCCCCACCGGAGCCAAAGAATTCCGCGGGGTGAGGCCGGACAACACCCGCTGCCCCGACGGCGAGGGTCAGTGGTGCGGCTACTAGACCAAGAAGTGCCACTGCCGTCCGAACGCAACTTTGTACAGAAGAGCAATCCACACCGGCCACCTAGACACGATCCGACACGTGATTTCTCCGCCGTGTTAGCCCGACCCGACCTCCACGTACATGGGCGTCATCACCGACTCGAGTGTCATGACCACGTCCGCGAACTCGCTCCTCGGGCCCACATCCGTCCTCGGGGACAAACGATCCGCAGGCGGCGACGGCGACCCAGGCACCCGGGCGCGGGCCATGAGCCCGCTGAAGAGGGAGACGGCGCTGATAACTGCCGCAAAAAGGGGAGGTCAGACGTCGCGAGCCGACGGCAGACGTGGAACCCACTCAAGCTGGGAGATCCGGCAGCCATTAGCTCCAGATATCCCCGCACAGTGCGCGCCTCGTTGAACGCCGACTCCAAGGCGCCGCCCGCCTCGGTGTGGGACCCGCGCAGGGCGATCGCCGCCGCCAGCGCGAGCGACCCCGCGCGGAGGGCTGCGACAAAGGCCGGGGCTGGGGCATGCGGTGCGCCGCCGAGTTCGGCCTGCGCACCAACCGCGCGAACGATGGCGGCGCCGGATTCCAAGGCGGCGGCGAAGGGCGCCGAGGCGAAAAAGTCCGGCGGAGGGTCGGCGTTGGGGTGGAACCAGTTCTCGATGGCGATGGCGCGCACGGCCACCGTGAGACCGAGAAAGGCATGGCCGAAGCGGGCGTCGGGGAAGCAACCGAGTTCGGGGTTGAGCAGGGGCCGCGGGTCGCCCTGCCGCAGCGCATCACCGACGTGTTCGGGCATGGCTGCGAGCACAGCCTCGCAGGCAGTGTCTGCGACGCCGACCAGCGACAAGTAGCGTGCCGCCTCGCGCGCGGTTGGGGCGCCGGGATCGGTTGAAGCCAGGGAAAAGACGTCGATCGAGTGCGCCTCCGCGAAGTCGCGGATGGTGCCGCGGAGGTGGCGCAGCGCGCTGTGAACGTAGCCGATGCCGAGGTAGCTCGCGCGGCCCTCGAAGAGCGGGCGGACTGTGCGGTGCACGGCGAGAGACACCGCGGCCGAGTCCGCAGATCCGCGAACGACAGGGGTGAGGTCCACGACGGCCGGCTCGAACGGCGTAGGGCCGCATTGCAGCAAGGCAAAAGCATTCTCGGCCGAAGTCATCTCGAAGTAAGTATCCGGCGCCGGGAGGGCGACCGCAGTGCAAAGCCACTCGATGGACTTTTGATCGCGGCCTGAGCAGTAATACCACTCGCCCGCGCGGTTCCAAGCCACCATAAGGAATAGGCGCTGCAGCACCTCGAGCTCAACCCATTCGCCCGCGTCGCGCGGCCTGCGCGTGACGCCAGCGCCAACCCCCTCGGTTTCGAGGCAAGTGGCCGCGGCGAGGTCCCGGTAGAACTCGTTCATTGGCCTCCGGGCCTCGTAGGACACGCCCATCACGGTCAGGAACAGCGTGGCGTGCGAGAGGGCCTGCAGAGCCTCGATCGCTGTCGGGCTTCCAGGGGTGCCCCACCCGGCCAGCAGCAGGGCCTTGCATCGCTCCCAACAGGCGACGGCATAACGGAGGCGCAGGCCGTCCGAGACGCCGAGCAGCTCCGCGTGGCGCATGCCCGACGCGGCCAGGGCGTGGAGCAGCGCTACGGGACGACGGCAGCCGTAAAGGCCGGAGGGCTCGAGCCAGGCGTTTTCGAAGGTGGCGCGGTGCACGGTGGGCAGAGCGGCGTGTTCGAACTCCCAGAAGGCGGTAACGGCGGCCAGAGCGGCGTCGGGCGGCACCTCGAGCTCCACTGGAAGGCCGGGCGACGGAAGAAGGATGGGGATCGGGGGGGGCTCAGGTTTTGAGGCGGGCGAGGGCAGAAGGGGGGACACCGTTGGCGCGACGGGCGCAACAAGGGGCAGAGACGGCGGCCTCGCGGCCGGGGAGGGAAGACCACCGAAGCCACCCAGCCGCACGACGGTCGGGAACGCCGGGGCGGCGATTCGCCCATGCCGCCGCATCCAGCGGGCCCGGCGCCCCTCGGGGCCGTCCTGCGGGAGGCACTCGTGCCCGCCCCTGGCGCATCTCTCGCACGCCCCGGCCGGGGGGCGCTCGCAGCGCTTTTTGCTATCGCAGCATCGTTGGCACGCAACGCCACGGATCAGGCCGGCCGCTCGCTGCACCGCCGCTGTGGGGCCGCCCGCCGACGTGCTGCGTTCGCTGGGAATGGCCGGCATCGCGGCGCAGCGGCTTTGAGTCGGCAGGCTGCGATTGTTCTGCGACAAAGCCGGTCGCTGGGTGTCCGTCGGGCCTTTTTCGCGGGGGAGATCCGATGGCAGTACCCGCGGACGGAATCCCCAAATGTTATGTTGGACCCCGATCGGCCGCAGGGTCCTTATGTTCCCCAACCTGGAGGAAGTTCGCCACATCGCTTTCACGGCCGTCCCCGTGGCTCAATTGCTGCAGGTGTCCCGCAGCTGGCGGGTTGCCTGTGTGCCCGGGGAGGGGAGCTGGGGCACGCTGCGGGGCCCGAAGGTCTCTGCCGGCGGTGGGGTGGCTTCTCGGACCCGGTTGAGGACCGGCCTTCGTCGGCCGCTTTCCACGACGGCTTCGCGATGTTGCGTTCGAGTGCGAGCGTGCGGCGAGCGGAAAAAGCACAAGGCGATGCAAGGAGTGCTCTTGACATAGTTCTACATGTTCTTGATTATCCCACCAGTGCCATCGTCATTCGCTCACCAAAGACCAATGATTCGTCTTTCCGCACTGCTCCGGTCCATTACTCGGTGACGGCGGACGGCTTGACGAGCTTGAGGAACTGGTGCGAAACACCGTCAGTCGTCCCTCCCCCCGCCACCCCCCTGACGCCACGAACCTTGTTCATCGTCCTCGCCCTCGGGCCCTTGACCTTCCCCACGACCCGCTGGTACTCCTCCCGCGTGATCTTGCCGTCCCTGTTCCCGTCCACGTACCCGAACAGCGAATCCACCACACCGGAGATGGCGATGGCCTGCTCGGGCTCCCAGTCCTTCTCGATTTTCGACGCCTCGGGGTGGTACTGTCCGCACAATATGTCCACGTACACTTGTTTGAGTTCCTCCACCGAGATGGAACCGTCCTTGTTAGTATCGATCCCGTCAAAGGTCGGCAGGCAATGCCACCAGAACTGGCCGAAAAACTCGATGATCAGGTGCTTGGCCTGCCTCCTGTCGTCGAAAGACTCGTCGAACTCCTTCTTGTGGTCCTCGGCCCACTTGATCAGCACCTCGTTCTTGTCCATCCCCGTCAGCATCAGGTCCAGGATGGCCACGTGGTACGTCCGCGCGGCGTCGAACGGCTCCCCGCCGACGGTCGCGATGTCCACCTGCTCCGTGAGGACGGTGCCGGGGACGAAGGCCACGCCGTCGTCGACCTGCAGGAACGGGTTGTGCTCCTCCCCGGGCTTCATGCCATTTCGGGAGAACCGCAGCGCGGCGAGGATGTCGGCGCCGGTCATGGGGACCGGCTGCAGGAGGCTGGGGTAGGGCATGACGGCCGAGAGGTCCGAGTGCGAGAACTGCGGGGGCGGGTCAGGAATTGGCGGGGCGGCACCTTGGTAGGCCCACCGTGACGCGGTTGTGCGCGGGGATCGTCAGCGTGTCCTTCTCCCCCCCGGCCACGTCCGCCGCGTACTCCTTCTGCTTGAACGAACCCCCCGGCAGGATCGCGATCTCGGCGCCCATCATGTCCCTGATCATACTCAGCAGCAGCGTCGACAGCGTCGTCGGCCCGTTGCGGCAGCCCTTAGAGGTCAGCGGGAGGAACTCGTCGGGGATGTAGAAGGCCAGGGTCATCTTGCTAAGCGCGACGACCTTGGCGTAGTGCCGCTTGCAGGCCGCGGCGATCTTCTCGTTGGGGGGGTAGGTGGGTACGTCGACGCGGCGGTAGGTGATGGAGGCCGGGGGGAGGAAGCCGTCGCCCGTGGTGTCCCAGACGACGTCGACGATCATCTGTGAGGGCGGGATGGAGGGATCAGGTGGCGATGGTGGGGTTTGGGGAGGAGAGACGAACCGCGGTTTCGGCGTCGGCGCCGGCCTTCACCATCACGTTCTTGGCGGTGCGGGCCTCCCCAGCCGGGAGATCCTTCTTCTCCTTCCCCTCCCCGGAGCGGAGGTCGGCCACGATCACGGCCGGGATCCCCTCGGCCGCGATCAACTCGTGCTCGTGGCCCGCCAACACCAGCGGGAACTTCCCCCCGTCTGCCTCGAGGATCTCGATGTCCTTGGCGAGGTCCTGGTGGGTGATTGGGACGACGATGTTGGCCTTCTTCTCCTCCTCCACGAGCTTCTTGTGGATCGCCCTGGCGGCGTCGAGCGGCGGCACCAGGCCGTCCAGCGCGCGCTTGGTGAACCCGGGGTTCTTCTCCATCCCGCTCGTGAACCCGCACATGCCCGCCAGCGCCACCTTGACCCCGCCGACCTCGATCACCTCGTGCTCGGGCATGTTGCCCGTCGCCACGTCCTTCTCGGCGTCGCCGTCGGCGTCCTTGCCGGTGCGGTCGGGGATCAGGCCGGGCAGGTTCGAGTTGAGCCAGATGAACTTGGAGGTCGCGATGCGCTTGACGAGGGCGTCGTTGGGGATGTCGCTCTCGTGGTCTCCGGGACGGGGCCGGGCGGGTCAGGCGGGCGGGCGGCGGCGCCCGCGGGGGCACCCACTCCCGATGCAGACGTAGTCGATGCCCGCCTTGGACAGCACGTCGACCATGCCGATCCCGCGGTCCAGCGCGGCGAGTGAGCTCGGCGCCACGAAGTCCCCGGCGAGCGTGGCAATCACGGCGTCGGGCTCGGCGTCGCCCAGGCCGGGCACCTTGTTGGCCTTGACATCCTTTATAAAGGTTGCGAGCGAGGGCAGGTTGCGAAATTCGCTGCGAGCGGGGAGGGGTCAGCGGTGCCCCGGCACCCCAACGAGGGGCGCACTAGATGTCGTTGATGGCGACCACGCGGAGGTGGCTCCTCGCCGCGGCGGACGAGCCGGACGGCATCGCGGAGGCGAAGCGGCGCGCGAGGGGGCGGAGGGCGGCCACGGTGCGGGCGGGGCGGAGGGCGCGGGTGACTGGACGAATCGTGCCGCCGGGCGGTTGGGGATCCAGGCCCCTCCCGCCTGGGCCGATGACGGGGGACGGTGCACCAGCCCGGCAAGCGGCGCAACTCGTGCCGGGCCGCGGGCCGCCGGGCAGGTGCGAATAGGCGGGCGATGTCGGCGGGCGGGATATACCGGGCCTCTCGAGGTGTTTGGGCGGCAGGAGCGGCAAGAGGAGGGTTGTGTCCGCGGGCAGCAGAGCGGCAGCGGGCGGTTCGGATCAGGCACCCCTTCGTCGTTCGATTTCGCGGAGCAGGTGCTAGGCAACGAACGGGAGGCGGGGTGGACGGCGGAAGGACAGAAGCTCAACGCCTCGGCGACCGAGCGAGCAAGTGGGACATACCGCCGCGGCAACGGGCGAAGTCAGAGACTCCAGACGTAGATTCACCGATCGAAATAACCAAAAGCATGAGGAAAGACAGAGACGACCAATCAACGGAAAAGCATCCACACCTCCATCTCCCCGTCCGCCCACCCCTCCAGCACCTCCCTCGCCTCGTCGACCGTGCACCTCTTCCCCGGCTCCTTCTCGAGCATCCTCCACAGCAGCGCGCACCACCCGTTCTCCTTCAGCACCCCCTCCGTCCTCCCCCTCCCCGCCGCCCCGTGCATCCCCTCGATCCCGCGCTCAAGATTGTCCCGCGCCCCCTTCCCCCGATCGTACCGCACACCAGGGAAGAGGCAATTGTACGCCGTCGCCCCCGCCATGTACGCATCCAGCTTCCTCCCGTCCGCCAGCACCACCTTGGCCTCCCTTGCCTGCTTCTCCGTACCCCACGCCTCGTGCGGCGTCTTGTCCTGGTGCCCGATCCTCACCCTCGTCCGCAGAACGTGCCCGCCGACCTCGTCCTCCGCCGCGGCCTCGTGCGGGTGGTTCGAGAGATGCACCCCGTGTCCCCCCCGCGTCGTCCTTGCCCCGCCGAAATCGATCAAGCGCCACTCTGTCACCTCCCTGCCCGCCAGCGGGGCGCCGCGGACGAGGTTGGCTTCGTCCACGTCCAGGTGGTAGATGTTGAGCGCGTGCAAAGCCGAGAGCGCGGAAAGGAGGGAGCGCAGGCCGGCGGCGACCTCGCGCACGGCCCAGCCGGGGAAGGTGGGGTGTTCCCCCTCCGCGGGCGGGGGCAGCCTGCGGTCGCGCGCAGCGTAGCCGTTCAGGAAGTCGCGCACGTTGCCCCCCGGATAGCCCTCCAGCACCAACCCGCACACCTCCCCGCCGGGCGGGTCGAACAGGACGGAGCACAGCCGTCCGATCCCGGGCACCCCGTTCCGCTGCGCCAGCAGGTGCAGGCATGCTTCCTTGGCGTTCACGTGCGCGGTGCGGCCGCCGGCGACCTTGACCCCGGCCAGCAGCTTCAGCACCCGGAGGGGGAGGTTCCGGGCGTTGGCGTTGCTCCGCACGCCGGGGGCGACGGGGGTGTCGAAGGTCGACTCGTCGAGGTTGGGGGCGCTGACTGCATCGGGAGGTAGCGTGAGCGGCGCGGATGGTGCGTGAGGGGAGGGACCCACGGCTCTCGTTGCTCCGCAGGAAGCCGATCGCGGCGGCCAGGTGCGGGCAGCCCTCCTGCGGCCGGCCGACGGGGTTGCCCGGGCGCGCTCCGGGGGACGCCGTCGGCCCGGCAGGCGAAGACGGCCCTCCCCGTCCAACCCCGCCCGCCTCTCCGCCCTCCTTGCCCTCCCCCATCGCCTCGTCCCCCTCCCCCTCGCCGGCCCCGTCCTCATCCTCCTCCGGCTCGGGGAAAAGCACCTCTCTGACCGGCTTGGGCATCTTCTTGGGCTCCATGTGCGGCAGCCTGTCCGCCGCCGCCGCCCACTCCCGCGAGGACACGGAGACGGCGCGGGCGTCGGCGACGCCGGCCCAGTAGCGGAACATGGTGTTGCTTCCGTCCGAGAGGGTCAGGCGCTGTAAAGGAAAGGGATCGGTCGCGGAGATCAGCGGACCAAGGAAAAGTGGAGCGGGGAACCCACCTCCGACACGGGCACAAGCAGCGCCGCCGCGATCCGCATCTCGGCCGGCAACTCCCTCCGTCCGCTGACCACCCTCCCCGTCCCCGCCCCCTCCTCGGGCGCCGACGCGGGGTCGAAAGGGACCTCGGCAAGGGACAGCAGCGCGCCCGCCCCGGGGTCCTTGAAGACGGCCTTGATCCCGTTCAGCGCCCTGCCGCTGGTGTTCAGCGAGACCGGGAGGGGGTAGATCCCGTTGCGGCAGGAGGAGGGGTCGGCGGAGAGGGCGGCGCGGAAGGCCGCCGAGGCCAGCACTTCGGCGCACGCGGCGGCGGTGCTCCCCGAGCCGTCCGTCGGGCGGCGGGGGTGGTCCCATGGCGCGTACCGCACGGCAAGGAGCTCGAATTTGGGCGGCGGGGAGGCGAGCTGGCGCTCGAGCCAGGGGAAGCTGGCTGCGGTGCCGAGCTTCGCGCGCAGGTCGCGCCAGTTGGCGAGGGCGAGGGCGTGTGTGGCGCCGGGGCGTTCGAGCCGGTCGGCGGGGTGGCCGGCAATGAGTTGGGGGTGGAGGGGGCCGAAGAGGCCGGGGGGCACGCGGTCCTCGGGCGGCGGGATGGAGGGGGGCGGAGGGGGGAGCAGGGGGGTCCGGGCGGGCGAGAAGGCGTTCCCCGGCAGAGCAGCGGGGACAGGCGTTGCCTGCATCGCCTGCGAGACCCGCGAGGGCTGCGGAGGCGTGGCAGCCGGGCCAGCCGGGCGAGCTGGGGCCGGCCTCCCCCGCGGCGCCGCCCGCTCGTCCCCGTCCGACTCGACGGCCCGCCCGTCCGCCGCCGCAGCGAGCAGCCCCAGCCCGCCCCCCTCCGCCCCATCGACCTCCCCCCCGACGCCCGAGTCGGACCTCCGCCCCTCGGAACCCCAGTCGATGAGCTCGGACGCCGGGTCCGGCAGGGGTCTCGCCGCCCGGCCCGGCGACGGCGACGCGTCCCACGCGCGCTTGACGCCGCGGGGCGTCCGCGGAGGGCTGGAGCGCGGCGCGGCGGGGGCCATGGGCGGCGTGCAAGGGTGTTGTGGAGGCCTCTCAAACGGGGCCGAATTTCGCTCCGGGGACCCACGTCCCGCCGCCGAATCGATCACTTTCAGTGCTTCCTCCATTCGTACTTCCGGGTATGTCTCTGGTATTCCCCTTCGTTCCTCCGCAAGCAGGGTATCACCTCCTCGCCCCCTTCCCCTTCCTCGGCGCGACGTACCCCTCCGGCGCCGGGAACAGCCCCGCAAGCACCCCGCGGCCGTGCTTCCCCGGGAACACCTCGCGCAGCGGGCGGCGCACGCGCGGGGGGCCAGGCGGGGGGGCGGGCTTGGATGCGGAGAACTTGGGTTCGCCGGGGAGGGGGACCATGAGGACCTGCGTCCGGGAGGCGTCGTCAGCGGGACCGCCTCCCCGGACTGCACCGCAACGAGGAAGGGACCCACCTGCTCCATGGCCCGCATGTTGCGCAGCAGGAAGATCCCCGCGGCGCGGTAGTAGGCCGCGTTGCGCGAGACCTCCTTGAGCGCCGCCGCGAACGCGTCGCGCTTCTGCTTGCGCAGCCACCAGATCCGCTCGTGGTCCACGACCTTCCGACGCCGGCGATCAGCACCGCCGCCCTCCTCCGCGCCGGCGCCGACCAACCTTCTTCTTGGGCTTCCCCGCCTCGGCCGCCTTGCCCCCCCTCTTCCCGCGCCGGGGATCCTCCCCCTCGGCCCGCGAGTTCTCCCCGATGAACCCCCTGCACCTGGCCGCGCCGCACCGGCACTGCAGCATCTCCCCCACGCTCTCGAACTTGTAGTCGTACGTGAGCTCGGCGCCGGCGGGGATGGCGCGGGAGGCGAACACGCCGACGCAGAACTCGCCGTTGACCCTCCTGCCGGGCGGGGCGGGGGCGGGGCCGTCAGCTGCCGCAGCAGGAAGGAGGGGTGGCAGCGGCGACCCACCACTTCTCGATGTGCGTGTTGGGCTCGCACGAATGGTTCACGAACCGCGCCTCGCTCCCCCTCCTGCACGCGTCGATCACCTCGCCCTCCTCGTACGCGAGGAAGTAGATCGCGCGCGGGTCCGAGGCCATCCGGTCCAGCATCGTGTCCTCGCTGATCACCTCGCCGCGGTACTCGACGATCAGCTGGCCCGGGGAGAGGGGAACGAGCGTCTTGAGGCCGTGGCCGCGGTCGAGGGTCTGCAGAACCGGGGTGGAAACCGGGGGTTAGGGACGGCGGGGGCGACGCGTTGGGGCAACCCACGTAGCACACCTCGAGCTCCTTCACCCTCTCCCCGCGCTGGAACCGCTGGTTCGAGCACCTGCTCCCGCACGGGCACGTCTTGGGGTTGCACTCGACCCAGGTCGCACTGCCGTCGGGGGGCAGGTCAGCGCACGCGACGGGGACGGGCGGCGCGCGGCCCACCGGTTGATGCAGTCGTCCAGGCACCCGGGCGAGCCGTCGTCGGGCGGCGTGCACATGCAGGGCGGCCAGGCCTCGTTGTTGGGCTTGCGCTCGAGGAAGATGTCTGGGGTGATGGGGGTGAGTCGGGGAGAGCGGGTGGTTAGGGGAGGCCTACTGCGCCGGATCTTTTCGTAGCGCGACGGCGGGACGTAGTTGACCGCTATCCGGATCTGCGGTGGGGGGCAAGGAGGGGATCAGAGCGAGGAGGACGTTCGGGGGTGGCGGCCCACCTCGTCGATGCCCGTGGTCCCGTTGATCCCCACTTGCTCGTTCATGTCCAGCAGGTCGTACGCCAGCTCGAACTCGCGCTCCGTCTCGAGCAGCACGAGGCCCCAGTGCACGGGCAGGCCGAACTTGAACGGCTCCGAGGGGCACGACCGAACGGGGGCGGGGGCGGCGCGAGGCCTGCCCGACCGCGTCGCCGGCTCCTCCTCCTTCTGCGCGGGCTGCACGCCGTTCCCGGCCTTGAAGTCCGCCGAGTACAGCCCCGCGCGGACGTACCCCCCTGCCTCCTCCTTCTTGAGCATCAGCGGGCTCGGCGTGCACATCTTCCACACGTCCTCGCGCGGCTTGGGCGGCGGGCTGTCGGCGCGGCGGCGCTTCTCGGCGTGCCTCTTTGCGCGCGCCTCGCGCTCGTCGTCCGAGTCCGTGTGCACCGAGAGCTCCGAGTCCGATCCCGAGTCGAAGAGGGTCGTGGGGCGCTTGGCCGGCGGCGGGGCTGCGGGGAGCGTATCGGTGCCGGCGGGCGGGCGGCGGTTTGCCCACCCACGTGGGATCTCCCCGTCCGCCGCGGCGCCCTCCGCGTCCGCGGGTTCGAACAGCATCTCCACGGCCGTCTCTGCGCTGCCGGCCGTGTCCTGCGTGGAATCCGCCGCGGGATCCGCCGGCAACGGCGCGGGCGCCGGCGCGGCCGGCTTGCCCTCCGCCGGCGGCGGCGCGCCGCCCGGCACGGCGTTGGCCTCGGCGTTCTCCTTGCCCGCGAGCGCGAGCGACCGCCGCGTGGCGCGCACGCCGGGGGACGCCATGGGGGCGGGCGGATCCGGGGCAGAGTCGACGGTTGGCGACGCGGGCCCGCCGTCCCGCTTGCCCCGCCAACGGCCAGCCGTTCAAGACAGAATCGACAAAAGGCGGGGCAGTAACATCCACGAGAAGCTACCCGGATTCATCTATCAGTGGTCAGTGGAATCACCGTCACCTGGTGCCACCTGGCACCCCGGAAAACTCTGCCGTCGGCCTGCACCGGACACGGCCATCTGATCCGCACCCTCTTCGGGCAAAGCATCTCCTCGGGATCCGACTCAATTTTCCATCGCCATCACTAATGCCCTTTGTTTTCAATCCCGCCCGGATTCTCTGGGCACCCGCCGCAACGCCCGCCTGGCCCGTCTGGCCCGCCGATCGACGATCGGAGGGATTTTCCCGGCCGCTCCGCACCGCACTCCTTCCCCACTCCCGCCGCGATGCCCGCCTCCTCCTCCCCTCCCGCGGTCCGCAACCCGCTCCTCGTCTCGGGGTACCCGTTCCCCCGTCGCGCGCGCCGGGATCCGCAGCGCTGACGCGCAGGAAAAGGGTGTCGGAGATCACGCTCGCGGTCTACTTCGGCTGGGTGATCCAGGGGATGACCGGCGGCGCCCACGTGGGGCCGTTCAAGCATCGGAGCATCGTGTTGCAGGGTGGGTGGGCGCCGGTGGCGCGTGGGTGGACGAGGGGGCACTGACCCGGGACACGAACCGGAACGCGGATGTCCCCCGCTCCCACGGACGCGTCTCCTGCAGCGCACATTGATTTTATCATCATGGGCGCGATCCAAATTGCCATGAGCGGGACGAGGTTCTGGAAGACCATCGACCGGAGGATTCTGTGGCCATTCATCGTGGCCTGCTGGACCAACGCTGCGGTTCGTCCCCGTTCTTGTTCGGGACGCGATACGATCGCTGACACCACGCTTTGCAGCTCTTCTTGCCCGGCGCAATGGGTACCGTGTCGCCGTCGCGCGATTTCCCGCTGTCGCTGGCTCACCATCCCCACGCCGGCCGGCAGCGGAGAAGCCCCGACACGCATACGGCCACCCCCTGTACCGCCGCCTCATGTTCCTCAGCTTCGCCGTCAAGACGGTCTGCTGGACGTTGTTTGCCGCCAAGGCCATAAGGGAGGAGGTGCTGGACAAGAAGGAGGGTGACGAGTAGAGCAGTGTGCTTCAGGGCGTGATACTGAGCTGAACGGAGAATACATTGGGATTGGCTCATGAGCACTCCTTGCACGCCGCCTTGTGATCCACACACGCCTCGCGCTGGCATTCCTCCCCGCTCCGGGGCGAACTTGTAGCCCCCGCACCGGCGCAGCGACTCCACTTCCGAGCCGCACAGGTTGCAACCGTCCACCATTGGCGACTCGAGAAACGCACGCATGGCACCATGCGCATGCAGTCCGAAAACCGATGACGTGTAGGGTGCGCAGCGGACCATGAGCGCCGGTTGCCGACCCAGGCGCCTCGCGCTTCGCTCGTCACTCGCGCGTCTCCGTGCTTTAGTTGCGCGCGGTGATCATTTGGATAGCCAGAGCGCGTTGTTTAGTCCTTTTCGTCAAAGTGCCTCAACGTGCTAAGGGGAAGCAACTGTCTCCCTCGCGCGCGTTCGCCCCCCCCGCGAGGACCCCGCCGCCCAAGATGCCGCCCGACGCGATTCCCCCGCCGACATCGACCGCCACCGTCGCCTTCTCCGGCATCAACTTCGGCGAGGGGCTCCGGTGGAGCCGCGCGGCGCGCGCCGTCCTCTTTGCCGACGTCCTCGACCGGACGCTCATGAAGTTCGACCCGTCGACAGGCGCGGTGGAAACCCTGCGCTCCTTCGACGAGAGCACAAATGGCATGGGCTTCCTCCCCTCGGGCCAACCCCTGTTCACCCGTCGCCCGCCAGCTTCTGCAACGGCATCGCCCTCCGCCCCGACGGCCGGGCGCTCATCATCGCCGAGACCTTCGGCTTCCGCCTGACGTCGTTCGCCGTCGATCCCGACACGGGGCGCCTCTCGGACCGTGCGGTGTGGGCGGAAACGCCGGGATGCATGCCGGACGGGATCTGCATGGACAAGGAAGGGGGAGGTAGGAGCCGCCGTCCGCCATGCGATCGCGGGCCAACGTATCGTACGCAGTCTGGGTCGCCAACGCCATCGGCACCACGCTCCCCCGCATCGCCCAAGGAGGTGGCGCCACCCGCACCGTGACCACGTCGCTGCCGTCCTTCTCAGTCGCGCTGGCGGGCGAGGACGGGGGGACTCTGGTGATCGCGACCGCGCCGTCCGACTTTTCCCGGGGCGAGGGGGAGAAGCCGGGGCGCATCGAGGTCTGCCGCGTGGATGTGCCGGCTGCGTGACGGCTTTGCGGACGGGCTTGGTCGTGTGGCGGGTAGGTCGTGGTCATGGACACGTCGCAGCCGGCCGGAAGCTGCACGCCTAACGGAATTTGCTCAAGGGGTCTGACCCGAGACCTAAGCCTTCCTCTTCCCACTACCTGCTAGGCGTAAGCCTTCCTCTTCCCACTACCTCTTCCCACTCTTGCCTACGCGGACACAGTTCGTACAAACCAATAACATACATACAAACGTAAATCAGACTTAGGCCTTCACATCGACGTCCACCTTTGCTGGGTCGGCGGCCTTCTCCGCCACCACCGCCGCCTCCTCCTCGGCGCTCTCGACCAACACCGCCGACCCCCCCCTCGCGTCCCTCCTCCTGATGGCGAACGGGATGAACGCCCACACAGTCCCCGCCGACGCCGCCAGCCCCATCCCCGCGAACAGGCCCCACGTGTAGGTCGGCGCCGCCGAGTTGGGGTACAGGAAGGGGCCGATGACCTGAGCGACGGCCTGGCCGGTGAAGATGGCGGCGGTGCCGACGGCGGTGCTGGTGGCGCCGCGGCCGGTATTGACCCGGTACGTCCTGCGGGGCGGGGCGGATCGGTGTCAGCAAGTGAGCGCTTGTGAAGGCGGCGGGCGAACGAACACTTTGGTGATAAAGGTGGCCGTGGAGCAGCAGTTGAGGACGACCAGGAAGAAGAGCCGCAGCTGCGGGGGCACCGACGACGGCCGCAGCGAGGTGATGGCCAGGGGGAGGTACCCCACCAGGACACAGGACCAGAATGCCGCAAGTCCGTGCCAGTACCTGTCCCCGGTCCTGTCGCACGACCACGACACGATGATCGCCGCTGCGGCCTGGCACAGGTTGATCATGGCCGAGTAGCCGTTGGCCGCCACCGAGTTCTTCCCGCCGCCGACGCCGATACCCTGCACGATTGAGGGCTGCAGGGAGGACTGGCCGGTGGCCGCGGTCGCAAAGAGGGTGACGACGGCGGTGAACATCCACAGCACGGGGTCGGCCAGCTCCCGCCGGGCCTCGGCCCAGGAGAGCGGCTCGTCGCGCCGCGGGGCGGTGGGGGGCAGGCGGTCCACAGCAATGCGGCGCTGCTCCTCGGAGAGGAACGGGGCGTCGTCCGGGTTCTCGGGCACGAAGAAGAAGAAGAAGACCGAGGCGATGATGGGTACGATGCCCTCGAGAATGAAGAGCCTGCGCGGGAAGGAGGTCAGAGCCCGACGACGTACCGACCGCGAGACGACCACCCGCCACTGCCACGAATAGAGCCCGCCCATGCCGTCCATGTACTGGACTCCGATGGCGATGAACCCGCCGACGGCCGACGCAAGCTGGTGTCCCGTGTACGAGTAGGCCAGCCTACGGGTGCGCTCGGCCTGGGTGAACCACACCGCGAGGTAGAACGGGACGCCGGAGAAGACGCCGGCCTCGGCGCAGCCGAGGAAGAAGCGGGCGACCATGGCGCCGGCAAAGTTGGTGACGGCGGCCTGGCACGCGGCGATGATGCCCCCTGGAGAAAACGACGTATCAGGAGGGCCCGCGGAGGAACAGAACGGGGAAGACGTGCAGGTGAGCATGATCCTGGCGAACCACTTGCGGGGGCCGAGGTAGCGCAGCACGACATTGGACCAGGGTTCGCACACCGCGATGCCGATGGAGCATATGGAGATGATCCAGTTGTACTGCACGCCCTCGAGACCCCAGACCGCCTGCGGACGTAGGAGCGTGGCGGCGGAACTGGGAAGTCAGCTGCCGTCCCGCCACCGCGCCGGCGCCGCCACGACCCACCTCAATCGACCCGTCCGTCCCGCTGTTGAGCACCTTTGCGTTCCCGAGCGCCCCGCGGTCGAGGTTGGCGCAGAAATAGAGGCACCACGCCACGGGCACGACCCGCCAATCGAGCCGGCGCACGACGGCGCGCTCCCCGTCGGCGGGCCAGTGAGGCGCGGGGACGAAGGACTCGCCAACACCGAATGTGCGGCCGACGGGCTCCATCGAGGGGTTCGGTGGGCGGGAGATTGTGTTGATGGAAGCCGCCGGCGCCGCAGCCGGCCAGCCCAGTCGGCTGGGAAGCGGGAACCGACGGCCGCTCCGGAAGGCATCGCAGATGCATCCCCCGCATTGTAAGGGCGTTCGGGTGCTTGCTTCTGTAACGCATTGACAGTTTCGAGGACGCAGATCGCGAAATCAGAGGTTTACGCGTTCCTTCGGGGGCCGCTGTCGGAGGGTCTCGCGATTCGGTTCACGAGTCGGCAGTACGTTCGCCGCCAATCCTCGTAGCCACGTGTGCTGAGGCATTTTGTCCCGGGGCTTTGCTGCGGAGGTTGTTACGGAGGCGGGATGCGGAAGTTGCGGGGCGCGGGAAGCGGATGGCCGTGTGGCTGGCAGCTGCGGCCGGTCCTCCCGAAGGACGGGCGGGGGCGATGGCGGGGCCCGAGGGGCGTGCGCTCCTGGCGGCGGTTGCGGCACCGGCGTACAGCGCGCTTTCCCTGGTTGCGGCGCGCCTCTACGTCGAGCGGGGTTTCCCGGGTGGAAAGCGCCCGCTCGCCGATGCGCTCCTCGTGCGCTCGGCGGGTGCGCCGCTGATCGCCATCCAGCTGTGGTGCGCCGGCGGCCTCTCCGCCGTGGTACCGCCGGGTGCGCTGCCGCACCTGCTGTTCCGCGCCGCCGTCACGGGCATCGGGTTCTCGGCGCACCTCGCTGCCGCGCGGACGCTTGGGGCCGGCCCCGCAGCGGCGCTGAGCGCGACGTCTGCGCTGTGGGCCGTTCCGATGTCGTCGATCTGGCTTGGCGAGCCCGTGTCGCCCGCCGCAGCCCTGGGCGCCCTGCTGGCCGTGCTCGGCGTGGCCCTCCTCGGCACCGCGACCGGCGGGGCGCTCGAGCTGCCGTTCGTGCTGCTCGCCCTCGCCGCTGCCGCGCTCTTTGCGTTGCAGTCGGTGCACGGCCGGGCGGTCCTGCTGCGCGGCCCGCTGGCACCGCTCTCTGCCCAGCACTTGGCCATGGCGGGCACCGCGGGCCAGTTCTGCGTCGCCCTGCCGGCGTGGCTCCGGGCGCATGGGACGGACCTCGCAGCCGGCCGCATCCCTGCAGTCGTCCGCGCCGCGTGCGTCGACCTCCCTGACCTGCTTTGCATCGCCGTGGTGGCCGCCACGGGCGCCGTCAGCACCACCATGAGGGCCTGGGCGTCCAAGCACGTTCCGGCGCCGCGTATCATCACCATCGGAACCCTGGGCGTTCTGCTCTCTTATGCTTTCGACGCCTTTGTGACGGAAAGGGTGCCCGGCCCCCGGGAGGCGCTCGGCGCCACCGTCACGACCACAGCTGTGCTCTGCGCTGCCGCGGAACCCGCGCTGGAAGACATGTTGGCGTCGACGGCGAGGATGCTGCCCCGCGGACCGCGTCCGCCTCGGGGCTGGCTGAGGCTCCTCGCGGCCGCTTCGTCCGTGGTCGCCGTCGCGGCATTCTGGACCCGCCCACGCTTCTCGCTGGACGGCTGCGACTGGTTTACCCCGACCGACTCGTGCCGCGAAGCCCTGACGGTGCTGGCCGGCCGCGTCGCGCTGCATGCCCACATGATCGACGCGCCCCACCTGCGCCCGGCCATCACCCGGCAGGAACACGAACGCAGTAGGGCGCAGCAGCTCGCCGAGATCGCACAGCTCGAGCGACGGGCGGCGGAGGGCGCGCTCTTCACGGCCGATCAGACCCGCGCATTGGAGGAGCTGTTTGCCCGCCCGATCGCCGACCGCAAGCCGAGTCTGCCCGCCGAGGCCGTTCTCGGCGAAGCCAACCCGTACCTGCCCAACTGCTCCACCGCCGCGCCTGGCCCAGTGTTGGCGTCCGACTGCGCCGCCGACCCGGGCTTCCTGGGCACCCGCAGTGCCTACGACCGGCCGCTCAAGGTGGTGCTGGCCGTCGGCGCGGACGGCGGCGATTACCTCTCTGGCCTGGCGGCCGTGATCACCTCGCTCCGCCGAGCGGCCGCGCGCACCGCGTTTGCCGGCGCCCCGCCCCTGCATCCCTCATTCTACATACTCACAGCCGGCGATCCAGCTCCGGTGCTCTCCTTCCTGGCCTGCATGGGCCTCGCGCCCTCCACGCCCCCGGCGCGCGCAAACGCCACTGCCTTCTCCCCCCATTCGGGCATCCCCCTCGCCATGCCCACCCTCTCCCACCCTGGCATGCACCTCCGCCGCATCCCCGCGGACCTGCTGCCACCCGTCTCGAGCCCTTCGCACGCGTACCTCAACGGGCCCGAGAACGCCGCGCGCCTGTTCCTCCCATCCCTGTGGCCCGAGCTGGGCTGCGAGCTCGTGATCGTGGCGGACCTGGACGCCGTGTTCCTGGCCGACCCGGGGGAGGATCGCGGGATGCTCCGGCCGTGGCCCGACCCGCGGGACGCGTCGGGTCCCAGGGCCGAGGCGCGCCGCGCCGCCGCGGCGGAGAGGCGAGCGGGGCCGGTGGGGGAGCTGCTTCGGACCGGCAAGGCGGCCGGATTCGCCGATCCGGGGAAGACGTACGGGGACTGGTGGCCGCCCGCGGACCTCGCGCGCGCGGGGCACCTCTCCCGACGGCTGGGGCTGCCCGCCGGCGCGGCGATCGGCGGGCTGCCGGCGGTCAACGCAGGCATGCTGGTTGCGAACCTGTGCATGCTCCGGGCGCTGCGGTTCGAGGACAGCGCGGACGCGCTGGTGCGCGCCAACTCCATATCCGCGGCGTTCCGGCCCCCGCTGCAGCCCGAATGGTCTCTCACCCTGGGCAGGGAGGGTATCCACTTGCATGCGGCGGCGTGGAACGAGATCCGCGCGGCAACGCCGGGGACGCCCGCTGCTGCGGCGGCGGCGGTCATGGGCGCCAAGGTGCTGCACTGGGCGACCAAAGGGCGCAAGCCGTGGAGCCGCGGCACAGTGCGGGAGGGGACGAACGGGAGGGCGGATGCGGGGTGGCGGGAGGTGTGGGAGCGGTTCGTGGACCTGGATAGGGCGGGGAGGTGTGCGGCGCGCTTTTCCCGCGGGCGCGTGGAAGGGGAGGGACGGTAGCCGCGGCCGCCCGACGGGATCGACGCCGATGCGGCTGCTGACTCGTCGCCGGCGGCGGAAGAGAAGCCGTGGAGGCCCGGACGAGATGGCTGTCACCAGCCGCGATTCCCTAGTGAGGTCGGAAGCTTCCCAAGGGATCGATCGCTCCGGCCCGAGTCGGCCGCGGCCCGCCGGGATGAGGTTGCTCCTGCGCCTCGCGCCGGCGCTGCTCTGGGCCGCGGCGTTCGCGGCCGTTGTCGTGCCGGGCCCCGGACTCCCCTTCGGCGCCGCACCTCGTC
Source organism: Hyaloraphidium curvatum (assembly GCA_025558095.1). Taxonomy (NCBI): domain Eukaryota; kingdom Fungi; phylum Monoblepharomycota; class Hyaloraphidiomycetes; order Hyaloraphidiales; family Hyaloraphidiaceae; genus Hyaloraphidium; species Hyaloraphidium curvatum. The sequence continues at coordinate 1,975 of JAIVFI010000039.1, read as the reverse complement.
GGCAACCGCGCAGAACACGTCCAGCTCGGCGTTGGCCTCTCGGGAGGCGGCGTTGACGCGGTCCAGGAGCATGGATACCAGCTCGGGTGTCCAGTCGGACCCGTCGAGCGCCTGCATTGCTAAACTGGTGTCCGCGCGGAAACTTGATCGGTCCGCAACCAGCACGGAAACCAGGATAGAGACGTCGATGGACTGATCGGTAAGCAAGAGTGAATGGGCTGCTACATGAGATCCGTTGTCTTCAGTTGAAGATTCTCCATCTTGGCCTGCTGCGCGGAGGTCACGACCACTCCCTCCACATCGCTCTGTGCTCCGCCCGGACCGCTCGCAGGCAGTCGGCCCCGCAGTACCGCGACAATTTCAGCCCGGCCAGCGCAGCAGGGCGGTCGCCTCGGTCCCGCAATGGTCGCAGCGGTCCCCCGGCACGCCATCTGGAAGCAAGCTCCTCGGTGGCTTGCATCACGTGGAGCTTGGCATTCTCCGTGAGAACGTGAACTGTCTCTGGGCGCCAGCCGGGCCCGTCCGGGGGCGATTCGGGTGCCGATGCCGCTCGCTGCCAACGCACAATCACTTCCTAAACCGACAATGACGATGTACTGCAATCACGCAGACCACTCCATCCCTGTGCCCCGCCCGCGCCGCTCTCTGGCAGTCGACCCCACAGTACCGCGCCACCTTGCAGCCCGAACAGCGCTGCAAGATCCTGCCCCCGCAAACGTCGCAGCCCTCCTCCTCCAGGTCGCGATGAAGTAAGCCTCTGGGGGCGTCCAGGGTCCGCTTCCGATCGCGTCCTCCAGGCACTTGGCGGGCCGGACCAAGGTCATCGTGAGCTCGCCCAGTGGAGACTGCCAGTATGCAAGATCGTCGGGATCCGGGTCGAGGACAGTCATCGAGGGCGAAACGGCGCCCAACAAAACCGAGGCGGGGAAGGTGCCGTCGCGCCGGATGCGGGATCGACAATGCCTGGCCCGTGGCCGCGGCTTCGTCGCTGATGCCTGCACAAAGGCAAATCCCGCCAATACATCCCTCTTGGCTTGCTCCAGAACTTCTTCGGCGGGCAACGTGCCGCGGGGCGCGACCATCAGCTTCCAGAGGCACGACATGTTCACCGTCGAGAGCACGAGGTCGTCGAGGAAGCCACGGACGTCCCCCAGCCGGTGGGCAGCGGCGCGCGAGCTCTCCACGAGCCCCGAGAGCACCAACGCCGCAGTGTAGGCGGCAAAGCGGAAGGTTTCGTTGATTTCACGCGTGTGCTGGAGCCGTTCCTGTTCGACTCGGCCTCCCGTCCATGGCTCGCCCTTGGCGGCATCCACGGCTCCCCAGGCTGCGAACCGGCACTGGTTCGACCGCGACCCGCCAAACTCTGAAAAAAACCCGCCGAAGCGTCGGCCACGACCCGCGGAACACGTCGAGTGCGGCACGCGCCCGCATTTCGTCGGCTGCCTTGACCCGGCCCGATGCCACGGCCTCCGCAAACACGGTCGCCGACCGGACGCCGGCCTCGCAAGAATCCTCTTCGCTTAACGCGATGGAGGCAGCCAGCCCGCCAAGCAACGTCGGCCGTGCAAGGATACAGTTGGCTGCCATCCGCCCCCACCAGCCGCCGTCCCCTAGTGACGTCGGAAGCCCTGCCGGGGATCCGCGTGTCCGGCCGCCGGCCGCCGGAATGGGGCTCCTCATGCGCCTCGCGTGGGCGCTGCTCTGGACGGCGGCGTTCGCGGCCGTCGCGCGGGTGCCGGGACCCGGCGGGGGGGCGCCGGCGGATGGGGAGGGACGCGGGGCGCTGCCGCGCTACGCCGCGCCGGGACTGAACGCGGACCGCCTGTGGACGGCGGCCGACAGGGGCGGGTCGCATGCCGCGTCCCGGACCGGGGGCAGGTTGCCGGCACTGCACGAGCGCGTTCGGTGGACGGGCAACGTCGCGGACCTCCTCACCGGGACGCCCAGCGGGCCGCCGCCGGTGCTGCCGACGTCG